>CM070602.1:3000000-3532500 GCA_036346395.1 Hsuehochloa calcarea | reverse complement strand
AAAAAAAAAAAAAAAAAAAAAAAAAAAAAAAAAAAAAAAAAAAAAAAAATCTACCAGTGAAGCAGAGTATATGGCTATTTCTGAAGTATGCAAAAAAGCTACATGGTTGAGAGGTTTATGCACTAAACTTTGTGGAGATACTTCTTGCATTACTATGTTTTGTGATAGTCAAAGTGCTTTATACCTTACAAAGGATCAGATGTTTCATGAAAGAACAAAGCACATTGATATCAGATATCGTTATATTCGAGATGTCATTGCTCAAGGTAATGTTAAGGTATGCAAGATAAGTACTCATGATAATCCTGTTGATATGATGACAGAGCCAGTTCCAGTTACTAAGTTTGAGCTTTGTTCAAGCTTGGTTGGTGTTAAAGTTTAGTCCAAGAGACTTTCGGTGTACGGTGGTTATTTATTTGTTAGAAAAGTTTTTCATATGCTACAAGGAGGGAATTCGTCTCAAGGTAGAGATTGTTGATATATGATCCGAATTCTAAAGAGGCCAAGGTCTGGAGACGCGGAGTGTCGTGTCGACAGACCTGGCCCATACAGATTCTTCTACTTTTTCAGATTTGTTTCCATCTTCGACTCGAGTCAGTTTTATACCACCATATATACCCCTTGTAAGCCGCACGAGAAGAGTTGACGACTCATGAAAATCTCTGCAACACATGGATGATGATAATGCTGACATACATGTCGTGGACGATCTCAATCTGAGGGTGCCAGTTGCCAATATCTGAGGTCCTGAGAGTGACAACAGCCAGCAAGACTGCGCTGGATCAAGGTATCCAGAGAGGATACCATGTCAACATTCATGGCGGTGGACAATGCTGGATCACTCATGGGGCTGATCAATGCGAGGGAGAAGCAGGTGCTTGAGGCAATGCAGGCGGAGGCGATGGATCTGACAAGGGTGGGGGCGGCGGCGTGAGGCGTGGGACGCGAGGGTGCCTGCCATGGTCAACAAGACAGACGAGTGGGAACGCGTACTCGCTGGAGGTCTCCACGATGTCTACCGGATACCCGCCGTCACTTTCTCCATCTTCACAAGAATTTCATCGAAATCTCTGCTGCCTCTGTTGACATGGGCACGCGCCTGCCCATGCCCATACGTAGCGTGCTCTCCGCAGTTTCCTCCACCTTCGCAGCCATCTTCGCCGCCGCCTCCTTCTCCCCAACTCGCCAGGAGGTGTGGACAAGTTGCACCATTCAACGACCAGAGGCAACATTGGTGCCCCTGAGGGATCTTTTCGTAAAAGGTCTCTCATTATATAAAATACAGCTTGCACCCCGTCCTCTTTGGATCGCAAAGAATAATCGTGATAGTTAGATCAACCTTGTGCATCTGAGATCGAACCATACTTAAATTGCAGAAGGGAATTTTTGTAAGAACCCTCGTATTGAAATGTATTATCATTCACACTAGCGAGCAGCATCGTCCTACGCTAGTACGCTACTTTGGTCGTCTTGCTCACCGGATCCCCACATGGCGACGGAAGTAGGATGCCGGCACGGAGACGATGCTGCCTCGCGCGCTTTGCTCTTGACCAGCGATGCATGCAACATAAGAGATCGAGCAAACGGAGCCGCGTGGCCGTGGAAGGCCTGCATGCTAGTGAGTTGATCACGCCCCTGACAAACGGCGTGTGTACTAATACTAGTTTCGAAGAAGGAAGCATGAGAAAACAACCTGAAATGGGGAGAGTTAAGCTAAGGCAAATCGGCAAATCTACATCACTACATGTATTCACAGCCAAGACACAACAATCCATGTGCATAAAAAAAGATGAAGATGATGAGGATGAGGAAGAAGAATCCAATGGAAGCAACCACAAAACTGAATAGGAAAAATTGGCGGAGATGTTTGGTGGGATACTCATCAATCTTTTGAACAAAAAAGTGGAGGTGGTGCTAACAAAAGTAAAAACAAACAATAGAAAGAATTAGACTCTCAGGGGGATGTGTACTGACATGATGGTGTATAAAGCTAATAATCAAGGTATGGTTGTTATGTCTCTAGCCTCTAGCTTTCCTGAAAACATGGAAGTAGTGGTTCAACCAAATGATAACATTCTTGAAGAAGAAGAAAATCTTATTAAAAACATGGGGGGTGATCCCCGTAAGCTATCAGTTCACAAAGATGAAGAAGAGATTAACAACAATCAACATAAACAACAGGAGGTGTATTCTGGGTCTATCAATTCAGCTAAGGGTACTAGCAGTGTTATTTTGGATTCTGACACTGACGCTTTACAGATTGTACCTGTAGCTTTCCTTTTAATCAAATTAAAGATGCTGGCTTGGATAATATGGGGGATGACAATGTTACATTGGGTGTGCAGAACCTTATTTGTTCTCAAGAGGACAAGGGCAAAGCAGAAAATCAAACAAATTCAGTCTTTCTTGAAAAGAATAAAGGTGATATAGTGGTTCACACTGAGCGGTGTCCAACCTTATTATCCGCATCACTTTGGCCTTGCTTACAGACACCTATGAAAGGTAGGAGGACTACAAAAAAGATGGAGCCTTGTTCAGACAAAATCAAAGTTCCTCATTATCCAAAGACTGGTAGGAGGGGTGTTGAATCAGAAGATTGGATTGATTCAGGTAAAGAAACATCTACTAATGAGGAGGTTGCTGAAGAAATCCAGGGGTGATGAAAATGAAAAGGAATATTTGGTCGTGTCTGATTCTGAGAGGGTGACAGATTTGTGGTTGTTTGCAAAGAAAAAAAAACGGGAAGGAAGAACAAAATTTTGGAACCCCAACTAGCAACTAGAAAAAGTTCTAGGATTCAGGATCAGGGGATCTCCATGGAGAAGAAGGTCTCCAAGCTGAAGTCTATTCAGAATTTTGAAGTCAAAGGTAAAACTGAAAACTCTTTTAATGTTCTGAATAATGTTTCTGCTGATTGCTTAGAAAAAGTAGCTACTTCATGTGGTACTATTTTAGGGAAAAAGTCTCAAAATGTTAGTGAGATTATTTCAGCCATGCAGCCACAAAAGCTTGTTAGAGCTGCTTTGGCTAGAGCTGACAAACAAAAGATAGAAAAGGTAGTCCATGAAGCCCAGGATGTTAGAGAGGACAAGTTTGGAGTAGATGATATTTTGAATACAATCGACAATGATAAGAGGGGTGTTGCTTGTTGCAAAGTAAACAGGAAAGAGGTAGTATGACAAAAAGAGGGTGGAGGAGATATTTGTTCTAAACCATGAAATTTATTTTTTGGAATATTAGAGGTTTAGGGAGGGTTGCAAGGAGAAGACAACTCAATGAGATTATTTATTCGAAAGGTTTGGATGTTGTTGGGGTGCAAGAAATCAGTAAGTAAACTTTCTCTGAGAGAGATTTTAGGAACCTGATTGGGGATTTACCTTTCAAATGGAACTAGATCCCTACAATGGTGCATTTAGGTGGTATTTTAATGGGGGTGAAAGAAGATCTTTTGGAAATGGAAGCTTGTGATTCAGGCAGATTTTATGTTAGTATGGGGGTTAAAAATAGGCTGACTAATTTCAGATGGGGGCTGGTGGTAGTCTATGGGCCTGCCCAGCATGATTTACCTCAAGTTGTTTTAGAAGAGCTGGACAGAAAGTGCAAAAAAATTATCCTGCCTTTGATTCTAGGGGGTGATTTCAATTTGATCAGAGAGTCAGGAGATAAAAATAATAACTTGAACTAGACCCTTATGAACCTTTTTAACGAATTTATTTCTGATAATTAGCTTTTGGAGATTAAAAGAGGGGGTGCTAAGTTCACTTGGACTAACAAACAGAAGTGTCCGGTGATGGCGAATTTAGACAGGATCTTAGTTTCCACCGATTAGGAGGTTAATTTTCCTTTTTACCATGTGTAGTGTTTAGTAAGGGTGGGCTCTGACCACTGTACTATAATGCTAGACTCTGGTGAGGGAGAGATTGCTAAGAAAGGAAGATTGTTTTTTAAAAGAAAAATTGGCTTTGTCAAGAGAATTTTAGTAGCTTGATTTTGGCCAAATGGATGGATATTGAGAGCATAACTTCTGAGGAGTTTTATTCTTTAGATAGGTGGAATGACTGTTTAGCTTCTTTGAGGTGTTTTTTGAGGAGTTGGGGGTGCTAATTTGAATGGTGTGTACAAATTGCAGAAGATTTAGATTCTTTGGCAGATGTGAAAGGTCTAAGCTCCATTGAGTGGTCACAGAGGTATCATTTGAAATCTGAGTTGGAAAAGGTATTTGAAGTGGAAGAGAAACATTGGCAGCAAAGAAGTAGCATGGATTGGATTACTCAGGGATAAGCTAATACTGGTTATTTCCATACTTGTACCAATGGGAGGAGAAGGAAAAACTTTATTTTCAGCTTGGTTAATGATGGGGTCCTTTTGAGAAGCAAGAATGAGTTAAGAGATCACATCTATGGGTTTTACAAGACTCTTTTTAGCTTTGAAAAGGATCATAATGTGGGGTTGGCTGGTGAGATTTGGAGTAGTAAACTTAGAGTTCTAGAGAATGATAATAGGTTTCTGCTTTAGAATTTCACTGAGGATGAACTTTGGAAGATTATTAAAGTGTTCCCAGTTAATTAGGCTCCTGATCTAGATAAATTTCCTAATTTCTTATACAAAGAATTTTGGGGTGTGATTAAGAAGCATTTTCTTGAGCTGGTTAAAGATTTTACCAAAGGGGAGTTGGATTTGAAAAGGCTAAATTTTGGGGTGATAACTTTAATTCCTAAACTCAAAGAGACTAACAATATAAACAATACATGCCTATTTGTTTGCTAAATGTCAGTTTTAAGATCCTGACAAAGCTTTTGGCTAATAGGCTGGGGGTGATTGCTGATAAAATTAAAAAGCTTATGATAAGATTCAGTGGAGTTTCTTGGAAGAAGTGATGTTGAGAAAATGTTTCTTTGGTCGTTGGATTAAGTTGGTTATGAGCTCAGTTAGGGGCGAAAAAGTTAGTATTAACATTAATAGTGAGGTTGGTCCTTACTTCAAAACTCACAGAGGACTGAGGCAAGGGGATCCTCATTCTCCACTTCTCTTTAACTTAGCTAATGGTGATTTAGCAAAGATCATTAATATAGCTCAGGCTGAAGGGGGCTATCTCTCATTCGGTTTTTTTTGGGGGTTGCCCATTCTACAATATGCTGACGGCACTGTGATTATGATAGAATGTGAGGATTATTGCTTCTTGCACCTAAAGTTTTTTGCTTTACCGTTTTGAATGGATGTCGGGTTTGAAAAATTAATTATCACAAAAGTGAGGTTTATGCTTTGGGGGTAGATCATGAGGAGGCTAATAAAGTTGCAAACATTTTTTAACTGCAAATTAGCTCAATTACCTATGACTTATTTGGGCATTATGGTGGGGGACAAACATATTGGTATGAAAGCCGCTGATAATGTGATTAGAAAATTAAACAAAAGGCTAGACAATTGGAGAAATAACTTGCTTACTTCTGGGGATAGATTAATTCTGGTTAATGGCAGCTTAAGTAGCCTTCCTATGTACAGTTTCTATAGATTTAATGAGGGTGTGCATAAAAATATGGATACTTTCAGATCCAGATCTTTCTGGAGGGGCGCTAGTGACAAGTTTAAGCATCATATGGTGAATTGGGGGGCTGTCTGTAGACCCAAAGACTTTGGAGGGTTAGGGATTGTTAACACAAGGGGAAAGTCAAAGTCTTTGTGTGGTTGTGCTACCATGACAGAGTCCAGACCCTTGATCAACTTAAAAAAAGGGGGGCGGAAAGGGGAGATTAATTGTATTATGTGCGGTTTTGAAGAAACTATTAATCATGTTTTGTTCTCTTACGTTTTGCAAAAAAATTATGGCTCTGTATGATAGAGATGTTAAGTTGGGAGAGGATACCAAGTTTTTAGATGATTTTCAAATGAATTGGTTGGAGAAGAGGGAAACTAATTATTATAATCTTGTTATGTTTAGTTTTCCAGTTTTGACTTGGAATCTTTGGAAATGTAGAAACAAAATGGCTTTTGACAAGCATTTTCCTAAGCAACCAATGGAAGTGATCTTCAACTTTCTATCTTGTTTGCAGAGATGGAGTGTCCTCATAAAAAAGGGTGATAAAGATAAGATGAAATGCTTTTTGTCGACAGCTGAAGATTGGTCTAAGGACTTCTGTAATCTGGACATTTTTGTGAACATTCCTGTAAGAGCCTAGTTTAAGTTGTGTTTGAGTTCTAGCTCCTAAACTTTGCTTGGTATTGTAAGCTAGTGTTCCCAACCTGGTGGCTCTTATTTCATTTCATTTCATTTTTTTTTCTTGTAAGAACCTTTTAATTGCTTTGTATCAAAAGTTGGGTTTCCCCCTTGTAAAAAAAATATGTACACGTACTAATCACGTTCTTACCAGAATATGCAATTTTGGTTAGCAGAAGAGCTGGAAGCTTGACTGCTTCGGATGGGATTCAGTTTCTTTAGGCACGGGAGACAGCGCCTTGTCGCAACTGACAACAAGTTCAGTTTTGGGACAACCTATCAAGGGACTCTGAAGAATCAAACAAGCGACTAAGGCCTTAGCACTATTCCTGAGCAGTGTTGTTTTTATCTAGTGTTTCGCCATTGCTGAGTCGTTGCAGACGTAGATAGAACATGTGCGGCTGCGACAGGGTGTGACCGTGTGACTATTGTGTGCTGCAGTGGTGAGTCTCTCTTTGCAATATTCAATCAGAATCATGAAACTGATGTAAGGGCCCAGTGATTTTCGCAGCTCTCTGTGAAAAGGATATTATGGATACTGTGGATTACCACGCGAATCACCTAGAGTTCTGAATCGCTATGATTCAGACAAGCTAGCTGATCCTACCAATTAACAATGTCCAATGTTCAGAATCCTGCCTCGGCAAGGATTTCAGGTAATCCGTCAGTTACCATCAGTTCTCCAACCACTTCTAGGAAGTTATCTCGTTCAGCAGTACACCCTTCTTCACTTGACATCGGTCATTCTTTCCCTGGAAGGACCGTCCAGCTTGCCCCGTAATTAGTGAAAAGGATCTGCATCCCAATTGAAGCAACCAAAATCATTCACACACCGAAGCCACGTAAGCTCCGCCGCTCACTTCTCGCTCCCCACTCCCAACATAAATTCCTATGAAAGCTGAACTATTTTATATGAAATTATTGCGTGCCTAAAGGCAAATATATGATACCAGTGCGGTACAGTACACGAGTACACGGTTCTGCGTCTTTTACACTCCACCTCCAGATCTGGAGGCTCGGCTACGCGAGGAGGACATCACACGCCGAGCGAAAGGGAATCCTAAACCGGCACCACCAACCATGCTTCCCCGACACCAATCCTAAGCCTGCAGGCGCCCAGCCACAGTGACACACCACCAACCTCTCCTATCCGACTGACTGCAACCTCCCAACTCCTCTCCCTCCATCCTAAACTTCCCTCTCCCTCTCTACTGAACCTGCCGAACTAGCTGCGCCAGCTCTTGCGTCTGTGCCAGTACTGGCATTGTTGCCGTTGCCTCCGAGGATGGCGCGCGCGGTGGTTGCTGCTGCGCTGGTCGCCGTTGTGGTTTCCGTGTTTGCGTCGGCGGCGACGGCGCAGATGGACAGCTGCAACGGCGAGCTGCCAGCCGTGCTCGTCGGCAACTACTCCGGCCTGGCTTGCCAGCCGGTCTGGAACAACTTCGTGCTCCGGGTACGTCATTGTTCAGGAGCAGTTACGCTTCCATGCACCTCTGGAGTAATTGAGTGGGTAATTGAATCTGTGTAGTGCTGTGAGAACATCGCTAGCTCGATCCTTATGGTGGGTACTGTAGTTCACTTTCTGTTTGTGCTTGCAATGGGTTGAAATCCGAGAAGATTTCATTTGGATCTAGTTTGTTCCTGTAGAATGTTGGAACCCTGCTCAGATATTAAAATTAGAGTTGGTTTTGATAATGTCAGAGCCAACAAAGTTCATACTGAGAAATTAAGGGGACCAACAGTAATGCAACAATAAGTTTCATAATTCAGTCACTTGTACAATTCTCATATTGTTATGAAGTGAGAATCAATTAGACACTAAGATTTCTGATGTATCTATCAACTGGCATTTGTTTGCAGTATCACCAAGACAAGAACAACGTGCTGAGGATAGTCCTGTCCACGATGTACAGCACGGGCTGGGTGGGCATGGGGTTCTCGAGGGACGGCCTGATGATCGGCTCGAGCGCTATGGTGGGGTGGATCGGCCGGAAGGGGCTCCCTCACATCCAGCAGTTCGCGCTGCGCGGCAAGTCCAGCAACAAGGTCGTCGTCAACCGGGGGTTCCTCGTCTCCAACGACCACGACCACACCGTCGTCGTGCAGCAGGCAAGGATCTACCTCGCGTTCCAGCTCAAGTTCTCGTACCGCCTCACGCACCAGCACATCATCTTGGCGTTTGGGCCCAGCATCCCCGTGAGCAACAAGCTCACTAAGCATCAGGACAAGACGTCCTTCACCTTTGATTTCACAACAGGTTTGTTTATCTTCTTCTCCTTGCAACTTAATGTGCAGTCTCCATGTAAACCAAATGCATGTGTGTGCCTTGAGTTCAGTTGATGTAAAACTTCAGATATTTTGCAACATCAACACTTACGTAAAGTTCAGTGAAATTTCTGCTGGTGAATAGAAAATTGTAGTGCTCTTACTTTGGTAGATGATATTGCACTCAACTAAAGCAACTGAACAACAAGAAAGTGTACCTGTCAAAGTTATGTGTCAGTTAGCAAAAAAGGTATTTGTTTCTTGAAGCTTCTGTCGTCAGTCGTCGCTTTTTAGTTGCGAAATCAACATTGGTTGTTGACATTATACGTACAACAAAATGACTTATCTCAACAAAAAAAAAGGAGATCTTACAGCAAAGTGCCACCTGCTCATCACTCTGCAGGTAAAGCATACGCCGACGCGTCCTTCCCCTACAGCCTGAGAAGGGCTCATGGGGCGCTCAACGTGTTCGCCTGGGGCGTCCTGATGCCGATCGGCGCCATCCTGGCGCGGTACTTCAGAAGGATGGATCCTCTCTGGTTCTACCTCCACGTTGGCACCCAGTTTGTCGGCTTCATCATCGGCCTCGCCGGAGTCGTCGCCGGAGTTACGCTGTATAGCAAGATCCAGGCAGACGTCCCGGCGCACAGAGGCCTCGGCATTTTCGTCCTCTTCCTCGGCATCCTGCAGGTCAGTCAGCCAGTCGCTGTCCTCTGCTCCCTTCTTTTTGCAAGAACGTCAGAACGAGAGAATAGCATTGCCGTGTTGATGATATGAATGTTGCACGATCTGCTTACAGATTTTGGCCTTCTTCTTGAGGCCCAACACCGACTCCAAGTACCGCAAGTACTGGAATTGGTACCACCACTGGGCAGGCAGGCTGGTCCTCTTCTTCGCGGCCGTCAACATCGTGCTCGGGATCCACGTCGGCGGCGCGGACAACTCCTGGAAGATCGGCTACGGCTTCAACCTGGCCGTGCTCCTGATCGCCGTCATCACGCTGGAGTTCCTGCTGTGGACGAGGTGGTCCAAGAGCAGCGCTCCCACGCCGACGTACTGAGATCAGATCAGCCACAGCTAGGTCCTGTTCGTGCGGTGCGGTGTGGTGATGGTGATGCCACTATTTCTTAGTTTTTTGCAGTGTCTTTTTGTTCTTCTTCAGCTTTTGTCTGACGTTGTGATGATTTTGGATTTTCTTTTGCTCGGGTTTTCGTATATTCTTGAGAACTTAAAAATTTTAAGTGTGAGCAGAGGAGGTGCTGATAGCTCTGGACTTTTGGTGTGCCCGAGCAAGATGTCATGCAAAGTGACCCAAGTTAGCGGCGTGTCCACCGGCCTGCCAATTTTGTTTTTGTCCAGCCAACGGTAGCGTAGGCTAGCGGTGATGGCATTATACGTCTCTAGCGGATGATCAGTTCAGTTTTATGTAGATTTTTCTCTTTAATTGTCCGTGATTTGAATCCTCCTGTAGGTTGGGAGTGTTAAGCTAACTGCGCTAGCCAATTATCCGAAGCGGTCTGAATTCTTCGTTTTTATCCGGGCCGAGCCGGCCTAATTCATGATCCAGCGTGATAGTATTTGACTACTGTCGAAAGAGAACAAACCCATGCATCTCTGATGAAGTCATGCAGATTGGGGTGGCATGTAAGTACTGCAGCTACAATCGATGCCCCGTCACTGTCGATGCATGCACGCGTCAGCTATCCTCGCGTGCGTCAGGTGTTCTCCCATCGATCAAATCGAGAAGGCAACATGATTCATGCCATTCCAGGAAGCTACCTATTTTTCATCTATTCGGTATTATTGTAGCCACGGCCCACGGGTCTGTACTGTATATATGAAAAAGATACAAGTGAACAGGAGCTATCTATTTTTCATCTACTCTGGATTCAACTTTCTTTTGCTTCAATAGCTACGGAAAACTATGAAAACCAAATCTACAAGATCACAGCTAAAGTCCTGCGTTGAAATCGGAAAACCTCGAGCTCAACCTTTCCTAGCCGGTCTGACCACTGAGATGGTCGGTATGACCGGTGGCCGATCTGACCGTTGGAGGCCAATCTGACCGCCAGCTGCAAGACAACAACCCGAATGATCCACAAAAAAAATCTAACTTTTGATCCCGTGATTCAAATCCTCTGGGACTTCAGACATAGCTCATCAAGAATCCGGAAACTATTCTAATCGACGATTGAGACGATCGAAGCTATGATTCCACGAATTTCTTGATTGAGGTCAAGAAGGCACAAAAACCGAAAAAACCAAAACTTGAGCCAAAAATTTGCTCGTTGGTGGAAGATGGTCAAGATGACCTTTAGATCAGATTCCACAGGTCATGTAAGCTAGATCACTTCAGAAGACCCAGCCAAAACCATTGGAACACAAAACCCCCAAAATCATCAAAGACAGAACAATAACAAGATAGAACTCAACTTAGGGCAATCTTGATTGGATTGATTAGAGGAATTGTAGGTTTTCAACCATTCCACCATAGAGGATAAAAGATCACACTTGAGCACCCAAATTCTCAATCCATCTCTCTTAAGTCCTAACCCCTATTCCATCCACTTTTCCCAAATAACAAATTAGAGTTTCCAAGGCTTGAGATTGCAAATCCTACACTATCTCCTTTTACAATGGAGGCTAGGTCTATAGAGAAATCCTTAACAAGCACCTATTAAGCCCACACACAAATGTTTCTCAAAGTGGTGACAATCCGGGTCTCCTGAACCCGTCTCTTCGTGATCTTCATCTTCTTCTGATCTAAATGGTATCTCCTTTGCGTTGTATTGTGCCATGATTTCTCCAAGGTCAACCCAATATTTTGGCAAAGATACTAAAATACCCATTCTCGATACTTCTCCAAGGCTGAGTACAAACAACGTGGAGCAATCTCATGTTTCGCCACACGTAGGTTCATCAATGACTCTCTTCATGTCAGCAAGTTTTTCCCATCTAGCTCCCACCGAAACCACCGTAACACTTGCACCGTCCCCAAGCTACTTGATGCAACCAGTTGCACCGAACTTCTCGTTCGGTTGTTATTGTCCATCTTGCAACATGCTTAAGTCCAACCACTTCACCTTGCATACTCAATCGTTCTAGACCTCAGCTCTTCTTACCTAGTTCTGATCACCCCGTCGTTGACCGTAGTTGACTACAAGCCACGTGCACAAGAATAGATCAAAAAATCTGTTCCAGGCAAAAGTTCATCGCAACTTGATCCGTGTTAGCCAAAACATGCATCATGCAGCACCTACGCATTGAATCCCATGACCTTGGAAAATTCCGCAAGATCATCACAACTCACTGTACATGATCACGTCCTAGCCAATGTGACCGCCACCTCCAGCTGGTCTGACTGTCGGCCATCAGCCCGTTAGCCCGCAACCCAACCTCCATAAAACACCATCTCTAGACTTTGTAGCAAAATTCTATCCAGTTTCGCGTCCTGACTCTATTTTCAATGGCACCTGGTGCAAACACACCCACAAACACCCACACACAAGTGTTTGGTGCGTAATCCCCAAAAGCTCTCATCGCCAGCCACAATCGGTCTGACCGCCTGTGAGAATCCGGGGTAATTAACTTGCAATACTTAACCATCCAATTGGTTCTAGTATTATAAATCAAATAGCCCGCTCTTGATGTATTGTATACTTCCTAGGAGCGGTACACATACACCTTTACAAAATTTAAAGCATCAATTCCATACATAAGTCATTACAATACTGAGTCTTCATAATTTACAACACAAGTCATTCAAAGTTCATATTACACAAAAAGGGCCGACCGACCAAATAAACTACAGATCGAAGGCTGCTGCCGCAGTGCTACCGTGCGGATGAGGTGGCTACCACACGGCCGTCGTGCGGACAACCCTCCTACGCACATCTGTCGCCTTGTCGCTGCTGTCGCCCCTCGCCCGAAGTGTCGAGCAGCCCTTCGCTGAACATATGTCGCTACTACCCCCCCCCTTGTCCGCAGTGCTGCGCCTCGACAACGCCTCCTGAATTCATGGCACCAACACAACGGCTCCCCCTTCGCTCGGCTATAAATATTAAACTCTCGTAGTCGCTCATCGCTCATATCAATTGCATTTTCATTCTCGTTCTCGCTCGTCGTTGAGAACTTAGAGAACGTATCATAATAATTATTATTAGATTAAAGTTTGGAGCAATCATTACGATTGTAGCAATTTTGATTGCTTCCCTCTAAGGCTAGGTAATTATTTGTCGGATGCCTTTGTTGTTATTACCGTAGTTGTACTTAATCAGTCTTAGTCAGGTAGTCATAATTAATGAATCTTGTATTTTGAAGTAAGTAGGTCATAGTAATTTAGCTGTAGTTTTGTACTGTTTATAATATAGTCGTAGGTACGATATCCGTAATTTAATAGTGCATGATACTTTGTGGTGATTAGTCAGTCGTAATAAATTGGGCTTTGTTATTTGCGATATGAATTAGTTAGAGGTTGAAAATGAGTTGAAATTAAATAGTTGAAATTAATTAGTTGTAATTTGTTTAGTGGTAATTAATCAGCCACAATTGGTTTAGAGGTAATCAGTCCAACATATTAAATTAGTGGAAATTAACTACTCGTAATTAATTTTTGGAGAGGAGTAATCAAATTCTTGGTAATTAATTAGTTATTTGTATTTAATTGCACTTGCATGCAATTTGTCATCATTGTTTGTGTCGTGCGTAATTAGTGATGATTAGATTACTTATAATTATGTACTATTAATTAGTTCAGTCGTATTAAATTTGTGGTTACTATGTACCATATTTTTTATATCGCGGATCGGGTTGTTGTGGCTTTAGATAATTTTGAACATGCAAGACTTGGTAATGTTTTATGGCGATGGTCTCGTACAAGCCGGACCTGATGGGTAGGACCTGTCGAGATGCCAGTACAAAGTGGTCCAGGCGGATGGGCTCGATGCGACGAATATTCAGGAGCTTCGAAACTACATTTGGAGGGAGTTCGTCAGAGAGGCAATGATGAAGAAACTTGTGATCAAGGGCACCACTTTAACATCCCAATTTTCTCAGCTTTTAAAATTCTTTTATTAGTTAGTAGTTGGAAAATTCAATATTGGGATTTTATTTGAATTTTTAATTAAAACTTAATATGGACTTTTAGCATCAAAATAATTTAATATCATTAATTCCAACATCAACAATTGTCAAAACTATTTTATTTGGATTATATGTGCTTGGATATATTTTCTAGAATTTTTCTGAGTTCATTTGCTATTTTCTAATTGCTATTTGGATTTTCTGGTATTTTCTAAAATGAAAAACTAATTTAAAATCTCAGAACAATGTTTCAGCCGATACCTAAACCCTATTCCCACCGGTCCAACATCATGCGGCCTGGATTCGCCAAGGCTATGTCTCGATCGACATGCGGGCCCGGCGTGTCAGCCCCCCTTCCTCCGTGCGGCGCAGAGCCGCACTGCCCCCTTGATCGGCCTCCTGACCACGTGAACCCAAGACGAGCCACCGTCGCTCACGAGTGGGTCCCACACCGCTCATGTTCTCCATCTCCGAATCTGTTACGATTCGATCTCTGCCACCACGTGGGCCTTCATCGTCGTAGCTGCCACAGACTCCCTTGCTCGCCCGTATATAAGGGAAACGAGAGCCCTCGTCTCTGCATACAAACCCTAGCCGCCAAAGCCCAAGTGTGTAACCCTAGCCTCCACTAGTGCTTGAAGAACAAATCCCACCGCTGCAACTCCGACGAGCGATTCCGCGGCAACCGGAGCCGCCCGAGCCTTGTGGTCTATGCTGTCAGCATCGCCCGGATCTGCGCTACCTCATGGTCGTCTTCGTTCCGTCGGAGCACCGCCAGAGGACAGATCCCGACGAGCCCGAAACAACTCCGCCGCTTTAACCTCGCCACCGGTCACCACAGCCACCCTCGAGCAACCGTGAGCACACCACCGAGATCCCTGCATCACCCTCTACCTGCTGGTTACCTTCGCCGCAGGCGAGACACCGCAGTTCACCGGAAGCCACTAGAACCCGAGCGTCGCCCACCTTGCCGTCGCTCACGTCAGCCGCCATGTCAGCTCTGTGCGTGCATGGCGTCCTCGTCAGCGCCACGTGCTCGTGTGCGTGGACAACTCACCGATCCCCAGATTCAATCTTCCATGAACCCAATCCACCGTAGACCAAGTCTATACCATGTGGGTCCCATTGTCAGATCCATTGTTCCATGAACTCGTGAACCCGTAGACCGGTAACCCTTTCTGTGGACTCGGTGTCTATGGATCGTGGGTCCCACCTGTCAGTCTCTCAGCCATTTTCCTCGGATTTATTTTAATTCTGAAACAATGTACTGACGTCATGATCTAGATTTTTCTTTAGAAAATATAATTCAAAAATTCCAATTTAAGGTATTTTCTTGAGTTTTGATCTTTCAAAGGTCATATCTTTTGCATCCAAACTTAGATTGAGCCCATTCAAATTTCTAAATTCGTCTAAATTTGAGATCTATTTATCTAATATTTTTATTTAATTTTTAGAGTTTGTTTTATATCTATTATTTATTTATTTTATTTATTTGTTTCGTTGCGAGTAGACGTTAATTCTTCAGGGACTTTTGAAGAAGAAGGAGTACACCAAGATCAAGACCAGTACCTAGACCTATTCCAAGACAAGTTATACCTTTGATTATATTGCACCCAGGTTTTAAAATACTTTGTTTTAAATGTTTGTATTCTACTTTAAGTATTTATTTAAATATTTTTGGATTAGTTATTAATCCAATTTGTTACATCCACCTTGTCTATTGTTATGCCATGATCTTTTGTTACCCTAGGTTGGTTCATTACTAGTTGGTATTATCGTAGCACCAACATGGGTTGGTTAGATACGAGTAGAGTGCTTAGCCATGCTACGAGTCATCATCTTATGTGAGTTGTAAATATGAACTTGACTAAGTGATTATGGAATTATGTGATAAAACCGTGTGTGTTGTGTGCTATTACTCGTTGATGGCATGTGTTGCACTTAACCAATAGGGTGGAAAAATATTTAGACTGAGGCAAGTGATGGATACTGTGTCATATGGTGAAGTTGTGTGAATTAAAATATTGGTTTGTGTGACATTTAGTTAGAAATTATAAGTCTTGCCTTGGTTAATTAAGGACTTAACTTTGTGCGCCATTGAACTGAGCCTTACTGTACGACTAGGATTAAAACCTCGATGTATTATTTTAATACATAAGAGAAGACCACACGACTTCGTGGTCGTAACCACTAAGGCTAACGACCTCACTGGTCATAAGGATTCCAGAGGTTACACAATAAATACACTAGTCGGACAAGGTCCCGTACCTAGTCCCCGACCAGTTGACTACTCGTAAGACTATGAACTAGTATCATCTGGATCAGAATGCAGGTATATCCTTACCGTGTGATCAATGGAACACGTGCTGTATATTCAATACCACGTGATGTTACATAATTCTAAGACACTGGACTACGGTTGAATGTCTCACAGACATATAACCGCACAACAGTTGATACCCTGTCAACTGACATCTCTCTCCGACCAGACGCGTTACTTCCTAACTAGCATCTCTCTAAAGGACAACTGTCACCGCTTCATCAACTACTTAAGGAGGATCGCGGAGGAGAGAAGGTGAGAGAGATTGAAAGCAATTAAGAAGATTTGCAGTCGATTTCCATAGCAAGCATTGTATTCCAGTGTAACTAGGATTAGCCTTTTGTTGGAAGACAGACACTCCTTGTAATAGCCAGTTCATAGCAATAAAGAGTGACCACATTCCATTGCAGTAGATACGCTCTATTTTCCTCTATTTTTATAGATCATAAGATCGGGGATTTGATCGGCGACACTGTACGATCACATACCTGGTATGGGACGGGTCTAACTTAGTAAGTTATGGAGTCTTGACATTGACCACTCAGGTTATAGGTTAGGCTGTGTAATGGGTTGGAGGTGTGATTCTCACATCGCGGGACGGTTCGTCGCTTCCTTGTCCAACGGTGTGTGTCGTGCCAAGCGCCGTGTGTATCGATTGGACGGCGGTAAAGCACATCGGGAGTGTCAATGCTTGAGATGAAGTTTCTAGAAGGTTCTGTTATGATTAGTGCTAGCTACACTAATTATATCGTGTGGGTAAAGTGTACAAACTCTGCAGAGTGTTAATTAATCTATTCGAATAGCCGCGTCTGCGGTTATTCAACATGCTTGGGGATTTCACACGAGGGGTAGATTTTTATAAAACATTTGGGAAGGGTCAGCTGTGTGAGATAACTTGTGCAGCTGGGTGAATAACTTGTTTAGACTATGTGTACTATGTGAAAACAAATGCTGAATTATTATTGTTTAATTGTTTTACATATTGTTCTCAATCTATTATTCATATTCAATTGCAAATGTTGCCTTATGCAAAATAACCACAGAAGTCATTCCTTTGGAATAAACCATCATGTATAAATTGCATTCTGTGGTACGACTTGCGAGTACGGTTGTGTACTCATGCTTGTTTTAAACAATCAACAGAAGTGGAGGAGTCTTTGCCTGCATTTGAAGAGGAGTTCTACAAAGGTGCTGATCGTTAGGGTCTTGATCCCAGTCAGTTGCCCGTGGTGAATTGATGGGATTCCGCTAGAGTTTAACTTTGTTCCGCTGCTGCTATTTTATTTATTGCCAGCCCTGCGAGGCTAATAAATGTAAAATCGATCATAAGGTCAAAGCCATTATTTGCTATTCAAATTATTCATTTATTCTATTAATCGTCTGATGTGGATCAATATTCATCTATGTTGATATTGTGTGCGCTAATGTGATCTTGGACTAGTGTAGAATACACAAAGTGTCCAGAATTACATTTTTGGGTCCCGACAATCAACTTCACGAATGTTGTGTGGGAGCTAGTGAAGGTGAATGGAAGTGTAGCGTGGAGCCAGTACATGCAGATTGCCTCCCAGCCCGAGACGACCATTTACGGGAGGCCGATGGTGTATGTGAATTTTGTACATCCAATGAGCTACATCGTCTTCACGAATCACGACAGAGCCAGGCCACTTCCATGGGCACACTGCACATACATCGCAGATGCCTTTTGGATTTGACAATTCTGAGAGTAACTGCAGCCTAAATCGTTTGCTTTATCACATGCTTTTGAATGTTGAGGTTCACACAAGGTAGTCCAATTTTAAGCATCTCAAAAAATAAAAAGAGCAGTTTGTAGCAGATTCAAGACTAAAATTCAAAAAGTGCTAGTGATACAATGTAACAGCCCAAATTTTCAAGTTTTAGTTGAAAATAAAATTTTAATTAATTTTGTGGATTTTCTGAAAACTTTTTAAAAATTTTCCTTAATTATTTTAAAGCTAAAATAATTTAATAGTAAAATCTATTACCAATTATAAGTTGGAATTATTTTATTTAAATCCATAACGCCTCGGAGAATTTCTATGAATTTTCTCATAATTTTTGGATTTTATTAGCTAATTTCTAAAGCCTTTTTGAATTTTTGGAATTAAATTAATTGGAGAAGGAATTAAAATCTCTCGCACAGTGCATGGGCCAAATTCCAACCCACCACTGTTTCAACCTCCGCCGGCCCGCGCCCGCCTGCAAGTGCCAGCCGCCTTCCGCGCTCTCCCCCGCCACGCGTCGCCCATCGGTGAGTGCACCGCAACCCATATCGGCCGGCCCCGCGCTCTATCGCCTCGGCCGTCTAATCAAAATCAAACGGTCACCGCTTAGCCCGACCAGTTTCGCCTGCGCGTCGTCACCCTAGGCCATTCAATCAAAATCCAACGGTCGTCACTCCTCCCGACCAGTTCCTCCCACCGCCACGCGGGCCCCACCGCTACAGCGTCGTCTCCTTTCCCGTTTTCTTCTCCACGCTCGTCTCTCTCTGCCACCATTAACACCCGAGTGGAGCTCCATCTCCGCCGCGATTCCCTCCCAATTCCTTCGCACGACCGCGCACATTGAAATAGCCATTTATTCACGCACCCGTTTCCGTCCGTTTCTCATCTAAATCACGCGCATTTGCTTCGGACGCCCGCCGCCGCCCGCCATGGCTCCCGCACACAATCCCTGCCCCTCCCCTCACCCTATAAAAGCCAGCCCCAACTGCGCCTCTCTCCACTCGACCAAACGCCCCAAGTCTCCGCACCCCGACCGCTCCCACACGCTCACAATCCGATTTTTTTTCCGCCGGCAGTCGAAGCTCATTCAATCTCCAATTCCGCCCCTTCGTCTACGCCATCGGTTTCACGATGCCACAGCGAACCTCGTGCGCCCACTCACTGCACCAGGGAACATCCGGAGCCTCTTCTGCGACGTTGACCCAAAACCGCCGCCGCCAAACCTCGTCGCCAGCAGTCAAAACCTCGCGCTCCGCCGCTGTTTTAGTAAGCACCAGATTCGCCTCAACCTCCTTGTTCTTTTGTGCCCACTCCCGTGCCTCGCCCGTACAGTAGCGCGGCTGGTTATCACCGAACGCCGCCGCTCTTGCCGACGCGTGGCGACCACGTCGACGCCACCTTAGCGCCCCGTGGACCCTAGATGCCGAGTCAGCACCCACGTGGCTGCCCACGTAGCACTCACACCAGCACACTCGGACGGCCACACGGTAGCATACACCGAGTCCACGGTGGACTCTAACTGGGCTTTGGACCGAGTCCATTGAACCTGGGCCCACATGTCAGTGACTCAAAACCTTTTTCTATAGAAAAATAATTCGGCTGAAAATTGGAATTCCCGTACGACTAACGTCAGCTTGCGCAATATCTCGATTTTCCTTTAAAAAATAATTTGGGAAATTCAGAAAATCTGAAATTAGGATTTAATTTAGGTTTTAAAATTGCAGGAGCTCGTATTTCTTCATACGAACTCCGATTTATGTGATTCAAATTGCTAAATTGGTATAAAATCAAGATCTAGCTAACTAAACCAAAATTATTTCATTTGGAGTTAATTTGATTATTGTTTGAATTTATTTGTGTTTATTTGAATATGGATTATTTTCGCGTATAGATTTTGAGGTGGAATATCAAGAATTTGAGCAAGGCATGTTACACCATTGATCATTTTGATCCCAATATTTTAATTTTTTTAATTCTATTTTTAAATTACTATTGCATGCGTAATTTTATACAGTTATTTTAAATTCCTGTTTTAAATTCTTAGTTAATCCAATTCCTTTGTATAGCCAATTTTGAATATTGGGTCATCATTCCCTTGTTACCTTAGTCAAATAAAATTTAAAAATAAAGATATGCTTAGAAACTGCTTAGATCACAAACATTTAATTTTGGGAGAATTTAGCCAAAATAGCAAAATGTGATTAAAAGCCTATGACATTATTTTGTCATGGTGGACTTTTGCAAATGTCTTTGGAAAATAAAAATGAAAAATGGTTTTGTACTTGGGCAACATAGACCGTTGGTGTGTGCAGGTTTATACACGGGCTCAATCTGGTTAGGGTTGAGGCCCAGGGTTCTTATAGAAAGTTGCCCAAGTAAGTTAAGTACCGGCCTTTGAGCCGCATATTGCAAAGCTGCACCGTACTACCACATGTTCTATATGGGTAGAACTAGACTTATTAACTTGTCATACCTCACTATTGTACATGCCATTTTGTTGTGTGGGTGTTGGTTAAACGTTATTCCCACTTGGCGCAAGAGAGGGCTTCCGGCATGTGGTTAGCCTAATGAAAGTGAAACCATAGCGGGCATATTAGTAGTGAGGTAGAACATTAGAAACGCCTTGTGACAATTGCCTAGTCACACGCCCAAGGAAGCGTGCATTGGCCGACATAACGGACAAATTATCTCATGTGGATAAAGTTGTACCCCCTCTGCAGAGTGTAAAACTATTCGAGTAGCCGTGTCCACGGTTATGGACATGCTGAGCAAAGCCACTCTAAGTTAGACCTTGTTTTGGTTTTAAAAATGATTCTTGCGCAGGATTTCAGGATGGTTAATCCTTGTGGTAAAATTGGGCGGTTAGCCATGTGATAGGAGGGTATCCATTACCATGTCTCATATGGAGGATATCCACTATAAAATTGTCAATTTAAAATCTGATTTTAAGTTAAAGTTTAAAAATATGCCTTAAAACTTAGTATGATTATTTAAACTTGAAAATGCTGATTTATGCAAATAAACCCTTACAACCTTCCTTTGTTTACTTATGCATGCATTCGAAATTCTTTATTGGGTGTAATTTACGAGCACGGTAGTTGTGCTCATCCTTGCTGAATATTATTATTCAGAAGAAGACTACTATCCAGACGGTGAGGATCCAGACGTTTAGGCTACGCCTCGAGACGATTGCCTGTGGCGCATCGTGTGGCCTACTACCTATTTGCTTCCGCTATGTTTTGTTATTTGGCTTCAGGCCTATTTTGTAATAAACTCTATTTCTTATTAATAAAGTGTAACACCCTGGCTATTCGGAAGCCAAAATGTTACCTAAAGAACTAACATACAACCACATTGCGAAAGAATTTAAACAATACCTCAATCCAATGACATATAAAGATAATCATCTATTGGTATGATTGCAAAAATATAATCTGAATTCATGCACATAGCACAAATTTCAAATATCCAAGTCTAGTGAATCAATTAAGATAATTCAAATACTAGACTAATTAGAAATTACCAGCTGTTATTTAAGCAACCAAAACATAGAGAATGATATCATCCACTATCATACCCTATTTATTGCAGTTCAGCTTTAACAAATGAAGGCAAGGACAAGTTCAAATAAATGAAAACTGGATATTGTGAAGTGAAAAAAAAGAATGTGAAGTGAATGATGTGATCCACATGACTAAGCCCTCCCATGCATGCCGTCTTCAATAGTTACCTAAAACAAATAAACACTACAAGAATGAGTCCACGACTCAGCAAGTACAACGGAATAAAGCGAATCATACTGAATATGAACATAACATCACAGAATACAAATTGAAAGTAGAATGGATGAAATCATATGAATGAATGAAATGCATGACCTCCACTTCTGCTTATACCGGTATAGCCAGTGACACACCCGTCGGTGTTCACTTAGGCCCGCATTTTTAAATACGAGGATCCAAGGCCCGTATGAAAACGTTTCATACGGGGATCCAAATCTGCCCACATTGGAATGGTGGGTCTTACATGCCCATAATGGAATTGATGGGTCTTTACATTCCAATCCCGTGGACAAAACATGAACAATGAATGAATGGAATGAATTATGAATAATGAAAGACATCATCTCATTAAACATGGATTAACGAACGTGAAAAGAAGATGAAGCATTGAATCTAGCCCTTGATCATAGAAATAACAGTATGAATCAACAAGCACTCAGCATTCACCAACAATAATACTCACAAGGTACTTGCCTATATTGAAATTATAGGACTTCACTACCCACTCCCGTGGGTGAACAGGAATGAATAAATATAATGAATGTAGTCTTATTATTGAAGAATCATGGTATATCAACTATGAAAGGAGCCAAGAAATACCGAAATTACCCATTTCATAGTCATCAATCAAGTGAAACAACAACAAACAAGACAAATTAATTGTACTTGCCTCTCGAACTGCGACGCGTTAGGAGGCAAGGACGAAGCCACTAATCTCGAATTCCCTTCATCTACACAAATTAATTATTTAAACAAGTAACAACAAGAAAAGAACACTACTCGAAACGCTTAGTCGCCGCATCCTAACTCAAGGTTCACATAATCAATCTACCCAATTAAACCGACAGTCTAGCAGAACGGTAATCTGGACAGTGACACTAAAAATACCATATCTTTTGCTCTGAGACTTGAAAATAGGTTATTTCAGATCCTATGGAAAGGTAATGAAAATCTCCACATTAACCTAGTTGGCTGGACCTTCTGATTCGGCTAACAACCTAGGCTAACATTTAGATGATAGTCTTAATACAAAATCTGTCTAGCAGAATTACATCGAAGTAATGAAATAATCATAACTTTTGATAAAATTAACCAAAATCCATGATTTTGTCATTCTGGAAAGCTAAGAACAAGACCTTCAAAAGTCTAGTTGGCATGATATTCATAATTTTCCTTTAACAAAAACAAGCATACGGCTCAAAACTACAGTCAGCAAACCGACAACCATTCAGGACAGCAGCGTGGAAAAGTTCATATTTATTAATCTGGGACTCGGAACGAGGTGAGTACAGTGCCCAACAAAACTTAACGAGCAAACCCACAAAACTGTAGTTGACAAGATTTCCTAATTCTGCAAGAATAAGTAACTAAATACTAGGTGAATATGCCTGACAGAAACATGTCCAGACGAACAAAACAGCAGCGAAGAACATAACATAACTTTTAATCTGTAAGTCCAATTAGAGTATTATTTATCAATATGGAAATATAATAAAATTATCTACAAAAATCATTTTGGTTGAAAAATCTGAATCTGATCCTAACCAATTCATATTTCATTAAACAACTTTACTGATAATTATCGTCACGTTTCTCGGGATAGCAGGAAAGAATATGTCGTAACTTTTAAACCATGGATTGGAATCTGGTGATCTTGGTAGCTATGGAAAGCTAAGAACCGTGGCTATAATTCTCTCTAGACAGAAATGATCTACTAGGGACAGATTTCGATCCAACTAAATTTATTCGAATTCGCATCTACCAAATTGTCAAACGACCAAGAATGATGATTGTTACCTTTGATGATCCCAGAGAAGCGATGAACAAGCTCTTGGTGACGACGATCCCCTTCTCCTCTCTTCCTCCTTCTCTTGACCGGCCACCGTACGCGAGAACCGCCATCCGGGGACAGCAACAGGAGAGATCGGCCGAAGCGCTCGACGTCGGGGGAGGAGGAGCACCACCACCAGGGACGAGCGGCAGCAGGGGAGGCGCCAGATGGGGAGGGAGGCCGGCAGCGTGGAGGTGGGGAGAGGGGGAGTGGGCATCTAGGGTTGGGGGGAGGCGCCCCCCCTTTTGGCCGGCTCCCCCCTTCCATCTTGGGCCTTCTGGGTCCCGGCCCGTGGCCTAGGTTGGCGAATAAAAGCAGAAAACCCCCCGCCGAAACTGGAAATTCCAATTTTATTATTTGTCTTTACCCTCCTCGACTTCTATTCTATTTACCGATTCTATTCCGAAGTATTACATAAAGCGCTTGATATGATTGTGATAACACTATTTGTGAGACTGTGTACACTAGAAATACTGGACAAGTGTGTAAACGTAGTGAATTCGGGATCCTTCGTTCCCGGGTTCGACATACAATACTAATATAAGACAAACGAAAGAAACAATAATATAATCATCTTCCACGGTCCAAATTCATCCACAATTTGGAGATAAATATTGTGAAAATACAAAATACAATGAAGGTAGTACCTCCGTAATGGGTAGTGCACCCCAAAAGCCTAGAAATATATGTAAGTAGTTATATGTACACTAAAATTACCAAAGTTAGTGATGCAAGCATAAATTGTGATTTGTGAATAGTTATAAACATTAAAAAAACACCACATACCACAAGCGCTAGCATTCAGTATTACGAATGCGAGGCAATGTCATTCTACAAAACTTCATGCCTTGGAAGTATTTCCTGATTATGTCACCATCAAGGCTTCTAAATATGTCTCGCTCAGTTTACCACATTATCAAGTCACTGAACCACTCATCTCCTACTCTGTTTCTCAAATATGTGAACTTGTGACCTTGTTGTGAACATATAAGAAATTCCAAGATCCAAAGTCCAAAGACTTGAGACTCCAAACCTTGCTGTGAAGTGTGATTGTGTGAAGGCTGGGGCCAAGGGAAGTCAGGCAGGAGGCAGACGAAGATCCCTTCCATAACATCAGAACCGTCAAGTTAAACATAAAAAGTTCTTATAAGTTATATCCACTGGCTAACACACCTATGGTTCTCGCTAAATATTAGAAGACAAAAGCTTACCACATGCTCAAGTAGAATAATTACGATATTTTTTTCATATATAAAAAACAACTATTAATTAAGTATGCATAAAACAGATAAAGCATGCATTTCTTTTCTTATTAGCCGTAATCTAAATAAATACACTAAAATACTAGCATTAATAAGTGATATTTAACTCTTAGCGTCTCACTTATTTCAGCCATCGCTTACAGCAATACACCTTTCTCTCTCTCAATGAATACCATCACTAACTACAACTAGTCAGGTTATGTATTTCTACAGGCTACAGCTTACCAGCTCTCAACAAAGGACTAAGATATTGCTTTACTGCTTTATCGTCAAAATAGATATGACAAAGTTAGAGGCCATACAAGTTATTCAAATAAGTGAGATGCTGCAGCTCCTCATGGTATCTGGTCAACAACAACATTCAATGCACAAACTTTCCTGCATGAATGGATTTAACATGTCAGGGAACTCCGTGAGTCCTAAATATCATGCTTTGCTGAACTAAACGAGTGGCCTCTGGAGTTTTTAGAGACAAATCAACATGAATTAAGCTAAGTATTTCATTTTTATGTGCGCATGCCTAATTCTTAGGGAATTGGGATGGCATGGTCATAGCCCATCTTTGAGGCATCGCATCGAGTGCCTGGTGTGCAGCCGAGATAAAGTTGGGCGTACGTTAGACTTGTTCAAATCCTGGGCTTGATTGGATATGCCCGAGTCTGGCCTAGCTCGAAAAATGTTTCCCATTAAAATACTATTATTTATTTTATTTTGGAATAAAAAATAATATTTAATTCATTTCAAGAATAACAAAAATATTTTTATTATTTTTAATGCCTTCACTGAGCTTTTTCGGGCTTCGAGACGGAAATCAAGGCCTGAGTCTGGAAAATTCGGGGTCGGACCGCCCATGAACAGGTCTAGCGTATGTACAACTGGGTGATGTGGCAGACGATGCTGGCATCGAAGGAGCAGTCACACTTGATGCCACCGCGCAAACAGGAGAAATGACATCGTCACGCTGCGCGGGGGTAAACTCCTTTTATTAGTTAAGATAATAGATACCAGACATACCGATTGCTATCTGTATCATAGCCTTGATCGCAGTAGAAGTTCCAGACCTAAGTAAGAGCTAATATTAAGATATGCAACCCAAACGTTTATGATATTAAGAACAAAGCAAAAGAAATCTTGTAAAGAGCTTCGAATAATTGCAATGAAACAATTACACAAAAGATAATAAAGTTGTCAAAGTTGGGAGTAAATAAAATTAATAAGTATAACCTCAAAAGAGTAGTATAGGAGATTGCCTCTCAATTACAATCCTCTCAAACCATACCCTTAGATGTTTGCTGTCCTCTAACCCTTTTGTGTGTCTGTGATTGCTTTTGCCTTGCATTGGGTGAGATTGGAATTACTTTTACTGAATTGGCTGGCCATAATGCTACACACATATATCTTGGGCAGGTTTATGCTCCCTCCGGCTGGTTTATGTATAGGCGAAAAAGATACAAAGAAGAAATATAAGTCTTAGGAATCATTGTACTCCAACTTTCTAATCCAAATCGAATTTGCAACATACATAGTAAAATAAGAGGCACCTCGCTTACATTTATCTCTCGAAAAACAATTTCTATTCCAAAATGACCCTAGACTAAGCTACATGAAGCACACAACATGGTTTGAAATTTTTACTCTTGAGGCAATGGATTGATGAGGGAGTTAATCAATTTGAAAAGGGCAAGAGATGCGTTTGTGGGGTTTTGAGAGTATACAGTCTTAGGCTACATGAAAATTGGTGAACTCTACATAAATTAGTAATACCATTTTCATCATGCCACCGAAGCGAATCCCTATTACGTAACTTCAATGGTAACTCAAAATGCTAGAAGGCATGGGGTGGGGTAGGGTGCGTCGGTGGGTTATGGAAGACAATGATGTTGGCAGAATGTGTGCCCTTAGCAGATCGACATCATGAATTACATGCCTTGTGTAAGCTTCGATGCCAACTATTTTCTCTATATTTGGTACTATTTGGTACTCACGTTATACATCACTGCTTCGTTTTCGCGCAATCACTGATAAATGGGCCAGTGCATGTGTAAGAGCCCACATGTCAGCGAGTGAGTGTAAAAAGAATTTGTCAAAAATAGACTCCTTTTTTCTCACACAAAGTGAGGTAGGTGGGTGATTTAAATACGTGTTGCCTCAGGTCTATAGCCAAAATTTCATCCTTTTCTCGAACCCTCCTCAGGATCTGTCTCAAAGCATCGTTTCTAGTAAGATCTATACTTTGAGCCCTACTTTTTTCCTTTTTCTCGAAGATCCATCACAAAAAAGCACTTGGTTGTTTTCCTAAACTCAAGATCTATCTCCAATTTGTTATTATTATTTTATCAAAATCCTTCTTATTGATGTGTTGCTACTCCATAGTATAATTCTTTGGAGTTCTCTTGACCCGTCGCAAGTTAATTTTGCTTGTTTTCTCAAATTCGCTCTTCTTGATCTATCAAACCCTACCACACATGCTTCTTCCAAGACCTCAAGATCTATCTCCAATCTATTCTTCTTTGTTTTATCTAAATTCCTCTTCATGGTACATCACGATTCTATCGCGTGCATCTTCCGAGATCTAGAGTTCTCAAGATCATTCCCAACTTGTTCTAGTTCTTTTTTTAAAATCATTCTTTTTTATCCATCAAACCCCATCACATACTTTTTCCGAGACCTTAAGATCTACCCCCAATCCATTCTTCTTTGTTTTCTCAAAATTCCTCTTCATGATACATCATGATTCTAATGTGTTCTTCTTTCGACATCTATAGATCGACCTCCAATATGTTTTTCTTCGTTCAGTAATATTTCTCTTTAGGATCCAAATTCTTCTAAAATATCCTGGTCTATAATTCTTGTTCCCCAACCCATCTTCTTCATCCATAAAAAAACATCGCATAATCTTTTCACGGTTTTAATATTGATTCTAGTTTGCCATCTTTTGTTCTCAAGGCCCCTCTTTTTAATCTATCACATACATTTCACTTACTTCCTATGAATTTTTTAGGGAAATTGAACTATATTTGGCCATATGAGAGAGAGAGAGATGTGTTAGAAAGAGAAAATGGTGGACAAGTTGACCTCATTGCTTCTTCGACAATCATACATGTCAGAGAAGAAGAAATGATGTGGCTCACACCAAAAAGGAGAACTACATTCAAAATAGGTACGGAGGTACCTATTTCACTATCACCATTTTTTTATGTTTTCCTTTTTGATGTCTTTGATTTACATTGAAATACATCTCTATAATGACCTAACAAAAAAAATATAAAGTGTTATGTATCATGTTTAGTTGTCTCTCATATTCGTATATTTGTAGTTGTTATATTTAACATGTCTGAATTGTTTGCCATCCTAGCTAGAATTTCAAAGGTTAGAGTAAAGAGACAACCAACTTAATTATTTTTTGTTTACCTCTCTCAAGTAAGTTATTGGATGCTTTGTTGTACAATTTTTTATTTTGTGTTATTTACTAGTTTAATGCCTTTAAGAAAGCTTGTGTTTGTTGGTGTCAAGGTCACCAAATGTAATGAAGAAAATGGTGAATCTAATCAAGAAATTGTTTATTCTTTTATGTAATTCTTAATGGACCCACTAATTCACCATTTAAGCCATGCTAAATAGTTTGAGTCTGCATGCCGATATGAAAGATTCTTACCGAATGAAACAAAGTAATAATGGACATGTGAGTGTATTGTCTACATTGTCAGAAACTTTTTTTGTGATACCATGCTGACGAGGATATAACAATCCTCATTTTATTATTTATCTGTAATTCTTATTATAGATAGCAATATCTTTATGTTGTCCACAAGTATACCCCTTAAATGTTCATAAGGAAGATACTTAGCTATGTGGTCGCAAGCCTTTCTACGACCACCCCAAGGTTGTAAATCTTTCTACGATCATGATGGAGTCGTAAGTCCTCCTACGACTGCCATGTAGTAGTAGAACCTCCTACAACTAGCTTTGTTACAACAACCTTCTGATTGATGAAGCCTGCAGACTTGCGAGCCTAGTCGATTAGGGAGTCTTATGCGATGTGTTAAACACTCAGAGCAGTTAGCATATACGTTTATTCTCTGGAATAACTGCATGTCCCTTTCTCTATCTCTGACGACAAATGCCTAGCGACATGGGAGTATTGTCTCTATGACAATAACCTCCATTAACCATTTTATCATCCGAAACGGTGATGCGCCTCTTGGCCTGGAGAAACTGTCACACTTTTATGCACTATATAAAGGTTGAAGGCAGTAGACGACAAGGATATCGATGGGAGGATAAGGCCATCAGAAGCACAAGATATTAGGCTTTAGTTTTCCTCTTGCTTGTAATCAACACACTCAATATAGCCACATAGGAGTAGGATTATTATTCTCCCTGGAGAAGGCCTGAACCTGTATAAAATCCCCTTGTCATTCTCTGCATAGTTTTATTTTTCAGGAGTTCCCCCGAAACAAACAATCATATGTAAGATCGGTATTAGATCACCGACACATGCAAACTTATCTATTTGATATGTCTCAAAAGAACATATTTCTGTTAGCGAGGTGGTAAACATTTTTTTTTGGGCAAAAGTGGGGGCTTCATGTCCATTTTGTGAAATTGGTTGTTGCTTGTATTTCTTAAAGCTACTTTTCTTTTTTAGGAACTTTCGTATATGCCACTGAAAACGAAGAAGAAGTATTGATGAACATTGGGAGGATCTAACAGATATACTACCATGTTGTTTTACCGTTGCGTCTTCAACCATCATACATGTCGGAGAGGAAGAAACAATGTGGCTCACATCAAAAAGAAGGAGAACGACATTCAAAATAGGTACGGAGGTACCTATTTCACTATCACCATTTTTTTTTATGTTTTCCTTTTTGATGTCTTTGATTTACATTGAAATACATCTCTATAATGACCTAACAAAAAAAGTGTTATGTATCATGTTTAGTTGTCTCGCATATTCGTATATTTGTAGTTGTTATATTTAACATGTCTGAATTGTTTGCCATCCTAGCTAGAATTTCAAAGGTTAGAGTAAAGAGACAACCAACTTAATTTTTTTTGTTTACCTCTCTCAAGTAAGTTATTGGATGCTTTGTTGTACAATTTTTTATGATGTGTTATTTACTAGTTTAATGCCTTTAAGAAAACTTGCATTTGTTGGTGTCAAGATTACCAATAGTAACCAATTTCACCAAATGTAACGAAGAAAATGGTGAATCTAATCAAGAGATTGTTTATTCTTTTATGTATTCTTAATGGGTCCACTAAGTCAGCATTTAAGCCATGTTAAATAGTTTGAGTTTGCATGCCAATATGAAAGACTTTTATCGAATGAAACAAAGTAATAATGGACATGTGAGTGTATGGTCTACATTGTCAGAAACTTTTTTGTGATACCAGCGAAGTCATTTTCTACGGTGACATTATATTACTATCATTAGTAGAAATGATACTTCTTTAATGCAAATATCCTAGAGCCAAACTTGTCACAAGTGTATAAGATCACAACATTAGTACCACCGCTGCCAACATTAAAAATGTGATATCTTCGGGACACTATGGATCTAGTATATACAAGAGGAAGATTTCTATTATCGATTACTTCTTTTTTTTATATTGAGTCCTGCCACTGTCAGTTTTGTTGGTACACTTTTGCTCTTGAAACCTCCCACTAAATGTATTCCTTGTTGGCAAGGATGGCAATGTAGTGTCATCCTAACGAACAACGTTTCTCCTTATTTGGTTGCTTGCTTATCTAGAGCATACTTGTTGGACATATCAAAATCGATAATTGTATGAATTAGCATATTAAGAAGTATAATCTACCGAAGAAATTTTGGATTAGACATATCAAAACTGATAAGAAACAATACATCCTCCTCTATCCTCTTAGTCACACCGGAACCGTAAGCCTCCCAAAAATATCACCTTTTTAATGCTGGCTGCGCTGCTACTAATGGTGTGATCTTGTGCATGCAAACCCGAAACCGGCGTCTCTCTCCCCGCAGTCGCCGGTGGGCAACCGCGCCGCCTCACGCGCTCACATGACCCGTCAAGGTGGATAGGTAACGCATCCACGTCCCACGCCATCGAATCCAGCCGTCCGTTCAAATCCCGTGGCCACTCTTCTCCTCCTCGAGGCCGAGATGTATCCGGCTGCTTTATGGGCCACGTACTTGCCGACCCCACACGGCAGTGACCACATGTGGCGTAAGGTGACTCAGAGAGGGCCGTGCCCGAGTTGTTACTAAAGTTAGGAGGCGTAAGTAATCTCCTCCGTCCACGCGTCCCGGGTGATGATCAGATCACAGTCGTCAGCCAAACAGAAACTGCACTTTTTGCTTCTCCACAGCGCTGAGGTGGTGGCACCTTGTCAACCATGGCCCACCGGTCAGTTAGGTGTAGATGTGGGTGCTGGGTGGCGCTAGGAATTTCTCCACTGGCCTCCCCAGAGTTGAGCAGTGCACGGGGAACGTGATGCGTGCTTATCCAAATACCCACGGAATTCCCAGCTAATCACAGACTATGCCACTGACCAGCTTATGCATTAGCCCACAGCTTTATGTGTTAATCACACAGAATGCCACTGGGCAGGATTACGAATACGCCCACCATGGTTTTGTGTTAATCACAAGTGTGCCCTAGCTCGCAGGTGCACTTGGGTGCAGCCGTAGAGGTGGCAGAGGTGCGAATTCGTGGGAAGAATGGAGGGCATTGTTGGAAGACTGGAAACGATAAAGCCTTTGGAGTTCAGGCTCTGCTCCCCATCACCATCGCTGCGCTCTCCTCTTCTCTGTGTTCTTGCTGTCAGATTTCCCAAACACCCTTTTTTCCGTGCAATTTCTCCTCGGTTTCGTCGTTCCAGATGTTTGATCTGTAGAGTGGGACGCAGAGGTGGAAGGGTTTGTGCCTGTGTGGTTGGAGCAACGGAAGGGAAGACGAGTAGAGAGGAAGGCTGATTTGATGCGTGGCTCCGTGGAGGCCGTCGCGGTTGCTCGGGACGTGGCGTCGTCGAGCCCGTCGAAACCCCCCTCGGCATTGGACATGATGAGGTACGCCTGGAGTCCCCAATCCCTTCTCTTGGACTCTTTGTTGCCGCTGCTGCAATTTGTGCTGTGCTCTTGGTGTTGTCGTGCTGCGTTTGTTTGTTCCTGAGATCAAGGTGCAATTTTTGGTATCTCGTTTCCGCTTTCGGTGTGTGTGTCTGTGCTCTTTAAGCAGGTTTATCCCTTCCTTTCACTTCATCGCCGTTGTTCTCTGCTCACGTGCCGTCTTCCTCTCCTGGTTCGTCAAAGCTATCGTTCGATCTGTGTTGTGCAGATTTGCCTCCAGTCTCCCTGTTGGATTCTGCCGATCCGTGCGGTTCGGTTTGATTATCTCAAATTCCTTGCTTTTCCCCCCATTTCGTGGCTATTTTGACTGGTTTATGAGTAACCTATCGATTTCGTTCTATCCTTGGTTTTTCTTTGGCTCCGTGCTTGCGGAGATGAGAGCTCGTGGCTGAAGATTCATTCCTCACCCCGATTGTTTCATATCTTTGCTGCTGTTCTGTGTTTTTTTTTCTCTGTGTGTTTGTTGTGCTCATTTCTCTTAAACATGTCTCTGAATGGTTGGTTCGGCCTTCAATTTTGTAGTTTGCAAATATGGTGTTTTTCTGCTGATTTTGGTTTCGAATTCCAGCAAAAAGAAAAGTTTTTGCTATTCGTTTCATCCTCCATTACAAATGTTCGACTCGGGTTCTTGTCCGATCCAATCGCTCATGTGGTTTCTCGATTGTTTTATTTTTCTGCAGGTACCAGAGAATCAGCCCGGATTGCCTCCCCCTTGCCAATGGCGGCGGCAGCGGCGGAAGCCGGAAGCCGCCGCCGGCGGCGCCCAGATCTAGCAAGGACGACGACGCCCCGGCCGTCGCCACCGACAGCTCGCGCCTCGCGTCCTACCTGGCCGCCACTTCGCTGGAGCCCAAGCCGCGCGCTCGTGCTCCGCAGCCGCCGCCACCGGCCCCGGCGTCCTCATCCGCTGCCGCCGCCGTCGCGACCCGTAGCCCAGCGCGCGACCACGGCCACCACCACCCTTCCGACTTCCCCGACCCCGCCTCCCCGAGCTCCACCGGAGGCGGCGCCAGCGGCAGCGCCGGCCATGACGTCGCCATGCTGCTCCAGTGGGGCCACAACAAGCGCTCTCGCGGTCGCCGCGACGCCTCGGCGGCGTCCGCGTCCGCGTCGGCGAGCACGCCCTCCCCGCAGCGCCGGCATGCTGCGGTCAAGATCCAGCGCCGGTCGTCAGCGCCGGCGGAGAAGCTGATGCCGCCGCGGAGCGGGACGTACCCTCGCGGGTCCAACCTCCGCGTCAGCTCGTCCCTTCCGGCGCGCGGAGGCGGCGTCGGAGACGCGCACCACGGCCGCAACGTCCTCCCCCACAACAGGTACGCATCGCCGGCTCACTTATCATTAGGTGGATGGCCTGGCTCTCTCGCCGCCGCCATGGACACGCCCCGTCGAGGCGTCTTCTTTTCTTGTCCTCGCGTTTTTTCTCCCTTCCACTTTTGCCCCTCGGACCGAGCCGTATTCTCGCGGTCGTGGCTCTCGGGCTCGCGTCGTGTACTCCTCGAATCGGTTTCGGGTTCAGTCTTGTGTTGTGGGTTCGGGTTCGGTCTTGTGTTGTGGGTTCGGGTCGCTCACGGCGAGCTGCCACGCCGCTTCCATCTTTTCTTTACAAATCGAAGGGGCGTTTAGATGATAAGATACCCTCTCATCTTTTCTTTTTAGAACGTATGAATATAAAACAGAGAAATAGGATAAAACACAGGAAATAAAACAGAGAATTAAAAAACTAAGGGAAAATATAGAAAGAGGCGTTTGGAAGGCAGGAATGAAAAACGAAGGAACCGAAATAGTATAAAAACATTACTACCAGAAAATTTACATTTGACTTCACTTACACATGGGCCATCTAAATTAGGTGACATATCGTGTGCACATACACCATTTCATGGATATATGTATATGAAACATCTGAGCCGTCCATCCAACGATTCACGATCGTCTTCACACCCACCTCCCACTTACGCCACATTTGCTAAAACCCCCTCTCCTCAAATCTGACTATAAGGGGGTTTTCGCAAATATGGCATAAGTGGGAGGTGGATGCGAGGATGACCATGGATCGCTGAATGGACAGCTCGGATGTCTCATATGTATATGTTTACGAGATGGTGTATGTGCACACGATATGCACTCTCTAAATTTGGTCCATCGATCGGTATAAACAAAACGATATTCTTATCTCCCATCTATCTAATCCATCCCCTCCCTCTCATCTTCTCTCGATCTCTCCATGCGACGAACACAGAGGCAGCTCGGTCGGGAGGTCCACGGGCAGGGAGGCAACGGCGGCGGCGAGCCTACAGGGAGGCAATGCCGTCTGGGGAGAGTGGTGGGCTCGGCGGGGAGGTCCGCGGCCAGCGGCTACGGCTGCGGGAGGCTCCGCGGCCAGTATCAACGGCGGCGGGAGGCTCGGCGGACAGGATCAACGGCAAAGGCCAGGGGCTACGGCGTGGTCCGTGGGCAAGGCGACGGCAAGGCAGCAGAAGCAGGCTGGCGGTGAGGTCGCTCCACATTCACCTGGTATGCATTGTTTTCGTGCGAGAGAGATCGTGGGAAACTTTTCCATTGGATCCTGTGAAAGTACATGCTGGAGAAACTTTCCCAAGGAATTTGGATGGTACCATCCTTTGTTCCAAACGCTCACTGTATCTTCCTTTCCTATGTTTTAAAGTTCCTACGATTTTCCTCCCAAATTCCTCCGATCCAAACGTGGCCTTAATGTCTTTAAAATTAATAATTAATAAAGTAGGTTTTGTTTCCCATGCTAGTAGTACTAGTACTGATTTGATCAGATTACTAATCACTCAATTACTCCTTTTAAAGTTGTCCTTTAGTCTTTTTTTCCCCTTTTGTGATTTTGTACATCTTTTTAGGCAACGTATGGTGTACTGCCCCTCTCTGGATCCTTGTGAGGGTCATCGAGCAAATGACGAGGCGGCGGCACTTTCCCCTCCTCTGGAGTCTTGACTAATCTGTAGGCAGTCGTCAGCCATAGCACCATCCATACATCCATTCATCGCCACTGGCATGTCCCCCATTTCTTTCCGTGTCTAGCCCATGTCCATTAATGGTTTCCCTGGGTTCATTAGGGTTGCGTGTCGTGTATGTGTGCTGGGCTCTGCGTGAACGATGAACGGTGGTGACAACAAGAGCAGGCAGGGAAAGGCGTGGTAGTAACACTAATATATAGTAGGAGTTGATGTAAGATTGGGTATAAATATAGGGCACGTACATCCACCGACGCCGCCACCGTCCGCCACCGTCTTTTTGTGTGGGCATCGGCAGTAGCTTTGCCGGTGCTGCATCCAATCCAATCCATCCATCATTTCCACCATATCGCCGTGTTGTGTTGTACTAGGCCAGATAGATACTACTTCAGTCGTTGTTGCTGCTGCTAACCCCACCCTCCCTTTTTCCCCAACCACCGTGCCGTTTCGATCAGCAGTCGACGAATTCTTTTCGTTGCTGTGTTTTGATGCTATGATGATTATCAGATCCGTGGAGGAGCGTGCCGGCGGGCAGCAGTCGGCGGGGGCGTCGAGGGCGGAGAAGCAGCAGCGCCCGGCGTCGGACAAGGGCCACAAGGCGGAGGCGGCCGGGGTGATGGTGACTGGCACCCAAGAAGCCAAGCATCAGCAGGGCGGCGGGGCCGAGCACCACGGCCCCGGGTCGTCGTCGAAGGCGGCGGCGGCGGCGGCGGCGGCGGGGCACAAGCACGAGCTGCCGCGGATCTACACGACGCTGTCGCGCAAGGAGAAGGAGGAGGACTTCCTGGCCATGAAGGGCACCAAGCTGCCGCAGCGTCCCAAGAAGAGGCCCAAGCTCGTCGAGAGGGGAGTCAATGTATTTACTCCCACTAACCAACACTAGTCCACTCATCGAGTAATCGTTTGTATTATTTCTGCCATGATAAAACTGAAATTGTTTTGTGTGCGTGTGTGCAGTTCGTCTGCCCAGGGACGTGGCTCTCGGATGTGACCAGAAGCAGGTACGAAGTGCGCGAGAAGAAGTGTACCAAGAAGGTATAAACATGCCTTTACTGTTCGAATTGTTTTTTCTTCAGTCCATTTACTACATCCATTTGTGTCTTCTCGCGTGTGTGTGTGTGTGAGAGAGAGAGAGAGAGTTAAAATTGCGTAGATTTGATCTGAAAGTTGGGGAGAAAGGAAAGAAATGGCTTGGTTTTTCTCCCCTCCCTCTTCTCCCCCTCCTACTGACTACTAGTTTACTACTACTACCATCGACGTCAGTCTCGTGTTATCCTGTCAATCTGGTGAAGCGCACGCGGATGTGGAGGGGGAATGCCCCAGTATCCATGCCCCCCCTGCGTGTGGGCCATGAGTAGATGTGGCCCACAGCGAGGTGCGAGGTGGGTGGCTGACTTGTGGGGGCCCATTCCCACGCTGGCATGGATACGGTGACCGTGGTGGGGTGGTGGTGGGACCACGTGATAAGGCCCCGAGGACAGAGCATCGAATCCTAGCCATCCGTAATGATGTGAGGGGAACAGAACAGAGACACAGACGGACACCCTTTCGCAGTTCTGCAAAGCTAGGATTTTTTTTAGAGGGCTAACCTTGGACTGAGCACTAGTATCAGTAGTCCCTCTAGCCACAGCAACATGTTGTTTTAGGGATATTTTCGAGACATTTATGTCTTTTTAAATATCTAGATTGTATACATTAAAATCGTATGCGTATGTTTGTCTCAAAAATTACTTCATAATGTTAAAGGTTAAAGTTGCATTTTGGGGTCGTGTCGGTGTCAATAAAAACGACGTGTGTGTTGACGGGAGGGTGTAGTAGTCTAGTAGGAGTATTATTGTTCTTCGGTAAGAAGGAATGGTAGATAGGCACACGTAATGAACACGGACTCCATCATTAGCTGACTGGTCTAATAACTTCGGCCAAGTCGTCGTTCTCTCTTGTTATGTTTAACTTCACACACCAATTAAGCTTTGAAGCGTCTGTCTGGTTGTGCACTGACCTGACGAGAAACCTCTCTTGAATCTTTGCGGTTGCAGCAGAAGCGCAGGGGCCTGAAAGGGATGGAGATGGACAGCGACTCCGACTGATCGATCGCGAAAACCTCGAGTGCAACGCCGAAAGGGCGCAGCAGCAGCAGAAGAAGAAGAATTTGGCGTCACGGCTCGGAGAAAAACGGCAGAAAAAAAAGAGAGAACCAGCAGCAGCAGAGGAGATGTCAAAGATGGCGATGAACCTTGGTTGTGTTTTTTTAAAAAAAAAAAACAAAAACAAAAACTTTCTTTGTTGGGGTTAATCATAGGGTGCCGCGTTATTCCTTCGATTCAATTTGTATATCTGGGTGGCGATCGGTAGCCGGCTTCTTCTTTTTAATTTTATTCTCTCTTTTTCGGTGGCATTCGGTGGTTTACATGGTAGTTACGTGCCCTCCATGTTCCATGCGTGGTGCCTTGGTGGTGGTGGGTTGTGCATAGAACTGTCAGACGTCCAGTCTCAAGAATCAGAAAGAAGACTACTAGCTTTTCGCTCAGTTTTGCGTATATCATTCTACTTCTCCGAGGTTTTTTCCTTTCAGACGCGTGCAGCCCTCCTGCTGGAGTTGCAGTGTTTCAGAGCCGAAACAAGGCTTGCTTTGGCCTGACTGACCTTGAGTGGGGCTGGGATTTATCCGGGGCAACTTCGAAATCATAGTAGTAGTTCGTTCTTTCTTTCTTTCTTTTTGCTGAGAGCACTGCTGTCAGCTGGTCTACCAGGAAATCGTGGAACAGCCAAGTGTTAGTTGAGTAGGGACAAGGCACGAGCTAGCATTGGTTTGAGCTTCTAATCTATGCAAAACTGACAGACACTTGCTACTCGATAATTTGGCAGCCACGATGATGATGGCACAATGCACGTCGACACTGGATGCAATAGTTGGCATGGTAGTATTATACATGCAAGGCTGTTCTAGTGGGGAATCCTGGAATCACCAAACCTACAAGCAGCCAATCTTTGCTAATTCGGAGTCGGAAGTAGGAAGAAGCCCTTGCCCATTGACGTGGTAGTACTACAACGTAGTGTCGGGTGGTACACTAGTACTACTAATACTAATACGGTGGGGGCTCGGTGCTCACCGAACGGCCTTGGATTCTTCTGTGATCTCCTATGCGACTTTGTGAGTCGCGCCTGCCGTGAGACAAGGAAGCGCACCGCCCTCGTCCACGATTCCACGGGCAAAACCCCCCGGAGTTGCTAGCGATCGCTCTACTACTGGCCAGCGTCCGCGTCGGTGAAACTTCACCGGTGCGTGTCGGTGGATCTTCTTATTTTAGGGTACATAATGATCTTCTTATTTTAGGGTACAGGTAGTGCGCTTACACGCAAAGGACATGCCCAACAGCCCAGGCTGCCTTTTGCTGTTTGCTCCACTGATTTGCTGGTTCAACCATATGCACGAACAGAAGAAGCCTACTTTGCAGCAATACACTACAAGCAGGCTAATCACGCCTGACTGGAGGTGTGCGCTTTTGTTATGATTACTCCGAGTCAGGAGGACTTTCCCCATGCCTAAGGCCCTAAGCTGCCTTTGCTACTCTACGTCTACGTTTGCCAACCATATATAAGAGACCACCCGCCCAGGCGACGACCGTCCGACGCTCGCTGGCGCTAGCTTCAGCGATTTCACCCTTCAGAAAAAAGTGGCGCGATATCCGTCCGGCGCCAAAACGGAAGTTGGCGGCAAGGCGTTGAGGCCGCCGCCGCTGAAGAAGCCTCTTGCGGTGGTGGATGGAGATGGAGTCGCGGGGATACGTGATGTTTTCTAGTTGGAATCATCTCACCCGGGCGGTGTAATTGTAATCTGTGTTGGAAGCATTCGCCGGGGCGGGCGGCTCCACCGCCGGTGCTGACAAAGCGAGAAGGCGAAAATGACGGGCAACACGCGGCAGCTGGTCCTTCGTCAGCTGGTCACGTCTCCCTGCCAGAACCAGGTACAAAAAACATCAAACTCCCCCGTTTCAATTCAAACCCCTCGACACACGATCACGTCGCGCGTCCTGGCCGGTGCAGCATCTTTCAATTACTTGCCCCCGGCTCCGTACTGGCAGATCCCAGAGCGCCGGGTTTTTACGCCCCGCTGAACCAGCACCGGTCGATCGATTAAATTCAGAGTCAGGACTCAGAATTAAATCGCAGCTCGCAAGACTAGCGGCAGCCTTTGTACGTCTGCACCGTTGACCGCAGATTGATGGTTATATTTAGTATTCACCAAGGAGAATAAATGGATGCTGGATGTTAGCTCTCCAAAAGGGGAGAAAAGAAAAACGCATATTGTCACGGCTCTTTTTCGCTTTAATCAAAAGAAAAGGTATAAATTCCTTTTAAAAAAAGGTATAAACGAGGAGACACAGGATAGCCCCTGTCACTGCCATTCTCAGTCCCAACAAAGTGACAAGCGCGGCAAATGGCCTTCTTACGCGATAAAACCATCACTAGACTGTAATACAAACTCACAATACCTATATAAAATCATCCTCTTGCCTGCAAGTGTTCGATATCTCGAAAGAGAAACTGAAAAAATTGACTTCTCGATAATCTTGATCACAATTAATGTAGAAGCTACCAAAACATCTTAGACATTTTTTTTTGTGTAGAACAATCTACACAAACATAGAAAAACTTCAACCATTTTCAAATGACAAAACGTACAAATAATCACCTAAGCAAGAAGATAATAGTAACCCTCCTCATCTGTCGACATAAAAGCAAAAGATGATTTTGAATGGGAAAATTTTGTTCGTGCCACTTAAAGTATATGAAATTCAATTATATTATCCGAAATTTGCTCATTTCTTCTTCTTCATTCTTCCACCAGTGCACATTTTATTTTTGCCACTCTCAACTTTTTTCACAAGTCAGCGGGTTTGACCGTCAAGAAATATCGAGAAAGCAGAAAAATCATAAACCCGTGGAAAAACCAGAAAAATATAGAAAAATTCAAGGATAACTTTTGAACAATTTTTTTAATATACTAATAAATTTCTCAAAAAAATTACACTAAGGAAAATGTTTTAATCTTTATCAACTTTTATGGAGCATTGCTAAAAAAATTTGGATGTAAAACTTTTGTGCACTCTTAATTTTTTGTTCAGAAGCGGTCCCTTATTTTTTATGTGTTTTTTTGGTATTTTGTGATTTGTAATTTTTCTCTTTTTCCTCAATTTTTTTTACATATTTCTTAACGGCCAGACCTCGAAAAATTGAACGGAGTGGCGAAAACAAATTGTGCACCGATGGAAGGACGACAAAAACAAAACGAGCATATTTCCGATGACAACCGAATTTGCAGTATTGGCGTAACAAAATTTTCCCATTTTTGAACTGTACAGTTGCATTGTCTCAGAATGGAGAGGCCCTGCTGCCAAATCGTGAGACATAGGTCGGCCCATCTGATGAAGGTGGCCTTTTGGACGGTTGGAGGAACGGCCCGAACATCGGATAGTGCCAGCCGTAGCAGCACCTCGATCAGGATCGGACGAGATGATGGGCCTGGGACAGGTGCAGAGTCCCAGGCCCAGACGATGACCTGCACCTTATTACGCGGCTCGTGACGGCCGGTGGAAACTAGGCGGGGCAGTTTGGTACTGGCCGGTGGAAACTAGCGCTCAATCGGGGCAGCTAATTTGTGGTGAGTTTGCACCTACGAGCGCTTTCAGTGCAGCACGGGTATATAAGCGATAATTTTTAAAGTTAAAATTATTATTTTTTCGGCGGCTATATTGTTGGAGTATACGCGCTCAATCAAAGTAGCCAATGAACGCGACGCCGTTCATGGATCTGCTGAGTTCAATCGGCGAAAGATTTTGAATCGATGAAATATGAGTTATTAAGACTTTCCAATGATCAAGAAACAAAATTACATAAATAATTTATCGTAATTTATTTATAATGGAGTTGTAAATTAATGGGGGCGCTATATATCTATCACCTTACCATCCAGTGGGAACTCTCCGGTTTGTCAACTCGACAATTTTTTTAAAAAAGGATTGTTATTTATAAGTCATCTGAAATTTTCTTAAGTTTAAGTCAATTGTTATTACTATTGAATTTGTGTAGAGATTGATATGTAATATAATTAAATATTGATTCAATAGATAAAAAAATATAACCTATATTTAAAAAAATTCAGCCACCTTACGAATAAGCAATCCTTTAAAAAAATAGCATTTGACACAACAACAACATCTAACAGTTCTGCGTACAATATTGTGCACTTCAGTCGCGTTCCCTGATTCCGTCCTTCCAAGAAAGTGACCGAACAGAAACATTCGCAAATTCCCTTTTGCCAGCAGAAAACGCCTTGGTTTGCCCCGCTCATGCTGACGACGTGTCACCGCGTACTTCTGCCAGCACAAGAGTCGCGATCACCGGTTCACATCCCCATTGCCTACATAAACCCCAGACCATCATCTTGTTCATCATCGTCACCTGCGGCCGTAGCCATTAGGCGTTGGCGTCACATCGATGGAGCCTTTTGCTTCTCATGTTGCTCCAGCTTTTCCATTGTTTTCTTGCGAAGCCGACAGCCTCAAATACCCCACAATGACTTCACAAATGATTGGCCGCTTGAGATCACCAAACGTTCAACAGTATATCACGGCCACTACAATCCACCTTGAGATGTGTGTGGAGCCTGGACATTTCTCGGTTCAACAGTATATCACGGCCACTAAGTCGAATTCGTATTTTAATGATTTTTAAGAGATTTTTTTACGGACGTTTGATCCTATGTCTCGGGCCATTGCCGTAGCGTCTCGAGAACTAGCTAGCTGCGCAACCAATTATTGCATCTCTTTCCCTGCCCACATTCTAATGGGGAAGTTCCACAACTAACTGGCTCTGGAGTAACAATCTTCCAGTGAACTCAGTATCAATCCACATCAAACACCACAAAATGTACCCCCAAAACTGAGATGATGTATACTTCACATAGCAGAGGTCAGAAGAGTGTGTGTGTGTCCATTAAGTCCATCATATACAAGTAACCTGCAAGTTCATGCATATTTACCTAAGACTAAGATATGATTGAAATGTCTCACGTAGCAATAGAGTAGAGACAGGCTCTCCATGTTTACATATGTGCGTGCGTGTTCTGAACCAGTGTTTTGCTTCTGATGTAAATAGAGCCGAATATACGCAGCGCTAGGCACACCAAAAGAACTCAGGCCTATTTGGAATACATGAATTTCGTAATAGTGCTAAGGAAATAGCGCAATTCCTTTGGATTTGCTATGAAAATCCTTCATTCCAATCTTCTAGATAGGTCCTCGATAGGAAACAAGGACGGGTTCGAAAATGTAACAGGGTCAATTAGTAATTTATATATATTTGAGGGATACAAGTTTTTTAGAAAATTATGTATAGTACACACCCGTGCGCACAAGGGTTTGCTTGGAGCTTAAGGACGCACAAGGGTTTGCCCCGAGCATAGGGAGCCAAGGCTAGCTACGATTACTCCCCACTAGCTCCGTCACTAGTGGAAGCGTTTTGCGAGAATCGTGTGCCGTCAATTGTCATGTGGGCCCCACCAATGAGGCGGAGTTCAATGCATCCCTTCATCATTGGGTATTTATCGAGAACACGTAAAAAAATCCATGCAAAATATATTTATTGTACTTGAAGCGTTCCTATATATGAGGGGAAGCTGTCCGACCCTTCTTGTGGATGACCCCTTCGCATGAAGAGGACCCCCCGGGGGATTTTAGGGTTACATCTTAGGGCATTAGAACTTGAGCTAACCCTGTACGAAAATCATCTTCCCTGTATACGTTGATTTGTTTCCCCTTAGCAACTTCATGACAATGATCCGCAATAATGTTCATTTTGTTTGGTCCTCTAACAAGGAGCACCAACAACCAATCCTCGTATATATGCAGGTGTACTATCTGTATGTCTACAAACAACCGGTGATATTCAAGGTATCTCGTTCGCCCGGGAAGTCCAGAAAATCTCACAATACTCCTTAAATCAGAAAAAGGCAAAATTCCTAGAAATCCTTTCATTAATCGAGAGAAAAAAAAGATCTACGCTGCTTATTTTGGTAGGGTCGAATTATAACGGTGCAAATTAATCAGGTATAGATATTATAACTATTATTACAAATGTATAACAAATTCGACTATATTTATGAAAGGCAGCAGAGTTATATGTAACAAATACAATATGTTACAATATCTAGTTGTGCATTTGCACAGAAAATTCCGCTAGTTGATGTCTAAAAGTAAGTACAGGAGATGGTCCACACCCATAAAAGAGACCATATGGGGGAAAGGGGCCGCCGGAATGTAAACACAGTTTCAAAGCAGGATTCAAAGCAAGGCTCTGTTAAGATGATCGATCACATGTGCATGCGGTTAGAGATAAACTGTGTTTAAACTATAGATAGAGTTTGGGTTAGGTTTAAACAACCTTCATTTGAGATTGTATTTGGTTCTTGTTGTAATCGCTTTGTATCTATAACTTGATTATAAATAGCAGAGCTGCCCACGATTGAACGTGTTGTGGAAAACCCAAACCAATCTATTGATCTTCTTCTTTTTATGGTATCAGAGCCATGACAACCTCTACAAGCACCTCCTCTCGCGAACGCAGTCGCCGGTGCTATGTCCACCTCTGTCGGGATCCTGCCACAACTATCCATTCCACCCTTCGCCCAACTCATCACGATAAAACTCAAGCGAGAGAACTATCTCTTATGGAAGGCACAGATGATGCCTTGCCTCATGAGCTACAACCTCATGGGTTACGTTGATGGATCGAAGGCAACCCCGCCGCGGGCTATCACCGTCACCGCCACCACCAAAGGAGCAGAGGCGCAAGTCCTCCCCAACCCTGCATTCACAACCTGGCAGCAGCAAGATCAGGTCGTTATGAGCGGCCTGCTGTCGTCGCTCTCGGAGGAAATCCTTGGGCACGTCCTGTTCCACCACACGGCGGCTGAAATTTGGAGTGAACTCGAACGCATGTTCGCGTCTCGCTCACGCGCCAAGACTGTCCAAGTGCGTGTGCAGCTTGCCAACTTCAAGCGCAACGACATGCCGGTCGGTGATTGCTTCCACAAGATCAAGAATCTTGCAGATACCCTCTCGGCTACAGGGAATCCACTCAACGAGGAGGATGTTGTCTCCTATGTCCTCGCCGGCCTAGGACCACGCTACGAAGCACTCGTTGCGTCCGTGAGTCATGAGGCATTGCTCGAGCAAAATGCCTCGACGAGCATGCAACAACAATTCTCATCATCCGTGAACCAAGCATCACGCGGTGGCGGCAACTACCAAGGTGGTGGTGGGCGCGGACGCGACAACAGTGGTGGCCGTAGACGTGGAAGAGGCGGTCGCGGACCAAACCAGGGACGCAGCGGCGGCAATGGCCAGCAACAGTACCGCACCAACAACAATCCAGGACAGGGACGGCCACCACTCCCCACGTGCCAGATCTGCTCGAAGCGAGGGCATGACGCCCTCAACTGCTGGAATCGCTACTCCGACGACTACCCGCCGGAAGCCAACAACATGCACGCATACCAAGTTGACACCAACTGGTACATGGACTCGGGGGCGACGGATCATATCACGTCTGGCCTCGACGGCCGACAACCACAGATCGCTACAACGGCACCGAGCAAGTCCACGTCACCAATGGAGCAGGTTTGTCTATCTCATGCATTGGTCATACATCTCTTCTTGGTTCATATAATCCTTTGAAACTCAAAAACGTTTTGCATGTTCCCAATATTCGCAAGCATCTCGTTTCTGTTCGTAAACTAGCCATTGATAACAATGCTTTTATTGAGTTCCATCCCAATTCTTTCTTTGTCAAGGATCAAACCACAAAGAGAATCTTGCACCAAGGACCGTGTAAGGGAGGCCTTTACCCCCTTGCAAGCTCGACGTTCACACCCCTACCGAGAAGTTTTCTGACAGCAACCAGAGTCGAACAAGATCTATGGCATCATAGACTCGGTCATCCGTCGTCATCCATTGTGTCATCTATCTTAGCATCTCTTAAACTTTTTCCTTTGAATAAAGAAACACATGTGTGTGATGCGTGTCAGCAAGCCAAACCTTGTAGGCTACCATATAAACCGTCTTCTCGAGTGTCTACAGTTCCTTTAGAATTAGTCCACTCAGATGTTTGAGGTCCCACTATATCATCTGTAAATGGTCAAAAATATTATGCTCTTTTTATTGATGATTTTAGTCACTTTACTTGGCTTTATCTTCTTAAACATAAATCGGATGTGGAACATGCCTTTCTTCAGTTTCAACACCTTGCCGAAAAATTGTTGAATGCCAAAATCAAATATGTGCAAACAGATGGTGGTGGAGAATATATCAAACTTCGTCCTTATTTTGATTCCACCGACATTTTACATAGGATTTCATGTCCTCATACTAGTCAGCAAAACGGTGTTGCCGAAAGGAAACATCGCCATCTAGTAGAGACAGGGCTTTCTCTCCTGGCTCAATCTTCTGTTCCCCTTCGGTTTTGGGACGAGGCCCTTTTATCCGCATGTTATCTCATCAATAGAATGCCAAGTAAAGTGATCCATGACCAAACACCCATTGTTCGACTCCTAAAGAAACCGGTAGACTACTCCTTGATCAAAATATTTGGTTGTGCGTGTTGGCCTAATTTGCGCCCATATAATGCTCGAAAATTTGAGTTCCGGTCTAGCCGGTGCGTATTTTTTGGTTACAGTGGCAAGTACAAGGGGTATAAATGTTTAAACATGTCTACCGGGCGCATATATATCTCACAGGACGTAGTCTTCGATGAGAAATTATTCCCCTTCGCCACTGTACCACAAAGCTCTGCATTTGAGCCTCATCCTGTGTCAAATGTTCCTATAATAATTTCTTATACTCCGCCACTTGCACCTTCCTTGTTCGAACCAGGAATAGATAGTGATCATGCATTGGGAAGCAATCCTGTTTTATTACCAACTGACAATGCTACTGCAGACCTTCCTGACTTTGCAGATCATGCGGGTATTGTACATCAGGATGCGGTCCAACCGGACTTACCTACTGCTCAGGAACCGGTTGCACCGGGTGCTCAGTCTTCAACTGCACCTGACGAGCCTCTTGCTGAGCCCAACGCATCACCACCACCTGTGTCGCCTCCACCAGCTCCTCGGGTGCGCACAAGGCTGAGTCATGGCATCAGCACACCCAAGGTATTCGCTGAAGGTACGGTGCGGTACCCACTGAACAAATGTGCGTTCCTGGCGACTACTAGCTCATGTCCTGCAGAGCCTATATCGCATGAGGAGGCTGCCAAGTTCCCTGAGTGGCGAGCTGCAATGGACACTGAATATGAGGCCTTGATGTGAAATAAGACATGGCGACTCATTCCTCGACAAGCACATCTCAACGTGGTTGGTTGTCGATGGATTTTCAAGGTAAAGCATAAAGCGGATGGTACATTGGATCGGTACAAGGCTAGACTTGTTGCAAAGGGCTTCACACAGCGGGAGGGCATTGACTATGGAGACACATTTAGCCCTGTGGTAAAGCCCACGATGGTGCACCTGGTGTTGTCATTAGCAGTGTCTCGTGGATGGCATCTACGGCAGATTGACATCCAAAATGCCTTCCTCCATGGAGATCTTTCCGAAAATGTTTTCATGCAACAACCACCGGGTTAGGAGAGCTCTCAGCATCCAGATTATATATGTAAGCTTGATAAAGCTTTATATGGTCTCAAGTAGGCTCCACGTGCATGGAATGCTAAGTTAAGTATGAAGCTGCTGTCACTCGGATTTATGGCATCAAAATCTGATTCATCACTCTTCATCTTGCATCGGCCCATAGTATCCATTTATATGTTGGTATACGTTGATGATATAATTATTGCAAGCTCTAATGTCAAGGCTTCGGATCAGCTACTTCGTCAGCTGTCTTGTGAGTTTGCTGTCAAAGATCTTGGGTTGCTGCATTACTTCCTGGGAATTGAAGCTTCTCATCATCGTGATGGAGTAGTGCTCACACAAGGGAAATATGTTCATGACTTGCTGCGTCGAACCAACATGCAGCTGAGCAAGCCGTCAGACACGCCAATGTCAAACGCTGAGAAATTATCAAAGGAGGACGGCAAGGCTCTAAGTGATCGTGATGCATTCTTGTACAGAAGCACGATGGGAGCGCTCCAGTATTTAACTCTCACTCGCCCAGATATTTCTTTCTCGGTAAACAAGGTGTGCCAATTTTTACACTGTCCAACCGATGTGCATTGGGCGGCAGTCAAACGTATACTTCGTTATTTGAAGGGTACATGTTATGTTGTACTGAAAATACGGCGTTCTTCCTCCCAAGATCTTAGTGCCTTTTCTGATGCCGATTGGGCGGGGTGTCCTGATGATCGGCGTTCAACGGGAGGCTTCGCAGTATTCTGTGGACCGAATTTGGTATCATGGAGCTCTCGGAAGCAACCAACCATCTCACGGTCGAGCACGGAGGCAGAATACAAAGCTGTAGCAAATGCTACGGCTGAGCTTGTGTGGCTGGAATCACTACTGCGTGAACTGAAGGTTCCATTACGACGACCACCGAAGCTTTGGTGTGACAATATAGGAGCAACATACCTCACAGCAAACCCGGTATTTCATGCTCGCACTAAACACATTGAAATAGATTTTCACTTTGTGCGAGAACGGGTTGCACAACGGCAACTTGACGTTCAGTTCATTTCTTTAGTAGATCAAGTTGCTGATATTTTCACGAAGCCGCTTCCTCGACATTTGTTTCGAAGATTCTACAACGATCTCAATCTAATAGAGACCAGCTGAGATCGAGGGGGCATGTTAAGATGATCGATCACATGTGCATGCGGTTAGAGATAAACTGTGTTTAAACTATAGATAGAGTTTGGGTTAGGTTTAAACCAACTTCAGTTGAGATTGTATCCGGTTCTTGTTGTAACCGCTTTGTATCTGTAACTTGATTATAAATAGCGGAGCTGCCCACGATTGAACGTGTTGTGGAAAACCCAAACCAATCTATTGATCTTCTTTTTAGGCTCTACTAAATTAGGATAAGGAGTCATCGGACGTCAACAAGGATGAACAAACAGTTTCAAAGCAGGGCTAGTTACTCTAGCTAGGAAAACTATTGTCAATTGATGCAATGCAGGTACGGGAAGAAGAAAGGCCAGATCGATCTCAAGCGGCAGCAGCCAAGCACAGATAGATATATATATCCTCAGTAACAGCTGTTGATGGTAATAATATTACAGCAGGTTTACAATGTTACATGGTTTGTTTCCCACCCATCCATGTGCTCTACTAAACCCTGAACCTCACAAGCTATAGCAGCCACCAAACAGAAAGCTCATAATCATCACAAGTTCTACACACCATTCTATCTTGTCCCTTGTAACTTTGCCTAATTGATGCAACATGACTCAACTACACCTAATGCATTCTGCCACTTTGTTTCTGGGGGCACTACCGTGTTTTTGTTTTTGTTTTGTCGTTGTTGCGTTTGCTGCTTCTTCTCTCACATGGTTGATACCCCCTGTGGCGCTACCTCGTTTATATCAAACGGTTTCGACTTCGCCTCCAGGTGCGCCGCCACCTGTGACTGTGAGCCTCTTGTGCACGCTCTCGGCGTCAGAGACGGACAGGGTGACGTCACCGTCCTCCTCTTGCTCCTTCTTCTTCTTGGTATACTCGCCGTAGAGGTAGGAGGAGAAGCCCCAGGCGCAGAGCACGGTGGCGATGGCCTTCTCGGCGCCGAACGGGTCGCCGAACACGATGACGCCGCCCAGCACGTTCGCGGTGAGCACGGCGGCCATGCACACGCCGCTGTGGAGCGACGACGTGAGGTAGATCACACCGGCGGTGCCCATGAAGCATGCCTGCCACGTCAGCACAAGCGTCGCCATGACGGTCCAGTAGACGGCCGTCGAGCCCTTCCAGCGCGCCACATCGTCCTCCAGGCCCCCCGACGCCGCCAGCCCGACCGCCGCCACCAGCGAGGCCATGGCCTGCATTACCGCCTGCACCTCCACGGCCATGATGAACCCGCCGGACACCGCCTCGCGGTACAGCAGCTCCATGACTGGCAGGTACACGGAGAAGAGCCCGGCGGCGCCCAGCGTGACGACGAAGCCGATCAGGTAGGTCTTCTGGCCGCCCCCCTCCGGGCTCTCGCCGGAATCCCCGGAGCGGAGGGCGAGGAGCACCGAGCTGACCGTCAGGAGGACGACGGCATTGAGGTTCACGAAGGTGAGCGGGTGGCGGACGATGACGATGGCGAGGACGAGCGTGAAGGCGAGCTGCGTGGACAGAAGCAACGACGAGGTTGACACAGGAAGGAACGACGTGCTGTACGAGAACAGCAGGTTGCTGGCGCCCATGAGCGCGCCGATGATCAGGCAGACGGCGAGAAACCGCCGCGAGAACCACATGAACGGCCACGGCATAGCGGCCGGGCGGCCGGCAGCGAGGGCGGCCACGACCAGCAGCGGGAACCCCGCGGACTGCACCAGCGTGACCACCCACCGGTTTCGGCCGCCGTGCGTGAAGTAGAACCTGGAGAGCAGGCTCGACGCCACCGACCCGACCAGCAGCGCCGCGTAGTTCGCCATCAGAAGCAGAATCCTACGGCGCCGCGGCGGGCCATGTCACCGTTGCCCGCGGAACTCGCGGCGGCGGCGGAGGTGGTGATTGCCATTGCGGTGTCGTCGTCGAGGAGGAAGGGGTGGCGATGGGTGTCGTATTTATGCGGCATATATTTAATTAAGTGGGGGATTTGTGCGATGACGAGAGAGGAGGGGGAGGAGATAAAGACTAATGGCGTAGAGTACTGGAGAATTTATAGTAGGTTTTATTTAACAGGTGGGCGTCCGTTACCGCTCTTACTGCTTAATTTTGAACCCTAAATTTGTATATTTTAGCATAGCAAAAGTAGAAAAATATAAGAAGATTTGAATAAGAAAATAGAAGAAAAATCATTGCTAGAGATAGACCATGTATGAGTAATCAGTACATGGAATCAATTCATTCATTGCTCGAGCTAGGAACCAAATCGATCAATGGTTTTTGTACGTAGTGTATCTCTTATTTGATGAATTAATTGATTGATTGATTGATGGGGGTAGATCGATCGATCAGCCGATTTGCGAATATATTTGTGGAGCTAGGTGCATATATACATTAATTTCGCCGCAATTTATACATGTAAGCAGATTCGTTTTGGGGACATCGATCATCGCCTAGTCACATGGACAACACTCACGCTGCTTAAAGAGCAAGAGGGTTTGGGAATCCGCGCGCAATCTCAGAATTCATAACCAAGCCTCATGAAATCTACGGGGAAACTACTATGAAACTCTATTGGGCCTTGCTTCAGATGGTTAAAACGACAATATATTCGGAATCACATACCAACACAATCTAGTCAGGGAGATACAGTGATTTGGAGAACTTTATCATTTGTTTTTGAAGTGATAATACAAATGATGACCAAGTTTTTAGTCGGAAATGGACGGACTACTTTGTTCTGGAAAGACCATTGGACCTCCACATGCGACTTTACCTCCGTTTACCCACCCTATTCACCATTGCTACTAACCCGAACTGCACGGTCCTCTCGTAATTCATTGACAACACTTGGGCAGTGTCACTACATTTGGTTCTATCACATCAAGCGCTTTCATAATTTCAGGCCCTGCTAGATGTCCTATCCGAACAACAATTGCAACAGGGGATTTTGGACCAAAGAGTGATCATCTCAACCATGGTAGACCTAAAAACTTCAGAATTCTACAAACTCGTATTGTTTCATGGCCTCAAATGGCCAGTGACAGATTATGCCTGGCATAGATCAATACCACACAGACACAAAATCTTTTTATGACTAGCTTTCAGAGGACGACTGAATACCAAGGATAATATGACAACTAAACACTGGATGAGTGCTCCTCACTGTGACCTTTGCTTTGCATTGAAAACAACCGATCATATCATTTTACGATGTAAAGTTAATGCGGAAAAACTGGGACTACCAACAGTAGCAACCTCATCCCACGACATATTGGAATTTGTGGAGAGAATATCCGCAAAAGCAAGTAATTCCTGTGAAGTTTGGCCAATATGTTTTGCAACTTGCGCTCATACACTATGGACTACAAGAAAGAAGTGAGTGTTTCAGAATATTGACGAAAACGCCATCTTGATTAATTCAACATCAGATTAAAAATCCATTAGCCTGTGGGCTTGCAAGTCAAAACCCAAACACCATGTTTCTCTTCGCCAGTGGAGCCAACTTTTAGCATAATCTCCTTTATGTACAATTTTTGTTTTTTTGTTTTTGTTTTTTGGTCTTTTGACACCGTTGGCGTTGTAATGCTCTTTGACAACTATTTCAATATAATGGTCATATGGTAGAGAGTCATCTACCTTTTTACATCAATTTTTTTTTTGTAGTTGATTGGATCCACTCTGCGGCATGAATGGTTTTGTTTCAAACTTTCAACTTGGGATTGTGGAGATTGTTTCGGGTTGTAAGTGGAAAGAAATGAATGTGCGTAATGGTATCGAAATCCATCTTTCTCGAGTTGTTTTCTATCCAGGATTGTCTTATATGAGTGGGATTACCAACAGAAATTATTGGCGGCTGGCCTATCCTTCACATGCTGTGTTGTGTGCGCTATACCTATATGTAAATGTAAGCATGTGTTTAAACCCTAGATCTGAGGACTGCATGCACTGTCCTCTCAGAGAGGTGCTTACCTAAAGATAGAAAAATAAAATAAAACATGATCAGCTCAATCATTTACCTACATTGCAACATCTGCCAGTTAGAACATATCTACAATCCGTTGCAGATATGTTCTAACTAGCAGATGAATCTTGTGGCAGCGACGACATCTATAATTCCAATTCGTTGTATAGCTAGCGTTTCTAGTTATTTCACAAGACACCGTTCTTTCTCACATATGCCACACGCCTGTGACATTGTTATCTTAACAGCTTACGTACACAAATGAATGGGGGCATGATGTAAATCGAGGGTTTGCAGGTACTTTTTTCAAAAATGTGTGTATATTTCTCGCACCAAAAATAATCATTCAACAGTTTTTTTACATTAACATTGGCAAATTCCTTTTTTACGATTACAAGGAAGACGAGTTTCTTTTTTTCCCCCCTAAAAAGCTAGCATTTTAACCGACAAGTGTTTGCAAAATTAATGGTCAATCGATCGATCCATGCCACTGGATATACAAGATACAAATGATCATCTCAAATCAGGGAAAAAGCATACGTTACAAGTCACAGACATGAAAAGCTCCAAACGGTCAGTAGCGATCGAATCCAGCCAGGATAGCCGTGAGCCGTCCGTGGCATATATGCATGCCTGCACAGGGAACACGTACGCTAGAAGCACACCAGGCGTACATAAACACAAACTTACAAAAATCAGTTCGAAAGAGCGAAAGGAGGTAGAAATTAAGCAAGGTCCAACGACAGCACGGCATGAATAATAAATATATATGCAGGTTATATATGTGCGTATTATATATTAACCATATGGTAAATCTATCTTCTATCGTTAATTGAATCATCGCATATACGTACGGTAGTTAAAAAAACAGTAATAAATAATGTTAATTTTGTGGCCGTGGTTATCCGGCGGATCGATCGATGCATCGATCGGCTGGCTGTACGCAGGGTTGGGGTTGGGTTGCAATTGCGAGCGAGAGAGGTGAATGCATGGCCGTGGTTATCCGGCGGACCGGAGGACGGCTGGCACCCCGGTGCCAGAGGAGGCGCCACCCCGCCGACACGCGCCACCACTCCACGGCACTCCCACCAGTCCCCTCACTGTGCGTACGTGAGGCGTGTGCTACGAGCACGAGCCACGCACAGTACCTGACAGACGGATCCCGCGTGCATGCAATACGATGCACACATGATATTCCTACGTTTTTTTTTTGCTTGCCTCTGTACACCTCTTTTAGAAAACATTTATGAATTTTAAAGCAAAATGGTTAGTATTATATTAGGGCAAATCTATATCAGCGTAAAAATAAATTGAATTGAATATTAGATACATATAGATCTATATTTGAATATTAAGTGGGGACAAATCTTTGATATGATTTATTTTTAAAGTTGATGTAGATTTAACCATGGCACCGATTGAATAATCACCGATTAATGAAGCTATTTATCTATAATATTCATTATGGATAGTATTACCTTATTTTAACTAATAAAAAGTTTACCCCCGCACAGCGGGGCGATGACCTTTCTCTAATGCGGGCGGTTGGGCTCTCCCATCCCTCCCAAATTTCTTATCAAGGCACACCAACATGTGGACCCAACTTGACAGGGACAGGGTCTCGCCCCACCACCCCCGTGACTCGTGAACGTATCTATACCTCCAGTTCTTCCGCAACCACCCAAACCGTCGCCGCCCCACTTCTTCATCGCATGCACACACCGAAATTCGTCGCCGTCCCACTCCTTGCAGTCTCGTGCCGCGACTCGCCACCTACGCCTGTTCAGCATTAGCTTCGTGCCTCATAGATCCTGACCCCCTCCGCACTCAGTCCGAGGGTTGCAATGAAGGCGTGCACGAAGATGAGGGGACTCGGCAGCGTAGGAGGCGGCGGCGCATGGAGGTAGCGCCGGCGACAGGAGGAGGTAGCGGGGAGGGGAGGTCGCATCAGGGATGGCAGAAGGTGAAGATCTAGACCCGCTATTATGAGTTGATGGAGTATTTTAGTATTTAATAATAAATCTATATGTTAGACTAACAATTTTATTGATACACGTATTGTGTAGTCTTATTTGGATATAAAGGTAAAAATCATAGATGTATGCATTAGACATCATATTCTTATATATTGCTGCATTATTCGGATCCAAAATATAGGTTGAACTCCACCAAAAGTCTAACTTGAATATGTGCATATACTTTTATTACACATTTGTGTATGCACACATATAGGAGGAGTTCACTCTATGTTTTGTGGCTTCATTAGTATTGATTCATATTTATTTATCCACATATATTAAGGATCTCTACTTTGAAACATATCCTTTGAGTATATAAAATTTGTGTAGTTCATATATTCTCATATTTATCTACATTCAATTATTTGCAATTGAAGTGGTTATCATCAATTACCAAAGAGAGAAAGATTTAAGTATCTTGTCCCATCATTATGAGTTAATGATATGTTATGATAATTAATGATAATCATATTATGGAACTAACATTTCTCATGAGTTGGATGAATAGGTTATGTTCCATGATGACGACGACTTGGGAGTTGATCGCTATCAAGTCAAGGTTCAAGAAGAAGATGCATCATGTGTTGATGCGTATGAAGATCTTGAAGAAAAGGAAATCATCGTGTGTCGATGATGTTCAAGAAGAGGAGATGATCATGAGTTGATCATCAAATTAAGAGAAGACTTATCATGTATTGATGGAGGTTAAGTGAAAGAGTGCATCATGGGTTAATGCACATTCAAGTCAAGAACTTCAAGTAAAAAAAATTATCATGTGTTGATGATTATCAAGTCAATGACCCAGTCTTGAAGTGAATATGTACGTCATCAAGCTTCAAGTAGATGTGCATCATGTGATGAGTTAATGGATATGCTTGAGGAGCTTAATGAGTATTTAGGAAAGGAGAAATTAAAATACAAAGTTTTGAAGAAAGAGTATGTCTCACTTCAAAATAATTATGATGTTCTAAAAGATGAACATGAGCCTCTTCTCCTAAATGAGCTCAATAAGTCCAAAGTGGATATAGGCATAATATGTGATTTACTAGATGATATGTCATGCGTAGCTCCTAACTCTTACATTTCATCTAAGATTAGCGTATCCACTTCTTGTGATGATTTGCTTGATATGTCTTGTTGCTAAAAAATAGATGCTCACATTTCCTCTATGTCTTGTGATACTGATCTTGTAGAGGAAAACAAAGAGCTTAAGGCCCAAGTCACAACATTGAAAAATGACTTAGAAAAAGCTACAAAGGGAAGGCCACTCTCGATGATATATTGAGCAAAAAAAACGCTTACAAGATAATAGTGGAATTTGCTTTGTCTCTAAGAAGAAGGGGAATAGTAAGACAAGGCACAATGCAAGACACACGAAGAAATATATCAAGTGTCATGGATACAATGAGAAGAGCCACTATACCTCTGTGTGCCCTAATCAGATGGATGACAAGTCAAGACATTCAAAAATGAGGCAAGCCGGCAATAAGCAAGACAAGAAAACAAATGATGGACGAAAAAGCCCAACTTGCTACAATTATCGGGAAAAAGGACACATTGGTAAACAATGTCCTAAATGTATCACTCCTAAGCCTATTATCTATAATGATCATTATTTGCTTAGGAATGATAACAACTTGTTAGTGGTTTGGTGCTCGCCATCTCCAGAGTGGAGGAAGAGCAACCCCGAGTGGATCGAGGTGTTGGTTTGTGTTGGAGCCACTTCAAGTGGTTGGACTTATCTCGGAGGTGTTGGTTTAATTTGTGGAGCCGGTCCAATTAGTTTGTGCTTACCTCAACGTGGATTAGGGGAGATCAGTAAGTCTCCGAACACCACAGTAAAACATCATCGTGTCTTTGCGGTTTGTTCTTCTTGTGTTTTACTTTGTGCAATTTACATTTCCTATATTAAATTGCTTACATGTCTTTGAATGATTGATATCATTATCAATAGTACATTGTTGTTGGTGCACTTAGTAAAGACTTGTTGATTTAGACTTTAATTGTGTCAAACCGTATTATTATTAGCTTCCGCATTAGAAATCGGTTTTATCCAAATAAGTTTTTAAAACCACTTATTCACCCCTAGTCTAGTCGGCCTCCTCGATCTTACAGAAGGCACCGGGAGAGAAGAGAGGAGAGGAGGAGGTACCTTGGAGGAGAAGCGACGGCGCCGCGGAAGGGAGGGGAGGCAACAAAGACGCAGAGACGAAGACGTCCTTCCCTTGCCGCGCCGCTATCTCGAGTTTACCGCATGGTGTCATCTTCATCATAATCCCCCTGCGCTGGCCTAGCAAGCATTGTCGCATCCTCCTTGCTTAAACCGCGACGCCACCACCGGCTCCTCCCCTGGCCTCCCACCTCGCCGCAATGTGCATGGCGAGGGCTAGAGAGGCCATTGGCCGTGACAACTGAGTCGTGACTTGGGTTCAGGGTGGAAGAAGGTGACTATCGATACGTAGCCATCTTCTTTGTCAGCCGACAATAGCTAGAATTAGGTAACACGTCAAGGAGGAAAGTCGGTATCAACTTCAACTTCCAAAGATAAACAATCTATGAGCTCAAAATTTTAATTTCCGGGTAGTAGTAGTAGGTGATGCAATAGGCAGAGTTAATGTTTCTATTTATATTTGTGTGAAAGAAAATTAATATTTATTATACGGTTTAGGACCCCGTCTACTGATATGTATCACTCTCTTGTAGGGTTTCGTTGCAACGCACGAACACCCTACTAGTTATAAATAGTCCTCGAATATACCCCTGATCAGTGATGCTTGCAATGACCTGGGAAGGTTACGACCATCATATGGTCGGAAGGTCTGTTACGACTGGGTCGAATCATGACCAACCTATGGTCGATAAGTCTCACATACATGTGAACCTTATCTTATTGACTAGGGATCCTGTACACTACGCTCGACTATGTGTGATAGTTAATACAACACGTGTACGTATATGTCTATGACATAATTGTACGTACCTCTCTCTATCAAAAGCAATAACCGCATGGCGAACGTGCAAGAGGATATCTCACTGACGACAACTGATATCAATGTGCATATTCAAGCAACATCAACACGCGCGCCTCTTGACACACATCAACTTATAAGGGGCGGCGCCGGCAGACAGAAGGGAGAGAGACCAACGAAGACAAACACACGGACAGAAGTAGGATTGTTATTATCTCCGGAGAAGATCTGAACATATCTAAAAAACCGTCTCTTATTGCATCTCGAGAGTCGTGTCTCCAGCTCTTAACTCACGAATATCAATAGTAATTCATCGACAAACCATACCTAATATTAACTACTTTGTTTTAAGCTTTGTAAACTTTTCTCAGAGAAGATTACCATTGTTTTTTCCATTATGGATTTGGTTTATTGGTAGCAGTGTAAGCAGGAAATGATTCCTACCGTGCATATATTAAATAATTAAGCAAAACGTTACATAAACTAACCAAAATCGTATATCTAAGTATCTTAGTGAAGGAGTAATTTTTTTTTTGCTCTACGGACACCCAAGGCAAATTTCCACTTTGAACATGAGTAGATAAGTATATATACAGGTTGTGCGTGGCTGTGATGATCTTTCTGTGTCAGAAAAGGGATTGGAGATGGAGCATTAAGATGGTAAGATCGATGGTGCTAAACTGCACATTTGCTTCGTCAGAAGCTTTATCTGCATTTGTATACTACAGTACTAGTTCGTCGACCCTTACGGTGAGCCGGAATGGACGGAAACTAAGGTACGCACTTACTACTACTACCTGACAGTTGACATCACTAGTTTTTGTCCATTAATTGTGCGTCAGTGTGTGTGGTTTTGTAGATGTGAGGAGCTAGGTCGGTCGGTCGACACTTGTCATGGCAGCTGGTAGGAGGCTGGAACGGAAACGGCTCAAGAAAAAGAATTAGAGGCCTTCATGGATAGGAGGATATATGTGTGTGTATATATCCATGGACACACACATAGTATGCGTCGAGTATCCTCAAATGCTCACGATTTGCAAGTAATAGGCTGAGGTATCCTCATGTTCCTTCAGATACGTGGAAGCAGATATATGTTGTCGAACCTTTTTTTGGAGATATATACGTGGAAGCATATGTAGCACTTCCACGGGTCCAACACGTCACAGTTCATCAAGTTTCGACTCTAATCATATGATCCTGCCCCCAGATTGATTAGACTAATACGATCGTATGGGTAGAGTATTAATTTGATAAAATCTTAATATTATTACTATTCTAACCAAAAAATTGTAGTCGTGATAAAAGTTTTCATATGATTTTATCTGATTCGAGTGTTTTATTATAAATGATTGTTTGCAAGCCCCTTTCATTGTAAATTTTTATGTTTTATTTCTTTATGCCTATTATAATTTGCATAACTAAAATTTGCATAACTAACGAATGATCTTTTTTCTTATCCACTATATTTTGGTAAACAAATGTTTTAAAAGTATAGTTTAAAAAATATAGATATGTTAAAATATAAGGTAGTTTTTTTTTAAAAAAAATATTTCTTTGGTAGAATAAAACAAAATCTTAGATTCTACCATGGATACTCATTCGCGATACTGAACTACCCGCGATCCGATGTCGGATCGGCGATTCTGATCGATACCCTTGGATAGAAGTACCAAGTGTTGTTCGATCATTGCCTCTGGAGACGAATTACGATCAAACATGAATGGAAGTTTGCGTAGTTCTGATTTCAGTGCTCATGTTATCTGGAACAGTAAAGTTAGATGCCTTTGGGGCCGATAAGCGAGATGCAAAGGGCCCAGAAGGGGATAGAACCATCTACAGAAACGAGTTTGAGTTCGATTGCTTCTCTGGATCGATTTTGTGCTGTCAGTGTTGACACTTTATACACATGCAGCAAACAAATATATACGTAGAACATGGAGTATATATCCACATTGGAGGCACTGTTTTGTTTTTGTTTTTGTTTTTGTACAGTGAGGATAATATTGATCGACTGTCCATATGATTGGCGCTCTCTTCTGGTGAACTATAGCTGCAGAGATGTGACAGCGATGATGGATCATGCGAGTAAGTACATCTCCTAAGGTTGGCCATTAGCCATTCCGCTAGCTACAAATGGAAATCGATCAAGTGCACACGACACATATGCAGATAATAATATATCAGGCTGTATAGCTAGTAGCAGACTAGCAGCAAGCAAATACGAAAGACTTCGATCGATAAGTCTACTTCGCAGTAGTGCCGGTCTGTCCAATTAATGGGGACATATGCATGCATGATGCTTGTATATCCACATGTCATCCATTTGACATTTTGTCAGGAGCGCGTTGCTCTTTGTGTGTTGAGTCATGAAGTGGCTGCGATTGAGATTGGCAGAGAGGGGTCTACGAGGCTATGACTGCGATTTACATCGAGTAAGCACTTGGGTTGACTAGTGCTAGAGATCACTCTTCTTCTTCCATGAGATTTTCTTCCTTCCTTTCTTTTTTGAAGGTCTTCTTGATCTCTCCTGTCAGAGAGAATAAGCCAGATTTACGGCCCATTTATTCATGCAGCCCAAGCGCAATCTAAGAGAAGCCCACCCTGCGTGGAGTCACAGCACAGCACAAAACACAAGCCCCACATATATGTAGACTCCAGCCGCCTCGCACTCGAGACCTCTCGCCGCCGCCGCTTGACGCAGAGGCTTCATCCTCGACGGAGAGATGGTACGGTATCCCCTCCCCTCCCCTCGCCTCATCGATGGCTTCTTTGATCCGTGCTCTTCTGCCTGCAGAGTTTAGCTTTCGAGCCTGTCGGATGCAGGGACCAATCTAGGTCTGGGGGTTGTACGAGTATCTTACAAACTCGGCGCTTTAGTGATAAGCCTTTACTATTAGATTTGCCTTATTTTTGGTCTGTGTCGTGGAGAAATCGCTCTCGGAGTGGTAGAACTAGAATGATGTTATGTTTTTTGCCCTTGCATTTGTGGTGCTTGATACGATTTGTGTCGTTATCAAATCGGACTGTATTATTGTGTGATGAAAGAGCATTACAATCTGGCTGCAGGTAAAGTTTCCAACTATCCATTCCTGCGACCGGATTGATTAGAAAGTATTAGTGTTTTCCTTTCCCACCGAAGCATGGAGCTTTCATGAGATACTTTATCATTAGATAGAGCTATGTAGCACTGAAAATCTGAGCTTGGATGTGCAACTAGATAGCTGTTATCTGCCACCGCCTTCATCTCTGCCACCTGATTTATTTTGTTCATGCCACTGTATTAAGGAACATTTATGAGATACATGCCCATGAGCTACAATTATGTACAAGCTGATAATTTATTGAGATTAAATGTGCAACTAGTCATAGATATCTGTTGCCTGCCACCACCTGCATATTGAAATTCACAGATGATACATATGATGAGGCACACAAAAATCAATTGCTAGTTCGGTGATCCTATCCATGCTTTTTGATGTGCTGTCTTTGTTGATAGTAGCTTTACTATGCTTGTTGGCGGGTGTTTCAATTTCTTGCATTTGTGATATTTGTGCAGACGAAGCGCACCAAGAAGGCTGGAATTGTTGGCAAATATGGTAACAACATTGAAGCTGCTCAGTTCATTACTTGACAGTCTCATGAATGTATGCTAACTCATGTGAGTCTGTGTCCTTGTAATATCAATGGTATATAGGTACCAGGTATGGTGCCAGTTTGCGTAAGCAGATCAAGAAGATGGAGGTCTCCCAGCACTCCAAGTACTTCTGCGAGTTCTGTGGCAAGGTAATCTGTCAAGCATTTTAATGATTACTTGTCCTGTTGGTAAAATGGTTAAGTATCCACGTACTAGTTGTAGTGTGCATCTATTTTGTGAATATCAGATTATTGCTTGTTGTCATTGGTATCTGTTTTTTCCTTCTTGCAGTGAAAAGGTTTTGGTGATTTTCTTTTGTTTCATGTTACTGTAGATTGCTTCGATATTGTTTACTAGTTTTTGCCTTGCGTGATGTCTGTTTAGAGGGCAACATGAATAACATCTTAACTCTCAAGTGGCTTAGTTGAATATGCTGATTGACAGAATGAAAAGAATTCTAATAATACTGCTATTGCAATCTCTTGTATTATCATTGGGTGGGTGTATCGTATCTTGTAGTTATGACTATATTTGAGCTTAGCTTTACTGCTTATCGCTTGTTTGAACTCCATTCTAGCCTTCTAGATAGGGAAATAGTGCATAACAGCTTCTGATTCTGCTCACTGTATACAAAGTTGGGCATTTGTTTTCTTTTATTTATTGCTGCACCTTCACCAGTTATAATGCCATTCTTGATTCACAGTTTGCCGTGAAGAGGAAAGCAGTGGGAATCTGGGGATGCAAGGACTGTGGGAAGGTTAAGGCTGGTGGTGCTTATACCATGAAGTATGTGGTTATCTGCTGATGCCGATTACACATTTATTTCCAAATAGCTGTACCATTTTGCTCTCTTTTGTATGCTAATGTTATTATTTTTCATTTCCAGCACTGCCAGTGCAGTCACTGTCAGAAGCACAATCCGTCGCTTGAGGGAGCAGACTGAAGCCTGATTGTGGTCTGTTTGGAAAGGAGTCGTTGGATTTTGTAGTCCAATCAAGACCCATGAAGTTTCTAGTTTGCATATTTAGCTAGTGTTCTTTATCTATTTGTAGGGTTCTGAAAGTATGTGGCTACATTCCGAACTTGGTTTCTCATGCTAATTTGATCATATGCAAGTACTTTCTTGATGTGTGTTCCAGATCTTTAAATCAATCCATTGGCCCCTGTTAACCTAGTCGAAATCTACTGTGCAACAGTCTCTACACAATGCATGTCACGAGCAGGTGCGTAAGATGCCAATCTGTGACAAGACCACTGTGTACAGCAGTAACAACGGGTGTGTTTGGTTCTCTGTACTCTCTTAGCTTAGCCTGTACGGATCATTCAGGCTGAAGCGGGTCAGACTGTGTGGATACAATATGAGTTGTTTGGTTGGCTGTTTCTGTTAAACCAGGCTGTGAAGATGTTGTTTGGCTGAATGCATAAGGACGTTGACCGTAAGTGTAGATGCAAGAGATGGTGGAAAGAAAATGTTAGCATTGTTTTAATTTTGTTTTAATATATTTCAATAGCCCACATTTTATTTTGACCCACTTTAATCAACTATAATACTACCTAATATGCACTGATCACCTCTTAATAACGTCATTAGTAGAGCCTGCATCCGGAGAAACAGAGAAATTAGGCGTTTCTGACTAGCCTGGCCCGAAGGCATCTTTTGCATCTGCTCAGTTAGGTTGCTTTACACGTGCACCCAACCAAACAAGAGAAACAAAAAAGATTCTACACCCAATGAGTCTAGCTCAAACTTATACACCCAACCAAACACGCTCAACCTTAACTGGTGCTGTTGCTATGTAGTACTTTTGTCAAGCGCGGATGGGCCTGTATCAATACGATTAAGCGGTGTTCTGTGCTTTTCCAAAAGCTAATCTGCACAAATTGTTGAGTGTCGTTGGTGGTGGGGCAATGAGCCAGTGACTATTAGCAAGTCAGAAGTTCTTTGCAGTTTTTTTACTTCTTGTGATGTTGAAAAGTTTCAGGGCAACTTTAACACAACATGCATACCGTATTTTTTTTTCCGGGCCGATATGCAAAACGTATTCATTTTGAGCCGGGTATGTGCCTCGATGCTGTAATAGAATGTCTTATAACTTGCACAAGTATGGTCGGGGATTGATCCAGGAGACTGGATTGCTGTGTATGCTTATGGGCGGATGTAATTCCAGAATGTGCACTGGATTTTAGCCGTCCAGCGATTTGCTGCACCCTAGTCTAATAAAGTTCCTGTTCCTATCAATAAGAAAACAACAGAGAAAAAAACGCGTGTATGATTGGCACAGTGACACTTTGGGAGTTCAACGTGTGATTTTATCGCAAGTATTGGATGATGTATTTTTCAAAAACAAATTCGCAAGGTGGTGCCATTTTGTTCAGAGAAGTGATCAGTCCCCTCTGTCCCATAATTTCCTGATCATTCGTCGGTCTGAGTTATAAAAATCGAATTGTAATATATCAGTACCAGTTACGAAAATATCATAAGTTATCGAGCATCCTATCTGTGTAGAATTGTCATTTTTGCAGGAATAATATTTCTCATTGCAGTACACCTCTTCTCTTCTTTCAGAAACCATTCCATTGCATTAACACTTGACCGAGATCCTTACAAAATCAGCAATATTACCATCACCATCCGTTATGACTTATGACTAAAACTAATCGTGCAACGTCGAAATCATTGGGTGCACGTCGTCTGCTTGAATCTGAGCAACCGGTTCATGATGTCGAACTCCCAGAGGTGCTCCTGCTGCAGGATGTTGCCGATGACGGACACCCCGGGCCACGCGCCCTCCTGCAGCCCGATGCACTTCACGCCTGGCGCGGCGTCGATCACGTAGCTCTTCGCCGGCGGCTCAAGCCGCGCCGACCCGGCGAACTGCACCGCCAACTTCGGAATGGCCGGCGCGTCGGCTGTCCAGTTGTAGCAGTAGTCGAACGGGTCCATGCTCACCCGCGGCAGCCCTGAGAGCTGCTTGCTCAGCGCCGCGACCACCGCCTTGTAGGCAGGGGCGGCGAGGATCGTCAGGCTCGTGCCGGAGTCCAGGATCGCGCCGCCCTTCCTCCCGACGTCCCACACTTCGCTGGGGATGTCGAGGGCCTCGCCGGCGATGGAGATGGAGTCCACCGTCAAGGCGTAGAACGGGCTCATGCGACCGTCGAGCAGCAGCGGCGTCTGAGACGAGGGCGCGGCGGCGGAGCTGGAGGCCCCGTCTGGGTCCGGTCCGAAGGTGAGGTAGCTGGTGGCGTTGCGCGGGGCGAGGTGGTCGACGAGGCAGTAGGAGAAGCGACCGCCGAAGCGCGCGGCGGCGCGGGACGCGAAGGAGATGTTGCTGTTGCCGAGGCTGAGCACGCCGTCCGAGGCCTGGAAGCTCTGGCCGTCGTACGAGGTGGTGCACCCCAGCACCACGTCCTGGAGCTTCGCCTTCTTGTCCAAGCCGCCGCCGGACAGCGCGACGGTTGCCGAGTCGGTGCCGACTACGCCACTCGCCGACGAGCCGTCTTTGTACCTGCCACGTCCACGATTAGGTAAAGTCAGTCGGTTAGTTAGGATGGGTGGATGAGTAGTTGGCACATGCAAAGATTCGAGCAATCGAACACGCAGGGAAAAAAAAACTTTAGAACTCGTCACAAGTAGATCCGCTCCAGCTATAACACGCTGTAGTGTCGACGGGTTGGCTAATGTTTTTTAATCAATTTGCATGTACTTAGAAGTGACAGTGGTGCTACTTTGGGACCTGGCCTTTTTGGAAGGCGACCGAAGGTACCCAAGAACCGGCTTGCAAGTTACTCATCTTCTGTATGCTCTGTATCAGGAGCTAGCATTCAACGGATAAGATACTACATCTTTTCATGAACTGTAAAGCAAAGAGGAAAAAGGAGTTAACCTAAGAGGGCAAAACGACAGTACAGAATTATCTCAATCCATATTGTACAGTTTTAAGGCTTGGTGACCTTCTCTTGTCAGACAAACAATAGTCACGCGAGTGTGACAATGCCAAACTCATGAAGCTAGCTAGCTAGCTAGTTATTATGCCATGAAGACTAACATCAAGACGTACGATTGGCTTTGGCTTGCGAGTAGAGCCAATCGTACGTCTCTTCAACTCGAAAGTGGAGTTACAGCAAAATCAACTGAATGAAAAATGAAGCACGGGGAGGACGGAGATGCAACTGGCGCGTGCGTGTTTGTTTCACCTACGATACGAGCATTAAATGGGCGTGATGACGCCGCAAAAACCGAAGGAAAAAACCCAACAACAACACTCTTCCTTCGCGGCTTCGGCGCTTGGCCCGGCCGAACACATCTGATTCTGAGCAATCAATTGAATGCTGCGCCTCTACCACGGCGGCACCAGCAGAGCCGTAAAAAGTCGCGAAATTTATGGCGCGCGCGAGATCCCGACCCACCCACCCAACAACCAACACTTACTACGTACCACTGCCGCGCCAGCCCGATCGACACACCGTATCGCAAGATCTATACGTACTGCGCACGTCAAGGGACTAGCAAGAGCTTGGCAATGGCGACTGTAGTGTACTGACCGGTAGTCGTAGGAGCAGGGGCCGGGTGGCGTGGAGCAGTTGGCGAGGGAGAAGGGGACGTAGGAGGTGCACGTCTCCGATGAGCACGGGATGGGCGACCAAGACTTGGAGTCGCCGGGGCGGAACACGCGCGGCGAAACGGGGGGCGAGGCGCCCGACGACGGAGGGGACGGGCCGTGGCACTTCACCCAGGTGAGGTCGCTGCCGGTGTCCGCCACGAGCACGAACGGCTGCGCCGGCGTGCCTACGCGGAACCGCACGAAGTACTGCCCCGTGCCAGTGTACGCCCCCGACGACAGCGGCATGGCGAAGGCCGCCGCCTCCGCCCCCGCCGCCGGGAAGGTCTCCGCCGTGCGGCGGCGGCGCGACGCCAGCTTGGCGGAGATGTACGCCTGCCGGTGCAGGTCGTCTCTCGCCCGCTCGCCCAGGGACGCGTCCGGCGCGGCGGGGAGCAGCTGGAGCCTCGCCGACTTGCCCCGGCGGTGCCGCCCGCCCTCAACTGCGGCCGCGGCGAGAGCAAGGAACGACACGAGCAGGAGCATGTGAACGCGCGCCATTTCTTGTTCCTTCTTCACTGCTTCACCCCCCGCAAACGGCAATGGCGAATGGCAGCAGCAAGAAACGTGAGCTTATTCCTCCTATCCTTCCTACCCCGCAAGAAGCGCTGCCATTTCGACTCCACTGTCTCGTGGTGATACTACTGGCTTTGCTTCGCGAGCTCGCCGTGCGTTGGAGAACTTGCTTTTTGGCTGTGTCCGCCACAGCGATGGGAGACGTCTTTTATAAAGTCACAAGCTGCTGCTGCTGCGCTTTCCATGGATAAAACGCGCTTCGATCGCTCGGTCGGTTTGTGCGTGCCTCCTTGGCATTTTTGCTTGATTTTCGGGCCGAAAATTATTTCCTGCCCGAATTCGGTTCATCCGTCATGGTATGTGACATGGTCTGGTCGATCTGTTCCCGTGGGCCATGCATCTTGGGCTCGAACGGCCGTGTGGGTGTCAGTGTGTGTCTAGGAGTGGGTTACTTACAGTTGTGTGTAGGAGACCTTACCATCACCAGGGCGAGTGGGTCTCTAAAGGCAATGTTTGCTAAATTAGTTAGTGTGTGTTTCGTTGGTGTGACGAGGTTGAATGGAATGAAATGGTACTGGTAGCATAGAATCACATGATGGAATTGTCCTGTATGACATGATACAATCAATCTGTTTCGTTGATCGTATATGATGATACACAAATGTGTATGGTTGTGACGAGGATCAAAACCTCTATTTATTATTTAATAGATAAAGGATCATATGACTTCGTGGTCGTAACCCCTAAGGCTAACGACCTCACTGGTCTTGAGGATTCCAGAGGTTACACAATATCTAACCTGGTCGGAGAAGATTCCCAACCTTATCTCCGACCTGTTAAAAGCTCACAAAGCCTTGAACTGATATCTGGATCTAGCGTCAGATATATCCTCTACCGTGTGAAGAATGGAACATGTGTTGTATATTCCATACCACGCGACAATACGTAACTCTAAGACACACGAATACAGTTAATGGCTCACTGGCATATATCCGTACGGCAGTTTACCCATTGTCAACTGACGCCTCTCTTCGACCAGACGCGTTGCTTCTCCAACAGGGGTCTCTTCCAAAGACAATTGCCAATGCTTCATCAACTACGTAAGGAGGACTGCGAACCAAAGTGGAGGGAGAGAGAACAGTGAAGATCATTTGAGAAATACTCTCAGAAGAAGCATTGTATTCCCGAGTTAGTCTTCAGTCTAGGTTACATACACCCATTGTAATAGCCAGTTCATAGTAATAAAGAGCAGACTCATTACTTTCCAGGAGATACACATCATTTTTCTTTTTTTCTTCATATATTCATAAGATCGACGATTTGATCGTCGACAGGTTGGTTGTATGAGATGGTACGAGATTATATTTGGTTGAGAGGATGAAGTTGGTTCGGTAACCTCCTCACTATATAGGTGAGATTATTTCTATATTATTCTTCTTTTATTTTCTTTCATTTGGAAGCACTTGGGCCCACTGTCATAGGGTGTTTGCAATGACTTCTCTTCTATGTCTCAGAAGCTAGAACAGAGGAGCCGTCAGGTCGGCTTGAGTGGCGCACAACGTCGGCAAGGGGGGCTTCAGCGGCGACCGTGGGTGGGCAAAATGGAACGGGGAGGCCGAGGCGAACCCATCGGTGGTGGCGTCGCGGCCGGGCAAGCACCTGGGCGGGCTCGCGGCGACATCCAACGGCCGGAGCTGGGGGAGGAACGGGGCGGCGGCGTTAGAGGGAAGGAAGGAAATAGAGGGGGCACGCATGGGCATTGGTGATGTGCGGGGAACCCGTCGGAAACATCAACAGCGGTGGGGAGGAGCTGTGGCAGGTTGGCGGCATGAGCCCGAGGCGACGCGGGTGGCTTGGTGAGGCGGCGCCAGTACGGGGGAGAGAGACCAAGAGGGTGGTGGGGGATGGTCGGGGGAGGTGAGGAGATGCTCCAGTGGTGAAGGATTAACCTAGGGCTCGTTGAAGGGAGTAGGGCGACAGTTTTAGCCGCACGTGGGGAAGACAAGGCCATCGGCAAGCTGTGGTTGAGGAAACCCAAAATTAGTTAGGGGAGATGGAGGAGGGCCTAGAACATATTTTGACGCGAGTAGCCCGGGAAGGGAATCACCTTGTTGGCCGAAAATGGTGTGCGGAGGCGGTGGCTGCGGACGGGGTGTCGCTGAACGAAAGGGAGAAGGGGCATGTTGGCTGGAATGGTGTGAGCAAGGCGGCAGTGAGGAGGTTACCGACAGCGTAGCTCCGGGAGTGAGCGCAGTGCGAAGGGAGAGTGAGCGCACGCAGCGATACTCGATGAGGAAACGTTGAACGGTGTCCTTCACTCAATTTCGTGGAACAAGTTTGTTCACAATCTCCGTGGCATATTCGCGTTCGTGGAAGATTTGGTGCAAGATGGAATGATTGGATTTAGCGGACCAAGTACATGTACAAGATCATTTTCCGAACCAGCTAGTAGAGGATCAACTTATTCAAGGATCCAAACACGCCCTAAGTCCACGGCGAAATGGACGGGATGAAAATCTTCCAAACAGAATGTGCGCAATCAGGGTGATTTAGGTGTTTTTTCATGTCCCGAGATCATTCGCGATCCGTTGGAGCTTGTACCGTTGCAGGATTTGAAACGGCGGACATATGATTTGCGAGTATCGGAGTTGGTACGGACCTCATGTGCTTGCATGACATTTGGTTTCAGCAGAGATACTGTCGGACCCGGATTTTCAAATCCCGAATCCTCTGCGAATTACTGTGCTATTCCCTGGATCAGTAGATAGCACTCACAGATACATCACTGAATCATTTCATACATGGCTTAAAACCATACCATTCATTAACTTAACACATCAGAGTTTACATAGACCGCATCGGGTCAAGTTTTACAATAAGGGCCGAACAGGCCAAATGATTACATCACAAAAGTAGCGGAAGCGACAACGGAAGCAAAAAGGGTGAGGACACATCTCTCCACAGGCAAGTGACTAGGGAAACCTGTGTACATCCGATATTACCCGAAAACTCAGATAATATAGGATGCACCTAGGTACCAGCGGAGTCAGCTAGACTGGGGCGAGATTAGAACAACTAAGAACTAAACTACGCTTCAAGAACTTCTGGGTCTTCAGACATCTAGTTCCTTGTAGTAGTCGAAATCTCTAAAATTTTCTGCTTCTGAGGGTTTGGGGGAAAGAGCGAGAATGAGCACAACTACCGTGCTCGCGAGCCAACACACAGAATGCAATAGTATACATGCAAGGCTTAACAAGGAATGGCTCAGGTTCTTTTATTTGCTAAAGCAACATTTTCAATTATCATAATTACAAAGTCCTATGACTTAGCATTTTAAACAGATTGCATTTTCATTTAAAGAGATTAAGTGCAATATTAAATAACAGCGAAGGTTACCTCCACCTTATGCTTAATTTTGATAACGGTTACGTCCACCGATTATCAACACTGGATAAGGCTACCCAGAAAAATCCAAAACAAGGGTTAGGTGAGCCCAACACATTTCCATTCCACCCACAAAGATTTTTGAAATAGAACTAACTCAGGTTAAGTTCCCATGTCTGCCTTTGACCGAAGACGCGGCTGTTTAAACAGTTTAGACTCTGCAGAGGTTGTACACTGTACCCACAAGAGATAATCATACTCGTTACTCCACATGATTCATTAGTCATGTAGTTGAGCGATCGTCACAGTAACGTTTCAAACTACCTTACCCCTTCCGTCATCTCACCCCTATGGCTAATTCCATAAGTTGTGCGGGATGCTTACCACAACGACTAGCAAAGCTGGCCCCGGCCACAATGACTAGCGTAGCTGATAACTTCACCTTTTTCGGTGTCCCATTCAAGCCAGCATACGTCCTGCCACTTGCACACTTCTAAACACCGGTTGTGGGATGACATTCAGGGTTCAATAATTTTACTAGGCCAAGTTGCAATTTGCAGACTTGCGGTTGTACTGGTTTTACACAGGAGGTCATGACAAGATTAAGTCCTTAATTCATCTGGACGGTTCATACCACATACCAACCATTCTCGTGCTACGTCCGCACCCACCATTCTCTCCATCCGTCCAGATGTGGTACTAGCAAGTTGTTTAGGGTTTTGAGAAGGAAAACCAATTAACGCAACACATTAGTCATCTACATCCAATGACTGCCCAAAACCATTTTTCATGTTTAAAGGATGATGATCGGGACATTTATTGTCCGGTACTTAAGCAAGACTAGCATGTCGCTTAAGTACAACCTATACTAGTATTACCATATAATTACTAGGGTGACAAGGAATACTGGATTCAATTATCAAAGGATGGCTTAATAAGTAATTAATCAACAAATGGGTATTTAACTACCTTAAGCTTTAACATATCATTGTTTACAAAATTAAAGCATGCAACTTTCCTATTTTAAATAAACATAGTTTGCATAAAATGTAGGTTCGGAATGATCAAAGTATTGACTCACCTGGGTCAGATTATCGCGGCCTTGATCTTACTCAGGGCCTTCTCTGTCAGGGGTTTTGAATTCCGGGTCGGCGTCTTTATCCAAATCTTGATTCCGCTTGAGTCGCTGCTTCTTCTGGACTCCGACTCCTAATTACACGATACAAGCAAGAACAACAAATAAATCCAAAGAACTTCCATAAGACCAAATATAACCAAAGCACTTTAAATAAGTTTTGCGATGAACGAGCTGAAGAGACAAGATTCAGCGAGGAGGGGATGATTGACAAAGTCAAATGATCAGCTGAGTTCACGAGACAAAGGCGGAGGCACTCTGTCGAGGGAAACAAGGGGGAAACAAAGTCGAAGAACTTCCGCAGGATACTCCACTTTGGATACCGCGGATCGGGCAAGATTAGGATACACGATAATTTAACAAGACCGTAAATCATTTTATTAAAGACGACTTTTGAATAGGGATAAAAAGGAGATAAACAATATTTAGACCAAGGAATAATGGATAGGATTACAAGATTAATATTTAGGTTTTCAAGGTAGGCTGTCGAGATTATCAATTTAATCCCGAATAGCTTCCCCAAAATATTTTGAGAAAATGACAGTTTATTTTAAAGCATTTTACACAACGCGAAAATTTGAATAAATATGTTTTAACAAAAATAGACACGATTGCGGAGACGATTACAAAGGTCATTGCATAATTTCGATTTCCCGAGATTTTGCAAATTACGCTCTTAATCGATAGCTCTCAACTAAAATCAAAAATGATAGTTCTACTAGTACTTGGCAATCGGCGAGTTAACCACTAACAACGGTTAATCGATTCATCGCAAGTCATAGCACAATCACGAAGAATATTTGTTTTGGAAACATTTTTGCAAAAATGAAAACTACTAGTCGACCGAGTAATACAAAACAATATAAACACAATCGCCCTCCAAACACAAACGCTATACAACATCTTTCAATACACAAATCGATACACAAATCTATCTTTCCAAAAACTCCACTATTGCTCCACAACTACCCTGCACAACCTAAACAAAATACTCACTATAGACATCCAAATCTCAATACACAAATATTCATACACAATATACATTGCATACATTCCAAAAGCAAAAACACAACAACACAAGCCGCTTCATCGATACTCTTGAATCGCTTAGAGGGTGTGGCATATCACGAGAGAGAGAGAGAGACAGAGAGAAAGCAGAGAGCAGGGGAGCCGGGCTGGCAGGCCGGTTCGACCGGGGGGGAGAGGGCGGTCGGACCGGGGGGGAGAGAAGGGGAGAGCACTGGCGGCGGCGATCGCCGCCGGCAGAATGGAGATGGCGTGGCGAGACAAGCACCGGAGGGGGGAGACGGCGGCGCCAAGGCCACCAGAGCAGGAGAAGAGCCGGGAGGGGAGAGGATAGGGGAGGGGCGACGGCACGGAGGCGGCGCGGGGCTCACCGAGAGGGCGGCGGGCGGGAGCACTGGAGGCGGCGGCACGGAGCCGAGGGCGCAGAGGAGGAGCTCGGGGCACCGGCCGCAGCGGGCGAGCCGAGGCGAGCTCGAGGGCGCCGCCATGGCACTCAAGCGCCGACGACGGAGTGGAGGCGCCCGGCGACGATCGCAGCGGCGGAAGCCGAAGCCGGCGCTTGGATCGAGAGGCGCCGAGGCGGCGGGAAGAAGGCGGCGGCGACGGGAGGAGGAAGACGGTGGGGAAGAAAAAGGCGGCTCGGCCTTTTATGGCCGGGAGAGAGAGGGGAGGTGGAAAGCCGGCGGCATGGACGCGGAGGAGGAAAGCCGCCGTGCGCGGAGAAGATCGGCGACGTGGTGTCGTGACGGCGCGGAGAGGAAAAGAAAGCCGGCGCGGATCCGAGGAGGCGGGGAGAGCGATGGCGGACACATGGCAAGCGGCGGCGGGCGCGGAGGGGGGGCCCGGCGAGCGCCCGAGAGAGGAGAGAGGCGAGGGAGAAGAAGAGAGTGGCGGCGGTGCGGGAGTCGGGAGAAGAGAGGGGAGAAAGAAGAGAAGAGAGGCTGGGCGACGGGCCGCTGGGGGGAGAAACGGCCGGGAGTTGGGCCGGCTCGGGCCGAGAGAGAGAGAAAAGAAACCGGGCCGGGAGGGAAAAACCGGCCCAAGAGTTAAAGAAAGAGATAAAAAAATGGGTTTTGGAAAAATTTGAAAATGGAGAATTTCAAGGAAAATTTGAAATCTGAATTTGAAAGAATACTTGAAACTCAAACCCGAGCTTAACGAAAGCTATGAGATTTTTGAATTTAAACTAAAATTTTAAAATTTGAGTGAAAATCAAAAATTGATAAAATTACTATTTACCAATTGAAAAACAGGATGTTACAGATACATAGAGCTAGCTAGCCGCCTGTTTGATTGATCGATGATTCCAATGAGATCGAATAGCTCCGATCTCTCCCAATAAACGCACACGCTGAACCAAGACTATATCCTGCTGATTACATGTCACTTGATTTTTGTTGCTATTATATGCGCGCGGTTTTTTCAACCTAATAACACCATAATGTCCAAATCAAATCATGGATTTATTAGGTGAACCCTGCACGCTATCCCACACGAACCGTGCCACCGTGTTGCCGATCCAAGCATGCCCACGGCCACGGGCTCCCCTCCCATGCATCGTTGGCGGCATCTACCTTGCTGGGGTATGGATGTACCGAATATTTCTTACGAAATCCATCTATCCCTACTCGCCATGTGTCAGTTGTGTCGTGGACGCATCTCCTTTCTGCTGACGCGTGCAAAAGGAGGAGCTAGGAATAGCTGGCTAGTGTGGCACACCGCCGGGTGACACGTCTGCATATATACATGCTCGCTTTTGTCACAGCTCACGCATCTTTGCTTCGTCAAGGGCGGTGACGCATGCACGCGACGGCCGCCTCATTCACAAACCCGAAGTAGCTAGACAGGTCGATCGGTCGCAACGAAGCCGTACACGTAAGCATTCGCCTCCCCATACCAGCCACACATCCCCGAGGTGACATGTAAACGTTTTGATGAGATTGCCCCCAGCTTCGTGGCTCACGTACCCACGAATCAAGATTTCGAACACTACCACGAGGTTAAATCTAATCGTAATATTCATAATTATAATTTATTTGAAAGAATACGACTATGATTTTACTTGAGTGAATGTAGTTATGCTAAACATCTTAAAAATAGTGCAGACCAAAGGATAGGGAGGAAGACAGGCCTAAGAGAAAAGAAAAGGAGAGCTCAAGAGGATGCCCAGGCTCTCCATGCGGCCAGCAAGGAGGGAGCAAGCCCAAGGGAGCCCATGCGATAGGCAAACCAAGGAGGGAGGACACTCATGTGGCTAAGCTAAGAAGGGAGGAAGACCCATGCAGTCACCTAAACCCACCTCCACCTCCCTCACATCCATGGGAAGCCTAAGACAAACACATATAACTGGAATTGAAGGAATCTAAGTCCAACTACTCAATTTGGACCGGAAAGAGTTTAAAAGGCATAATTGTGATTTCTAGCCGTTTGAGTGGTCTACTTGGTTTTCAATGATGGGATTGCAAGCTATGAGTCATAGAGGCCCTAATTGGGTCATGTATCTATTTTAAAATTATTTCTCATATTTTTAAAATAATGTAGTTTCAGATTGGGCTTAAAACCCAATTTGGTTACTTAAGCCAAATAGAGTTAGTTTGGGCTTAGCCCATGCGTGGTGGTAGTGTCCTACACGTCCTTAATACCCTAGGAATGGGTGTCGCACTGTAACACCACAAAAATTCATAAAATTTTCATATCGCTTTGAAGCATTGTTCTAGGGTTTGTGCTAGCAGATTACTGCAACCTTGGAATTGTGCTTTTCCCTATTGATTTTCACTTTGGTCGTGGTCAAGTGTTCACTTACCATAGCGTGTGGTTCAGTGAGTTCACGCGTCGTAAGTCGTTACATTGGCATCGATTGGCCTCGTCGATTCTTCGGGTTTTATAGTGTATCCCAGATTCTAAGTTATGAAGATCGGGCACCCCCGGTACCATCTTGGTATTAGAGCTCCGTTGACACCTTAGAATCTTTATCTTTGTTATTAGATTGTGTTTAGCACTATTCAACACTTTTTGTGTTGTCCTATACACCAAAAATCCATTAAAAATATTTGTTCATCAAACTGTAGTTCCAAACTGAATTTTAGTGAGTTTGATAGGTTTTGATCCATTGGAAATCTTTGATTTTAGTTGTTGTTTCGTTTTGATTTTCACTTTGGTCGTGGTCAAGTGTCCACTTACCATAGCGTGTGGTTCAGTGAGTTCATGCGTCGTAAGTCGTTACATTGGCATCGATTGGCCTCGTCGATTCTTCGGGTTTTATGGTGTATCCCAGATTCTAAGTCATCAAGATCGGGCACCCCGGGTACCATCTTGGTATTAGAGCTCCGTTGACACCTTAGAATCTTTATCTTTGTTATTAGATTGTGTTTAGCACTATTCAACACTTTTTGTGTTGTCCTATACACCAAAAATCCATTAAAAATATTTGTTCATCAAACTGTAGTTCCAATCTGAATTTTAGTGAGTTTGATAGGTTTTGATCAATTGGAAATCTTTGATTTTAGTTGTTGTTTCGTTTTGATTTTCACTTTGGTCGTGGTCAAGTGTCCACTTACCATAGCGTGTGGTTCAGTGAGTTCATGCGTCGTAAGTCGTTACATTGGCATCGATTGGCCTCGTCGATTCTTCGGGTTTTATGGTGTATCCCAGATTCTAAGTCAATAAGATCGGGCACCCCCGGTACCATCTTGGTATTAGAGCTTCGTTGACACCTTAGAATCTTTATCTTTGTTATTAGATTGTGTTTAGCACTATTCGACACTTTTTGTGTTGTCCTATAGACCAAAAATCCAATAAAAATATTTGTTCATCAAACTGTAGTTCCAATCTGAATTTTAGTGAGTTTGATAGGTTTTGATCCATTGGAAATCTTTGATTTTAGTTGTTGTTTTGTTTTCCCTTTGCGCAGCTTACTTTGCTTTGTTTCCAATTGTAGGACCGTAAAGGCGACTAGAGGGGGGTGAATAGGCGCTTTCTCGATATTTTGCCTTAATCAAATTCAACACGAACTTTTCTCCTTTAGCTAAGAAAGCTAAGAAGATCAGTACACGCACAAAGGAAGCCTTGTGCTGAATTCAATTACCCCCTTAAACCACAAAACACAAATATGGAGAATTGATCTCACTGGGCTGGTCTGGACATTGCGGTCTAACCGGCTGCCAAAGGGCGGTCCGACCGATTGAAATCGGTTCGACCGGCCGTTAACGGGTGGTCCGAATGCTGGCGGTCTGACCGTCGTTTCTAAATCGGTCCGACCGATTTAGTCCAGAATCGAAATACCAAGCTCAAATCCAAAACGAAAATTGGTCCAACTTTTGATTCAACCAATGAAACTTGACCAAATTTGGAGCACACCTCCCTAAGGATATCTGAGTCCTATTTCTAGCGACGATCGATCAGATCCACTTCAAATAAACGATCTCTTTAGGTTTTACCAAAGAAGTGTTCCAAAACCTAGAAATATAAAAATCTTGATTCAAGACTTGCTTGTGGGGGTTGAATGATCTAGATGATTATAGAGTATTCCCACACATCAAAGCAAGGTAAAATCGGTCAAGAGACCAAGCAAAAACACCCGGATCAAGGAAGCACTAAAATCAACAAAAGAGAGAAGAACACAAAAGAGACTTCACCCTTGAGCAAACATCAAAAGATTGATTGAATCAAGATGTTGCATACAAAGCCACTCCTTCAATGGAGGACAAGAGCTCAACAAAGAGCACACATACAAATCTCTCCAAACCCTAGCTTCTCCTCTCCTCCCCTCTTCAAACCCTAGAAAAAGGTGGAGGAGTCCAAATGAATGCTTGGGGGGTTTTACATCTCCCCCCTTTCTATTTATAGGAGAGCTAGGGTTTCACACATGGGACCCACTCACACACATCTGTTGAAGCAATCGCCTGCTCACCACGTGTAGGTTGATCAGCGGCTCTCATCACGTCGGCAAGTCTCTCCCGTCCGAATCTCATCGGAACCTCCCAGAGACTTGCACCGACTTCCGCATCGCCTGATCCAACCAGCTGCACCGAACTACCCGTTCGATCCATCTTGCCCATTCTGCACCATGCTTCACCACACGACTCACCCGCATCCATGATCGCTCGACCTCGGCTCTCCAAGCGTAGTCCGATCCACCTCACCGCTGACGCCGTTGACTGCAAGCCACCGCGACAAAGAACAGATAAACAAATCGTCTCCGGGAACAAGTTCTTCACAACTTGAACCACGTCAGTTCAACAATGCAATATGCAACAATAAAGCATTGACATCCATACATAGAACACGTTCAAATTACATCAATGCCAACAAGGCCAAGATCCAAGTGATCAGCGGTCTAACCGCCCCACACAGCCAGTCCGACCGATTTCAGGCCGGTCGGACCGATTACATAACGGCGGTCGGACCGCCCGAAATGACTTAGCCAAATTTTCATCTCGAAAATCTGAAACCTTCTGGAATTTTCAAACGAAAAGAACTTTTGACTGGGAGTTCTAAAAAATATATGACCACATCCAGGAGACTCCTCTCACTTGCCTACACAACTTATTTTTCACTTAGCTTCAAAATCCACTTTGAACCAAGACCGGTCGGACCGGCAAGCACTACCGGTCAGACCTCTCCAGGGGCGGTCTGACCGTCCATGCCACTGGTCAGACCGCTTGTGGTCTGACATAACTGAAGCAAACCCAAAAATGCGAGATTTTGCAAACCAACAATGTCATTGCCAATTGACTCATCATCCTAAGATTATGCACATATCCTCACGATATCCACACCAATCGATTCTAGGCATTGTTCACCGAGAGTCCTTGTCGTGTGCAAGTTGGACATCTCCATCTGAATTGCCTTGACCTGAATTCAATCTCTAGATTTCCAAAAAAAATTGAGTTGGATTCTATCTCTAGAGTTTAAATTAGGGTTTAGATTACTGTGCATGAATAGTACTATTCACACATGCGGTTGCTGTTCACCGAGCTCATGTGTTTCCATGAAACCCTAGCCGACTTTCTCTTTTGAGCTTGTTATCTGTTGTGAGACAATATGATTATATGCAAAAACCTTTTGTTGGACCGAAACGGCGACTAGAAGGGGTTGAATAGGAGCACGATCTCTTTTTCACTTTGATCGGATTAAACACGTTTTTGCTTATGTACCTATTTCTCTGTTTTTTTAGCTGCCCAATCAAGTCGATCTAATAGGATGACAATTGGTTCAAATAAAGACGTTGAGTTAGTGTGGACGGCTTGTTGGTACAGTTGATACATTTTATTATAGCAGGTACTGAAATGTTTGTGATAGCAGTGTTCTTTATCTTCCTAAGCTCAATCTTTTGATAAAACCACATTTTTGTTGCATTGAACTACTATTTATTATACATATTAACATAGTTTGTATTGAACCTTGCTGGTAGTTCATTGCAAATGGATTTATTCTTGTGAATGCTCATTCTTTATGATTCTATTTTTTTAATGTTACATATATCTGATGTTGTTTGTTGAGTAAGACTTCTTTGTCAAGTGTAATTTATAGTTGTGTGTGTGCAGTTTTGTAAGTAGTCATAATTATTTTTTTGGTATTATGTTTGTATCTTTCTTTAAATATTATGGATATCAACTTGCAATCTATAAAATTTTAGTTTATTGCGTATGTAACTTATATAGATAGCAAGTAAGCGATATGGCAGAGGCACCGTCTTCGCCACCGTCATCGATATTGCCGAATGTGTCTGGATCTCCGATCAAAGTGATACGTAAGCGAGATGGTAGAGGAATATCGAAATTTCCCGCGGGCCGAATGACTATTACGGAGGTCAGTGACGTTGTGATCCCTCTGAGTCCCAAGAAAGCAGCAGCGAGATTCCGGACTATCTGCGGGGTACTTGGAAGGGAACGAGTCCCGATCACCACACCAAGCTAGAAGTCTCTGACGGATGTAGAGAGAGACCAGCTGTGGACTGAAATTTTAGACTCGTTCATTATCCCAGAAGCAGGCCAGGCACGCGTGCAACGGCAGCCGTTGCTTGCTATGGGACACGTGTGGAGGACCTTCAAGAACACGCTTGTCACGAAGTACGTGAACACGGGTAGGACGCCCTTCATGAAGTATCATTTCTTATCGCGGTATATATGGGACGCCTTTGTGCGGATGAAGACGACGACCAAATTTCAGGAGCAAAGTGCGGCGCACAAAGCTCTCCAGGCACAAAACACTCACCCTCACAAACTCGGCACCGCTGGGTACACGAGTAAAACCACGCAATGGGCGGTGGAGGATGAGAGCACTATAAGACCATTTGCTGAGATCTCATATGAGTGCGCTCAAGCCTGGTTAAGAGCGATGGTATCAACCACGTCTTCGAGCGGCATCTCTTTCACAAACCCGGCAGATGAGACAGTGTCCCAACGTCCGGTAAATATATCGAACTACTTAGTAGTTAATAAATTTATAACTTCATAGTGTCTATAATAACATGATGACCCCTTGCAGAAAGCATTGATTTTCGTATGTTCCGAAGGTTCCTTCAAAGCGAGACAGGGAGAAGGATCTACTATCTACGGCCCTGGGAAATAAGGAGTACCTAGGTCGCACACGAAGCGTTGGGCTTTACGTACATTGGAGGGATGGATTCTGACACGACTCTGACACGTATAGGAGTAGGAAGAGATCCAAGGACGAGCACGACGCCCGGTTAGAACAAGTGTTACTAAAATTTTCATGGACATATAACAAGATTGCAGGATCAAATAAATCAACTCCTGAACCAGTCGCAAGCCGCCCCCGTTATTTTGGGAGCCAGTCCTCCTCAACATTGGAGTAGCATCGCATTCACACATAATTCTGGACATGACGACGTTCAATTACCTATCGACGACATCAAGGTAATGTACATCTTTGGAATGCTCCAAAGATAGACCTATAGGACGCCTTAGCTAATTGTGTATCATTTTGTACGAGCTGACTCCCTACAAGCTCCAAGTGAGGATGGTTGGGTCCATTACTGTTGAGGCTGGGCAGGGGATGGTGTATCCATACCAGGAAGGGGCAGTGAAGCACGGTGCCCAGCTGGTGTGGGGTTACGCTAGGGTCCAAGTGGACATGGTACATGACAATTTCATAGCCATCCCGCTGGAGATTCGCCCGAACGAAGACATCAGAACACTAGGGGATATCACGTACACTTTTATCCAGTGGCCCAAGATTGACATCGCTCTAGACTTTGCAGTGCCGCGATCTCGACACGACCATGCCTCTCCAACAGGACCCTCAACGACTCCACCTCATCCTTCGCAGAAGGTCCCCTCATCAGTTCCCGTGGAGAAGACGCCGAAAGAACAAGAAAAGCGTGTTACCGTATTGGTTCACTACTACACAAAACCTCATTACAGACGGTTCTAAACCATCTTCACAGACAGTTTTTTGAACTATCTGAATTTATGTGTATGTGATAACAGACGGTCATCACAGACGATTTTTTTAAACCGTCTGTGATAGTTTTTTATATTGCAAAAAAATTGGATTTTGATTGTTTTATAGTTGGTACCATCACAGTTTATGTGAGTTTTTCATCTTCAGAGACTCTTGAAAATACATAAAAAAGACATCACTCCCACACGAAGACCTTCCTGACCTCCCCCTTACGGCCCGCGAGTACCCCGATGTTGCCCATCTTGACCATGACGTCGACGAAGAGGGTGCTGAGGAGGCCCGAGTAGGAGTTAACGATGTCGATGGTGGAGGTATCGTTGTAGAGCACGGCGTCGGAGGTGATGACGGCGAAGCCATTGCGGATGTGAGCCACTGCACCTATTTACCATTTACGTACGTGCACCTATAGGTTAGCTACCATGATCGATCGAGTCATCGAGGAAGAAGAAGTTTGTTTGCTTACAGCTGAGGAGGACGAGGTCCTTGTCGTGGAGGCCCGCGACGGCGAACTTGGACCGAAGCACGTAGTTGTCCTGCGGATTCGACACCCTCCCCAGCACATCCCGCCTCGACTCGGCTATTATTTATAAGGACAGCGCCAAATTTTTTTTACCTCCCGTGCACACGTTCAAAAAATTTCAAACTCCCGCACTGCGAATCACAGACGGTTTCATACAAAAACCGTCTGTGATGACATATCACATACGGTCCGTATCATAAACCATCTGTGATAAGCATCTCATCACAAACGGTTCTTAATACAAACTGTCTGTGATGAGATACTTATCACAGACGGTTCTTAAGAAGAGTCGTCTGTGATGAGATGTTCATCACAGACGGTTTGTATTAAGAACCGTCTGTGATGTGATTTAACCATGGCTTGAAATTTCCTAACCATGGTAAAATCACATCACATACGGTTCTTAATACAAACCGTCTTTCCAAGCCATGGTAAAATCAAACCGTATGTGAAGTATCACTGATGATTCTTAACAAGAACCATATATGATGACTTAGATTATCACAGACGGTTCTTCTTAAGAACTGTATGTGAAGTATCACAGACGGTTCTATTTACAAACCGTTTGTAATAATTCTGTATCACAGACGGTTCTTACGAAATCGTCTGTGATAATTATGTATCACAGATGGTTCTTACGGAACCGTCTATGATAACTACAACACAAACGGTTCCAAAGGAACCGTTGTGATGAGGCGTCTAGTATAGCTTGTTTGTAGTAGTGGTTCCTGAGTTGTCTCATGGGAAGACGTGCCGCAGGCAACTTGTTAAGGTTAAATCGAACTCGAAGAACATTGAGGCGCCTCCCAAGCCCGAAAAATACTCCATCGAAAGTTCGTTGGCCCCCGACACAGTACTAGCCCGTGCTGGAGTAACTTTTCAATCTTTGCATGTCTGGTACATGTTCAAGACCCAAGAGAAGGGTTGCAATACTGGAATCACCGTCAGATACACGAAGGAGCATTTCTTCCATGAGCCGGGCCACTTCGTCGTGGGTTTCGATGACTTATTCGACCTATTCAACCTCGCTGCCCTCGACACCTCACTTCTACGATCATGGACACTATAAGTGTGTACAATCAAGTTCTACACTCACGTAATACCGATAAATATCACAACTCATTGGTTATGTATAGATACATGATGAAAAATGTCCGTCGATGGAAAGAACCGGTGGGTTTGCTTGACCCACACGTCATCTCTCAACAAACCATCAACGACGACGCATCCTACGTTGTAAAATACATAATGACGGGATTGCTTGCTCAGAACGACAATGACTACATAATGGTGCCCTACAACTAGAAGTAAGTGCTTCACTACTTACTATACAAATTTCATTTGTACTTTATAGTAGCACAAACTTAGGTTTATGACTATAGCGACATACATGAGTAGGCTCTACTAGATCTTATTAGTCATTATACCAAAGAGGAACAAGGTAATGTACCTTGATTCCCTACACAACAAAAACCACGACTTCACCCTTGTGAAAGGAATACTCGACAGGTATGCTCATTTCATCCATACATAACTCTATTGTAGTCTTTCTTCTTTAAAAATGACCGAGGATAACTTTTTTGGAATCATGTGGGTCGTTCATCAACTATGTTGCAAAGGAAGGGCTATACAAAGGATCTAGCACCACACTTCAACACAGGACACGATTTCCGGTACGTGCTACAACACAATAATTCTATATCATACTTTGTAATAATATGTCTCGAACCTACTGTACCTACATATGTAATTCTATTTTTGCAGTGCTGCCAGCAAAAACAAGATCACCTATATGCATTCTACGTTTGCCATCATATGCGGTAAATGATGAGTGCTAACATGAAGGATCCCGAGGTTTGTCAATCTTGTAATAATTATTTCCTCTATATATATATATATATATGTATGTATGTATGTATGTATGCTTACTACTTTACTCCTGCTAGCGACAGAGCTTGACTATAGATTTAGATGCACTCGTTATAAAAGAAGTCTCGGAGGTTCGAGGGATGCTTTGTGCCTTCATCAAGACGGAGATCGTTAACGTCGGCGGAGAGTTTCACTCCGTCGACACCGCTGAACGACCTTAAAACTATTGATTCAATTGTAATTGATCACTTTGAGTAGTTGTAATTCAATTGTAAATCTAGCGACAATACTTGAACATAATCTTTTGTAATTGATTTTGAATTTTAAATGATCACTTTGAGTTGTCAACAATTGATTCATCTGTGATGTATCTTATTTATGCTTGCTAGTTTTCAGAGGGCGTGGCTAGCAATTCCTGATGCTAGCCGAAAATAATAATAAAAGGTATAAATGAACTATCACAGACGGTTTTTAGTTGGGCGCTCGAAGAAGATACTATCACGATGGTTTCAACAAAAGCTGCTCGTGAAAGGCCGATTCACGCACGACGGTTTCATCTGTGGTACAGTTGGTTATCACAGACGGTGTTTGAACCGTCCGTGATAAGGCTCAACACAGACGACAAATTTTAGTTGAAATCATCTGTGAAGGGCCAGTATCACAGACGGTTTCAACTAAAAACCGTCTATGTTGAGCCTTATCACAGACGGTTCAAAAACCGTCTGTGATAACCAACTGTTATCACAGACATAAAAATTCAAACGGTTCAAGAACCGTCTATGATGACGGTTCCGAACCGTCTGTGATGTACTTTTGTGTATTAGTGAGGTCGGGGGCGATGATGTTGAGGGAGGCTGGGGGCGATGAGGTTGGGGGAGGCTGGCGATGACGAGGCCGGGGCAAGGTGGAGGAGACCGGGGGTGAAGATGTTGGGAGCCCATGGGCTATGAGGTCGGGGGAGGCCGGTGACGATGAGGCTAGGGCGAGGTGGAGGAGGCCGCTGGCGATGAGCTTGGCGGAGACCGAGGCGCAAGGTGTGAGGAGGAGAGACAACAGAAGAGGAGATGGAGGTGTGAGGAGACTCGGTTAATATAAAGCGAGTTTCGGCAGCCCGCCCATTAAGTCTAAATTTCCATTTCGCGCCCAACAAAACAAAAGTATCATATACGGTTCTTATTAAGAACTGTCTGTGATGTATCTCTATCACAGACGATTTGTAAATAGAACCGTATGTGATAAGTACAACACAGACGATTCCAAAAGAACCGTCTATGCTGATGCGTCTAGTATGATCTGTTTTGTAGTAGTGAGGGATGGTTCTTTTTTTAGTACTGATGTCACTTTAAGGAAGATAAGCTTTTTAATGTAATACTTTTGAAACGAGATGGGAATAGAAATCGATATGAAGACAAGGATTAATAAGGTACTTAGTGTCATATAGCAAGCGAGAAACGCATACTTAGGTTCTGCAACAGTTTCTATTTTATTAGCGTGGCCCTAACCAATTGCTCTGATACCAGCTGTGGCACCTCGTGTTATTACCCAGAGGGTAATCACACTTAGGCATATAGATTACTATTTATCTACTCGGTAGGACACCGCTCCAACAAATAGTAAGTCTTACCAGAGTCAACGTAGCAGAACAATAAGATAGAAACTGTACTCTTTATTACAGTAGTTATGCAAACACTACAACGTGACAAAAACTCATATTCTAAATAGGGCTCATGAAACCATGTGCTTTCTATATATGTCTGACTTTCTATGTATTATTATATGTACAAAAAATGGTCAAATCCGCACCTTATTTGTTGTGTATTTTCTTGTATAGCTTGTACACATGGTATGTCTATTTATACTCTATTTATATGTGCAAATCAGTAAATGGCGTATGAAATCTTGCGCTTTCCTTAAATGCCTGACTTTTGATGTATTATTATCACATGTACAAAAAATATTCAAATACACACCATATTTGTTGTTGTGTAAAGTACACCCTTTTTTACTGAATAAGTTAGCGAGGGAGAAAGGAATTTGGCTCAAATAGATAGCAAATAAAATTTTAAAAACCAAGAAAATTCCAGAAGATACCTTGGAACTAGAGGAACTCAGATATACCGGTTTCAAATTTAATTCGAGTTTGGTTTATCATATTAAATTGTTTTCATTTATAAAAATTCAAATTAAACTTTAAATTTTTAGGGTTCACTGGGGACGGAAGCGACGGCCCCTGTGGCGCGGACGTGGCGGCTCTAGGCCTCTGGGGCACGGACAAGAACACGTGTCGCGTACCGATAGCTCCGCGATGTTATTTTTAGTTTTGAGGTGTGAAGGGGCTAGGTTTACTATTTTAAACGCTAATAGTACCATTTTAGCAACAACAAAAAAACTCATGCCCCCAACCCAAACACACGTAACCAGTTTCGACCTTAATTTCTCCGGCAGGATCGATATGCTAGCTTACAATTACACGAACTTCTGTTAGCTACTAGCACTGTTAGGAAATTAATAAACTGTCGACAGCTAGCTCATGGCTGCAAAGCGAATATATAGAGCGCAGCTAGCCATGTAGTGAGAGTGGGTGGTGGCGTCAAGAGTACGTACGAGATGGCCAGCTAGAGAGCAACTAACAGACGCGGCCTGGCCCCGGCCGGATGGATCAGCGGAAGGGACTGCCGGACTGGGACTGGGAGCATCAAGGGATGATCGGCGCAAGACCCATGCACGCATGAACATGATGATGCCGGTTAATTAGCAGAAAGCCGCCCCTCTCACATGCATAGATACTACTATAAAATAAACTATAGAAAACGCCCATCATAAACGGTTATTTTGAAATCGTCTATGATATAGGCTTGTCACAGATGGTTCATGATACATCTGTCATGACTTATTATCACAGACGGTTCTTCGTCTGTGATGCTTCACAGGCGGTTCGTATCATAAACCGTCTGTGATATGTCACCAATAATGATTTTTGTATAAAATCGTCTATGATACTTTTGTTTTGTTGGGCGGGAAAACGAAAATTTGCACTTAATAGGTGGGCTGCCGAAAATCTCTTTATATTAACAGAGTCCTCCATCTCCTCCTTTGCCATCTCCATCTCCTCCTCTGTCATTTCTCCTCTGCCATCTCCGTCTCGCCCTGACCTTGCGCTCCGGCCTCCCCCGAGCTCATCGCCCGCGGCCTCCTCCACCTTGCCCCAGCCTCCTCGTCGTCGGCCTCCCACGACCTCATCGCCCCCGACCTCCTCCACCTTGCCCCAGCCTCGTCGTCGTCGGCCTCCCACGACCTCATCGCCCCCGACCTCCTCTCTTCGTCGTCCCGTCCTCCCCTGAGCTCGTCGTCCGCGGCCTCCTCCACCTCGCCTCGGCCTCGTCGTCGCCAGCCTCCCACGACCTCGTCGCCCCCAGCCTCCTCCACTTCGTCGCCCCGTCCTCCCCTGAGCTCGTCGCCCGCGGCCTCCTCCACCTCGCTCCGGCCTCGTCGTCGCCGGCCTCCCACGATCTCGTCTCCCCAGCCTCCCACGATCTCACTCTCTCTACTCCCTTTGTGCTCTGTGATGTGTTAGTACTTTGTGAATAGATTGTGTTGATGCTACTGTGATGCAGGTGATATTGTGTTGTTTTTAGTGCTCTGTGAATGAATTGAGTTGATACTACTGTGATGCTATGGCTATTGTGGGAAAGCTAACGAAAAGTTCAATCCGAGAATCCATATCAGATTCATTCGCGGGCTCATGGGGCTCCAGACGAAGTGAAAACCCGTTTTCTTTTTTTTTTACAATAGAAAAAGCTAAGAACCGTCTGTGATAATTACTACCATTGATGGTTCTTGTTCAGAACCGTCTGTGAAAATATACTATCACAGACGGTTCTATTCACGAACCGTCTGTGATCCGTCTGTGATAGCTTTTTTCACAAATGGTTCAAAAATCGTCTGTGGTGATGGTTTAAAACCGTCTGTGATGAGATTTTATGTAGTAGTAGCTGTGTGGCATTATAAGTGAGACTAATAGAACCTCTCTTACGTGGCCTTATGTGTGTGTGTGTATATATATATATATATATATATATATATATATATAGAGAGAGAGAGAGAGAGGGGGCGAGAAGAGATATATTTTTTCATCTAATCTCCACCTTGCATTGACGAAGAAAGGGACATTTTGATATGTTCTCGTGGGTGTAGCCATATGTCTAGTCCATATAGGTGTTTATATTCCCTAGCTGGGGCAGGTATTTCCGACGACGCAGGCACGGCTGCGACACCATAAAATAATTGCTCCGATCCTTTGGTGGTTCATCACATCGCCGATCGAGCTAGTGCACTACCTATTTGATCTCAGCCTCTGAGAAAGGCTAGGGCATATGCGCGTGACCGTCCCGGGGTCGCGCGTGTGTTACGTTCCAGCGACGGCAAAGAGAAGCTCGAATCTGCGGTTTTGCGCGGGGGGTACGGTGCTGTTTGTGTTCGACAATATATAGCTGCTAGGCCTTAGGTGCACATGTGCCCGGCACGTTGATGGATGCTGCATGGCCGTCGATGTCGCCGGCACGGTTAGATCGGCGGCCGGGTACGTGCGCTGCGCAGCGCAGCTACGGAGAATCGATCGATCGATCGACGCGGGGCATGACAGGTGGGTAGCCTGCGTTTTAAGAGAGGAGTTGTTCGTTCACTTTTCCTAACAAACTGCATGCATGTCTGCCTGGGTTCGATTGAGATTATGTTTCCGGGTCATCTACCTGCCTTATAAACAATCAAACACCCTTTATCACTGAACCCGTGCATCGTCATAATTTGCCTAGGTGCACGTTCCATTCCATTCCACTAGCCTTGGTCCTAAGCAAGTAGTAGTACTAGCTAGTTTCTTGTGGCGTACGTCTCTCATGCATTATCCTTGCTAGAATTCTTGGCATTGAATCATGTACGTACGTACCTTCTTGTGCGAACTGCTAAATCACAATACCGAACAGCACGCATGCATACGTGAGAGAAACATGTCCAGGACAGTGCAAAGCCGCATTTTTTCTGTCTTTTTTTTTGTTTTGTATGTTTTTCACCGACTAAACCGATCGAATAGAATATATACCTAGCTTCCACTATTCTGTACACTTCATTCATCCAATCTAGCTAGCCAGCTAGGTTAACATATATACATATTCTCCTGTACTTTCTATACTCCTGACCAAAGGAAGGTGTATCGCGATGCTAGTTTGCTTTACGAAATCAACCAGCTGCACTAGCTCATGTTCTTCAGGTTTATTCGCTACAAGTTCCCAAAAAAGTATTGTTACGACCCACAAGTTGGATATATTGGCCCTAACTGCTGATGATGGATTGGAAGCAAGGCACATGCCGTGCAAATATTCTGTCAAGTCACATGGCAATAGATAAGGTTAGGAGGAGGGCCTGGCCCGGGCACTCACTTGTTCTTTGTTTCCAGCGAATCATCCATTGACTGCAAAAAAACAGGGCACACCACCACATGTTTGGTACTATGTATCAACACTAGAATGAAAGTGCTCTGGTTACAACCTACAAAAGTCACAAGTTTATGTAGGATTCCAGGAAGAATAACTAATGGTAAGTTCAGTTACAGGCTTACAGCTTGCAAATTAAGAGACCTGAAATTTCCTGGTCAATACTTGGGGTTGCATACCAGAAATTTACAGAAGGATGTTTGCCTTGGCAGATTGCACTTTGCACACATCCTGGAAAAAAAACCTTCCCACATCCTGGATCTTAGTTGGCACTCGGTGGGTTAGGTGACTAGTACAGCAGAGCAGAGACAAGCTTATCTTGTGGAAAGTGCTATTTAAATGTATACATTTAGATGTATTGAAGATTCTAAACTCTGAAATTATAGGGAAGGAAAGTGATGTTATCTTTTTTATTGTTGAAATAAGAGTATATGAGTTACACATATATAGACTACAGGTATCATATGAATGCGTACAGCTATCATGTATGTAGGAAGCAAGCGGGGCACCATCCTGTCTAACACGCCCCGCAGTCGGAACGCCGCCAAGGCGGACATTCAGACTAGACCTAAATTCGGTGAAGACAGAAGTCTCACGAATGACGGTCCGGCGATGATGATTCGGCGTGATAACGACGGTAGACGGGGCGCTCGGAAGGCCGTGGAGGGAGGGCCGTGTCAACGAGCGCACCACGACACGCCACAATGTCATCGGAAGAGAGGAGGTGCCGGAGAGGTCGAAGCTGAGGCGGTGAAGTCCGGAGCCGAGGAACGTCGACGGGTCGGCAGAGCGACGCAAACTGATCTATGATCGAAAAAAATAGAGAAAATCCAATTTGAAGATGACTGGGAAAACTCTAATTGGTAGCCGATCGGATGATTAGTAACACGATATAAACTATGGATTACGCAACCCCCGAGAGAGATCATGGAGACGAGATCATCTCTAAGGGGCGGCGTGGCGGAAGCTGTGGAGGCGGCGGCTCAAGAGCGGCACTGCTCTGATACCATGTAAGCAAGGAAAGTAACGCTATCTTTTTAATTGTTGAGATCAGAGTACATGAATTACACATATATAGACTACAGCTATCATGTGAACGCATACATCTATCATTTGAACGCGTACAACTATCATATATGTAAAAAGCTGAGAGACCATCATGTCTAACAGAAATGCCAGATGATCGTGATATAAAGTGTCTCAGTTGGTAGAGATCAGGATACATCATCATTAAGTAGTAAGTACAAACTGTGATTGTTCACTTGGCTTTTACTAAAACGAACGACGACGTGCGTGATCTGTTTTCTGCAGGCGATATGTAGAGGACATGAATTGCAAGCCCACATCAGCTTCTGTACAGGCCTTAGAATTGCCATTCCACCTGAAATGCAGGCTTTCACTTGAACTGAACATAAAAGTTGGCCATCCACCATGAATCCAGACTCCACGATGAGCCATCGTGAATATGAGTGAATCATACGCAGAGGGGCCTGACCACCTTCTAGAGTTAGTTTTTGGAACCACCTATCAGCTTCCCAGTTCTGAACCTTCCCAATGGGGAAGTGTGACGTGGACGTTATCAGGCAATAAGTCCACTTCCTGCAGGTACTTTTCCATAACTGTTACTATGAATTGGAAGGGGAGTGATCCATACAGTGATACAGAGTAAGCAAAATAACAAGTCGAGAGGTCAACTAAGCACTAACCTTAATTTTGCAACGCCATTATAACTCACTCATGACCACTTGTCACCGAGTTTCAGTAGCGACAGAGGAAAATATAAGCTTTCAGTTAGGTTGCTGTCCTCGCGCGGTGCAGCGTCCACCGAAATCGAAGCATTGCGTAAGCCGCATTGCCAAACAGAAACGGGAGAAGCAGAGAGTCGACGCATGCACGCACTAATGCATTATACAGTGAAGGGTTACAGAGTGTCTTACAGCAAGTTGCTTCCAGCAGCCGCTGGTCGCGGTTGACTACTGCTGCGTATCACAAGCGCGTACACATACATACATGCAGGCACATGGTTTGTGAGTTGTGATACGGTGCGAGTGCATTGGACTATCGGGGTACTGGATAATTAAGAAGGAACGTGCTGCACTTTCAGTTTTTTATTATTATTTATTTACAGTTTCATCGGCTGATGAATGATTGGTGTTCGAAGTGGCGCACTTGAGCAGCTACGCCGATAGTATTATACGGTTGCAACTTGCATCGGTCAGCGTGTAGTACATTTGGCCAAGGCTCAAAATTAGTAGAGTTTCCAGCTACCGTCGTCGAACTTGTGTACGTGCCTCACAAGTACGTACAGGAGCAAACCTGAAAAAGGCTTCAGCGAAATGTATGTGCTAATTGACTAGAGATCGAGTAAGCTAGAGGCAAACGTGAAGAGACCAACTGACAAGTACATTTGGCCAAGGCTCAAAAATCAAAATGACCATACCGCTCATGCAATACACTTCCTTGTCGAATTGTCTGAAACATGCTTGCATGTCTCTGAAGCTATTCGTTGGTATGATGAAGCTGGAGCGCCTAATGGGAAGGTGGAAAGGCCCAAGAACTGGCCCAAACTAAATGCTGAAGTTAATTCACAGGCCGTCGTGCGTAGAGTGGGCCGGATGGGCGCCAGGACGGTTCGAGGGCATGACATTACTGGTCCGGCTCAGACACAACATAACCCATATTGTTTATAGGTCAAACTAGCACAGCTCTGTATTATGTTTGGGCTGCCCTATGGCACAATGGGTCAGCCCGGCACAGTATGAACAGTGTGCTAGACAGGGTACGAGCCCAGCACGACCCATGCAGCCCACTTGTAGAGAGGTCGAGGGAGGGACGCCGCCAGGCGGCCTAGGCTGCAGGGAGCACCGGGAGGGAGCCAAGAGGAGGCGGCGCCGGTGTGGAGAGAGGAGAAAGCGACGGGGCCGACTCGAGAAGGAGGGAGCCGAGAAGAGGAGGAGGTGGAGGAGGGGGCGGTGCCGCGCGTGGAGGGAGGAGACCAAGAGGGGGGAGCGTGGAGGGATTAGAAGGTGGCGGGGTCAGCTCGGGAAGGAGGGAGCCAGGAGAAGGAGAGGGACAAGGTGGATGTAATATTCTGAAAAAATAACCTCTTAAGGGCCTGTACGTAATTAAACAAAACAAGATACGTGAAAACATGTTGTTTTGGAGTTTTAGGAGGGTTAGTCTGTGCCGAGATAAAAAAGATCGTGGGGAGAGTGGATTCTAGAAACCCTAGTAATCTTTTCTTTTCTTTTTACCCTAGCCACCACTTTGGTTTCTCTTTTCTGTGCGCCGCCACGTCTTTGTTTTTCTTCCACTCGGCCAGTTCTCTTGACGCCACATCGCACGTAGCGTGCCTGCCGGCGAGCACCGCGCACTTTGTCGCTTCTTGCCGCTCGGCCAGCGCATAGCCGCCACATGCCCTCGTGCATGCAATCGCCACGGCGCCTGCTCGCGTATTTGAGGCCCTTGCCACCGAGTGCCCGCCATGTGGAGCCGCTCGCCCATCGAATTGAAGTAGTCTGCTGCTTGTGCTGTCATGTGAGGACTTGGGCTTTGGCCAGTAGCCAACACGTGAGCTCTTGGAGCTTTGGTCAACTCATTCTTCCCGGCTGCATGTTAATTGGCTGCCTACGTCGCCGTCTCACGTCGCGTGGAGGTTTGCTGCACATCCTCCTTTGGCAGTTGTTATTGTTTTGCTAGATAGTGCTGCATCTTTTTTCATGCGTACATCTGTTGGCGTCGGTAGTTAATTAGATTTGCATTGTACGTGTGTATGTGACATGAACAGTAAGGGAATAGAAGGAGAAGACTAGGAGAAAAGAAGTAGAGACCCGATTTTTTGTGGGTAACGATCTGTAATTTTATTTTTTTTCTCTATTTTGCTAGGTTAACTAGAGTTTGAGTCGAGACTAATTAGAGGGGTTTTATAATTTCTTTGTTGAGGGACCGATTAATGGACCTGGATAGTCTATTGTTTTGTTGTACGATTTATTCGGGTATCTTAATGGCAAATTTTGAAAATATCATCTACTAGTTAATTGTAGATAATTTTGATATCTTTCTATAGAATATTTAATCATGTCGAGGGGACAAGTATAATTCGAGTTATGAATTTTGGAAGACTGATGTCTTTGTAGTTGTCGTCTTTCAACGCTGTTTTGGTAGACTAAAGATTAAAAATAGTAAATAGACTAATTAGAGTTTGTGATCTACATGGAAGATATAGATAATTGTTCAAGGGTTATGTAGAATCCAAGAATTTGAATATTGGTCGAGTAAAACAAAAGTTATGAATTTAGTAAGACACAATGTCCAGAAGATGACAAATTGGTCTTCTGGGATAAAAACGGAGGGTTAGATGATTTAATTAGAAGTCATGGTAATCTAAGAAAAAGTGGGAGATTTTGTGTAGATTTCAGAAGTGGGTGGTTTTCATGATCGGACTTTTGAGTCAAAAGTTATGCTCTTTTTAGTACCAGGACAGCAAGGGGTAACTATTCGGTACCAGAGAAGCGTGGTAGATTTGGGGACGTGTAGGAGCGATGTCGATTCATTGTTGTTCTTATGATGTTGTAGCTTGTATTAAAATTTGAGTATTTAATGTAGGAGAGGTGTCGTGCTTGTTGCCATCTTCTAGCCAAATCGTGCGTCGCAGCTAGTAAAGACAAGTGCATGGTAGACAGCGATCAATGATTGATCAATGTTTTCTTTATCTTCTATTACCATTATTGTTGTGCTTTTATTTTATTTAATTGCAAATAATGGAATGGTATGGTTATATCTTTGTTGATAATCATGAGGAAAAGCTGGATATGATGAATATGATGGAGTTTGCATTTTTCATACATAAGCATCTTTGTATATGAGCAGGTGATCATGAATGATCACAACTTTACGGGAGTGGAGGATGTCCTCGATCCTTGTGGATGAACGGGCTTGAGAGTGAATGTTGTCGCGAGCATTCACTCATGCTATACCGGTATACGCGAAAGAAGTGCATGTGGACATGTAGAGTAGAGTTGCATTGATATATGTATGCAGATGCATGTGAAAACAAAGAGACGAGAACAACATGATGATTTCAATAGAAGTACAAGTAATGATAATGAAGCTATTGAATTCTACTGGTTTTTCATTGTTCGTTGTATATTAATGTATTTGCTGAGTCGTGGACTCACCCTTGCTCTTCTGTTGTTTTTAGGTGAACTTCGAGGACGCTATGACTGAGAGCGAGTAGAGCACATGGAATATATTCATACTCCAAACACATGATTATTTGCCATAAGAACCTTTTTATTCAATGCAGGATTACTCTAGGACATGTTAGAGGTTGAATAAAGTTTAGGTCAACGTTTTGAACTAGACTATTTAGTTCAATGATTTGGATTCATTAGTTGGTGCTATTCTGGATTGTTTACCTGGTTATGTTTCCCTTGCTTATTTACTTTTGCTTGATCCATAGTTATACATGTTCTTTTGTGGTCCATGGATGTGTCTATTGTTGTTTACCTGTTGAAATTTTATAGTGTGAAGATGATCATTAGTTTAGAGAGTAGTTTGGTGGCATTCTAGGCTCAGTGTTGGGCTGGGGTGTTACAGTGGAGGAGGGGGGCGCTGGCGTGGAGGGAGGGGCGCGCGTGAAGGGAGGAGAAGGCGGCGGGTCGGCTCGGGAAGGAGGGAGCCGGGAGGAGGAGGAGGAGAGGAGAGAGGGGGCAGGGCCGGCATGGAGGGAGGAGGCGGGGGCGCCAACGTGGAGGGCGGCGGGTAAAGGTGTGGAGTGCGGCTGCGACAGTGGGTGTGCGGCGCGCCGCACTCGGGCGCACTACAACACGCGCGGGTAGGGGCACGCGCAGGGGAGGAAAAGGCGGTGGTCGAGCGCGACAGCGGCGGTGGGCATAGCGGGCTCGTGGGCGGTGCGCACGACCTGACCGACTAGATCTGCCGTTGGGCATTTTTTTGCCTATTTTTGATTGTTTGGCCCTTTAAAAAGAGCAAAAAATCATAATTTTTTAATATAAATAGCCACCATAGCCCCCTCATTCAGCACACATCCATTCATCAATCTCTCTTTCAAATTATGGTGTGTAAATTCAAATTTATTGTGAGATAATTTGGCAAAATTTTAAAAAACTATGGTAAATTTTGAAAATTTTAATTTTCGATAGTAAGTCAGCAAAAGGGGTACTATTCTATTTTTTTCATACTTTTATTGTTAGTATTTGTTATGCTAAGATGAAAGTAATAGTAGTGTTAGTTTCAATTTTGTAGTTTTCGTTATGGACAACTATGACAACTTTGCTCTTAGTGATTACATATTTTCACTGGAGGAAGTTGCATCCCTGGAAACTAATGCAGCTACCTCAAACCGATTGGAGTTGTTACCGGAAGGGCAAGGCGGAGTTATGTCATCTGGCTCCACAACAACATCTTCGTCGGCGACCATCGGAGCAAAGAGGTCGAGATCGTTTACATTGGGAGTGTGGAAGAATTTCGAAAGGACAACCAAACTAGACACGCAGGGAAATCAGGTATCATATGCTATTTGTAAAATTTATCACAATGAATTGTCTGCAAGGTCTACAGGTGAAATGGAGCAGTTGCTTAGACATACTACAAGATGTAAGGTCAAGCAAGGATTAGTAATAAGGCAGACGCAGCTATAGTACAACCCGACGGTACAGTACGTAGCTAGGACTATGATCATAAGGTAGCCCGTCAATCTCTCTGTCATTTAATTGCTTATAAGGATTTATTATTAGGCTTTGGGGAGTCTACTGCTTTCCAAACTTACATTAGGACTGAACATAATCCTAGATTTTTCGCTGTTTCTAGACAGATCACAACTAGGGATCTAGTAAAATACTACAATAAACATCATAATAAAATAAATGAACCATTTAGTACGTGTACATTTTCGGTGCCCTTGACCTCGGACATATGTAGTGGTCGGGCTAAAGAGGATCATCTTAGTGTAGTTGCTCATTATGTTAATGACGACTGGGTAATAGAAAAAGAATTATAGGTTTAAAATTAATTGATATAGCACACACGGGTGAGAAATATTGCAGATAGTATTATCAAAGTCGTGGAAGACTTTGGCCTTACAGACAAAATATTCTCAATTACTTTAGACAATGCCGCTTCGAACTCTAGGGTCATGGATATTCTTACTCTAGTGTTGAGTACATACGCTGATTTCTTCTTGCTACATCAGCGATGCGCTTATCATATTATTAACCTTATAGTCAAATGTGGTTTGAAGAGGTTGAATCTGTATATTAAAGATTTTCGCAATGCGATTTTTTTGACTAATTCTAACGTAATAATAGCGGCATATAAGAACTTCTACATGGTGATAGATGTACGTCTAAGAAAGTTTGGTTTGGACATGCCGGTGAGATATAGCTCTACTTACTTGATGCTTAATAGTTTTTTACCATATAAGAGTACTTTTTTATATTTTTATTCAAATGAACTATCAGAGCACTGACAATATGATGCTACTGACTAAGTAGCATTGGTTTGTTGCTGAGAAGATACTACAATTTTTAGAAATTATTTATGAGGCCATCGTTGCTTTGTCCGCTGTCTACTATCAAAGATCTCTTATTATTATGCATAGTATTTTATAGATTGACACTCAATTGAAAATGTATGAAAATGACTTAGTTTTACGCGACGCCATTGTTGCTATGAAAAGTAAATACCTTAAATAGACAAACCCTATTCTTATATGCATTTGCATTTATTTTAGATCCTAGAGGTAAAATCGAAGTATTTGCTAATGTTCTTGATCTTCTTAGTGATGCTACAGGGCTGGATTATTATAACTATTTTGCAGAAATTCATTCTCGGTTACACGAGGTTTATCAAAAATATGAAAATAAGTTTTAGGGAGTGCGTCTGACCTCTAGTAGCCCCTAACTCAAGTAGCAAGACAAATATATGGGGTAATATCTTCGATGGCTCTTCCTCTAGGTCCAGATCTTCTACTTATACAATGACACCATGTTAACAAAGTCCAAGATCAATCTCTCAACCAAGGAGTGGAGAACTATCCACCTATCTCGAACAACAATACAATGTATTTTAACTCATAAAACTTTAAATTTTTGTACTGTTGACATGAGCATAAGTTAGCATATCCTGTGCTACCCATACTTGCAGTTGATGTGTTAACTATTCGTGTCTCGACGGTTTCTTCAGAGTTTGCTTTCAATCTTTCTTGAAGAATATTGGAGGAGAGAAGAACACGTCTCACAAGTGAGATAGTGGAGATACTTATAACTGTGAAGAACTGAGAGCAAAATGATTCACGAACGCAACACTCTGTTAAAAATCCAGAGTTGTCAGAGGTGTTCGAAAATTGGTACCTAGACAACGACACATAGAACAAGGATATATGCAGAGCTATAGACTGTACTCTTCTTCTTTGCCAAGATTTTTTCATGTTGAGTTTTTACTTGGCAATGATTTTAACAAGGCAACTATTTGAACATTAATAAAGTTATTTATTACATTTGCAATATGATTGTCTTATTTTTTTTACAATTTTCATATCTATTTTGAATTCTACATATTTTTTTTTTCTTTTTTGAATTTTTCAGGCCTAACGGGCTAAGTGGGCCGCAACAGGCCATCGGGCTAAATAGGCTTGGGTCGGCCGGCATGTCACGACAGTCCATCGGGCCATGCCTGAGCAGTCTCTCTAGTATGACATGACCAATCTATTAGTTGGGCCACGATGAACCATGCCGAGATGGGCTGGACCGCCCATCTGGCCACCACTAGTCGTGCGTCTACGTGATACCCCCGGTGGGCCGGACATCTAGCGTGCATATAGGAACTTGTTATCCATCGTATAATGGTTCCACCCGTAGTAAAAGTACAGATTTAGCATCTTTTTCTCGGGAAAAGCACGGGGCGGAGAGAGGAACATAGAGGAGTCGTCTATTCATGATCCAAATCATTTGCAGTAATGCAGAGGATCATTACGACAACAATGTTTTTGTTCTTAGTAGCGCCACAATAACAAATACTGTAGCACAACGAAATGCATACTGCAGCAAGCATCGTAGCAGTTTATCTAAATCTTTTAATTTTTAATCAGATAGATCACCTTCTGATATCATAGACCGTGGATTCTCCGTATTAAATCATTTCCGTTTATTCACGGTTGTCGATGGGCGACCGTCCGGTGGGCCTGGCGTCTGGGCATCAGTGCGACTTATGAGAGGCCTAGTTATCCATGTTATAACGATTCCACCGCGTGGCGAAAATGCAGGACTCAGCATCTTTTTTTTTTTTTTTTTTTGAGAGGGTATGAGACACACGAGTACGCATCGTCAACACACCCTGAGAATTTTTACGGAGACACATGGTCTCGCGGAGCGCCGACATCGTGTACCCTAGTCCCAGATTCCTAGTCTCCTATTCCTATCACCGGGTTAGATTCCCCGGGCGGGCTGCACGACTCGAGCCATCTGAGCAATGCTCGGCCCTCTGGACTTGGCATATTTTCCTCACGGAGAAGCACGACAATCCGGGAGAGGTTATTCACGGCTGTCTATCCGGTCCAAACTAGTGGCGGGTCACACACCTCTTGGGCCGGGGGTGACGTGGGTCATTGGGTGAGGCCCAACCAATCTGACCGCTCGGAGATGATCGACGGCGGCTCAGATCGCGCTCGGTTTTTTGGATAGACGCTTCACGAGTCAGGCGGCGTGGGACCCAAGCGTCGCTCGGGTCGTGCCTGCCCACCGAGCGCCACGCCGCACACGCACGCGGCTAAGTACCGAGCGGCGCGGCCATTGCAGGCTAGGCTAGGCTAGGCTTTGCCCACCCGAATCCCCAGAGCGCGACGAGAAGCAGATGGAGCCCGCGGCGGCCATGGCGCCGGGAGAGCTGGACGCCATGCTCCGAGCGGCTGCCGACTTCGCTTCCTACCCAGGCAATGCCTCCTTCCTCCTCCCCGTTGGCTTTGGCCGCCGGATCGAACTACTCGGATCATTTTTTGCTGCACTGCTCCTCCGCCGAGCCGCTCTTTTTTGGGGTGGGGTTTTGCTTACCTCTGATCGTGGAGAAAATAAAATTACACTCGCGGTAGAGGTAGGAGCCTAGTAGGAGATCCTGATTTCCGCGTTCGTCTGATTCGCTCATGGATTCTGTTACTGGCTTAGTGGTCGCTTTAGTGTTAGTCACTCCATGCCTTAGGGTTAGATTATGCTACGATTTGTTCCCACCAAGCCAAATGGTCTCTTTGTCGGCTGTAGGACAGGGCCAGTAGTAGGACAGGCAGACGCAGGGCATGGTAATTTTGAGAGCAATACAGATATCAGCTCAGGACATGATTGCACTAGTTGCATTTGGGGCAGGCATGGGTATAGGTAGTTTAGGTACTGACTGAATATATATTTCCTTTGTTGTAGGAGTGCATGGTGATGACATTGTGAGGCAGTTCCTGGAACAATTCCCTCTGCCTAAGCTTTTAGGGTAAATTTCTACTCCTTCCTCCGAATGTTTCAAGTTCATGTAATTTTTTTTTCTACAAATGTTTGTATGGAAGTTTGCATGGCAAAATTCTCTCTGGCATTACACTGCCCACTTGTTCAAGTCATCCCCGTACATCTGTAGTCCACGATGTGAATTTGGGAAGAGAGATTAGGAGAATCGCCACACACGAAACGGGGGCGCAGGTATCCTCATATATAGCATGTACGTGTACATGAAATCTTAACAATAAATGAAGATTACAAGGCAAGAGAATAGGAGATCAATCACGTTCGGCCGGTATGGATAATGATCGAATCCTGATGTCTTGCCGGATACGTACATGCTATCATGCAAAAAATGCTATGATGCTAATACTGGCACTTATGTGCATTATCGTGACTGTTGTTTTAATTCGGCTTAGTCCTGTAGTGCATTGCAGAGTCAGGCAGATGTACCTGGGATGGATGAAACTGTTGCAGCATGCTTGGACAAAGTTTTTTCTTCAAGATATGGAGCATCGCTTCTGCCAAGCTATGGTGTATGTTTAACATACTCTGTCCAGTGTTTCTTAGACATGGCCACCTACACCTCTTACCTTGATCAGCATGCTTGTGGTTTTTTAAGTATCTTACATAATGATCAACTTACGTTCTATTGTAAATTACTTGTCTTATTTCTTAAACAATTTGATTTACAGTTATGCACATTTGAATATCCAAAGTTTGAATTCTACTTTGGTCTTTCAGGCATTTATTCAAGCTGGATTGCTCACAAACTCGAGGAGTATCAGACAATTAGCTTGCAAAGCTGTATGTACCTGAACATATATTCTAAGTCGACGCTGTTTGTGAATGCTTTTTCTTTCTTTTTGTACTGTATATTCTGCTATCCATTTAGGACATTTCGAAAATATGATACCTTTGATTCTTTCCATGAAATTTCATATTCCCATGCCATGTGTTTATTCTGTTGAGATGACAAGTGTGTAAAGCACAATTCCTTTTAGTGCCAAAAAGTATTAATTTGCAAGGTTTAGTTTAAGCTGGATGTAACTCATCTACTCTCCACTCTCTAGTAGGCTAACAGTCAGAGTGAACTTTGTGTACAAACAGGGCACTCTTGTGCTCTGCCAACTCTTGTGTAAAATACCATTTTCATGCATGATTCTTGTCATTTGTGTAAAATACTATCAGTATACTAGTTTCAACACCCTGTCTTACAAGGGAAATCGCCTGCAAACTTTTGTTGAAACAATGTCTTCAGACAATCATTCTCAAGTTCTATACCAGGTGTTACATCTTCTTGACAAGGCTGGAGATAGTGCTGCTGCTGTGGAGACATTTGTACAGCACAGTCTGTATCCTCTTCTGATCAACTGTTTGATTGAGGGGTATTAAGTTTCTCCAGCACAAACTACATGTAACAAGTCCTGTTACATGACATGCATTATGTTTGGCGATATTTTATATATAGTTATGTTTGGTTTCTGTAGAGATGAAGAGATCTCAGCAATTGTTCTGGATACCATAAAGCATCTAGCAGAAATTCCTAAAGGGACTGTGAGTATAATAGTTGTTCTGAGAGTATCGAGCATATGTTCCCTTCAATGGTGATCGTAGTTTTTACTATACTCTTCATTTTATTTGCTTTTAGGATATCATATTTCCACCGGATGGTCAAGGATCTGTGCAACTCGATAAAGTGGCAGCTCAGTCATCCTCAATGGTATGACATCCAAAATCTGTTCTTCTAAAATAAATTTTGTAGAACTAATCAGTAATACATACCCTCTTGAGCCAGTGGTAGTCTACAACTCTACATGCAGTAACAGCTGAAGCACTTCAACAAAACTGATTAGTTAATATTCTGTTTGCACCTGATTATTAGCAGTCCACTAGTTATATGTCTTAAATACTTCAAATTTTTTTTGCATTTACTACCTTTCTCCCCTACGTTTTTCTCAATGATGTTAACAAAGTAGTTAGCTATTGTAATAGAGTAGAATCTTTGTTTATGCTGTACTAGATGCTCTTAGTATTGATCTAAAAATCTTGTTATAAGTGTTGGTCATGTTCCTCTTCTTTGTAGGCACGGATTCGCATTCTATCATTGGTAGCTAAGCTCTTTACTGTGTCAAGTGGTATTGCTGCTGCAATTCGTGACTCAAACCTTCTCAGCTTATTTGAGGATGAGATAAAAGATAGAAGAGATATGCTAAAAACCCTGAGTGCGCTAGAGGTCCTCTACGAGGTAACAATATATATTTTAGTTCATTATATGGTTTACTAGGTGTTTGGCCTTTGTTCTCAGGATTCCCTTGTCATTACATGATGTATATATCTTTCTTTTTCCTGAGAAAACGCTGTATGTATCCTTTAACTTGGTTTCTAAGGAGATGAGGGCCTATCCCTTTAGTTCCAGAAAAAGCTACACAAATGAAAGGAACTGATGCAGGCTAGTATTTCTGATCGAGCATGCTTATTTTTGGCTGTATCATTGTGTGGTGGGATGTCATGGTCGGAATCACGTATCAGCGTCGGCGTCATAATACAACCGAAGGCTAAGAGAGTCCGAGTAGAATTTCAGTTCAATACGAGTCCGAGTAGAACTTCAGTTCAATACGAGTTAATTAGGAGTCCTAGTCTATCCCTAGTTTATCTTGTAATCAATCCTCTATTTAAGGAGGATCGGATGTTGTAGTAAAGCAAGCCAGAAGTATTAGTCTTTTGCCTCTTTCGCTTCTACTGTTCCCGAACCTGCACAATCTTCTTCGTGCTTCCTGCTTCTCTCTCTTCCGTTAACTCGGCAGTGACATCTCCTGGTCGAGGACCAAAGCCCAAGCTGCCGTATCTCACTCGTATGATCCGCGCTCCGGCACAGGTCGTGACATCTTGGTATCAGAGCCTATGGCCGATGATCAAACTGCAATGGAGACCCTGACACGGCAGATTGCCAACCTGACGGCGTCTATGATCTCTCGGCTCGATTGTGTGGAAGAGCAGTTCGCCAACACCATCGAACATATCACAAGATTGGAGAAAAAACCATCCAATGGCTTCCTGCCAGCGCCCATTGGAGCAGCTTTTACGACATCATAGCATCAGCAGATCGGAAAATAGGAAGGTGGCAATCCTCCTCGTTACCACATATTGGATTTTCCAACATATGATGGGAAGGAAGATCCTCTGGGTTGGCTACAGTGTTGCGAGCAGTTTTTCCGAGAACAGAAGACGGAAGAACATGACAAGGTATGGTTGGCATCATACCACCTCACCGGTGCGACACAACATTGGTATTACCAACTATGCGTGATGAAGGTGAACCCAATTAGCACCACTTCAAGGAATTTGGCAATCTTCATTTCGGGCCATCCATGCGACATAATCCTCTTGGCGAACTCAAGCAATTGGTGCAAATCGGGACGGTGGAAGACTATCAAGAAAAATTTCTTGTCGTCCTTTGTTGCACAGCAGAACCCATCCGAACGGATGTTGAACTCCAGAATCCGACGAGTCTTCAGATGGCGACAACACTAGCACATGCTTACGAACGGCGCACACAAGTGTCGTCAGAGGGGATAGTACGTCCCGCCCAACCCATCCATCCCCAACGCATGCTATGCACCGACAACCAAGCGGGGCGTGCCCGACCCTTCAATCGCAGCAAGGACCACTCCAACTACACTCGCTCCTGCAGCCAAGGCGATGCCACCTGCGCCGGGGTCGGTAATGACAACAACTCCAGCGAATCGTGGCGATCGACGCATGCAACGTTATACCTCACATTGGAGGAGATGGTGGTGTGCCGTGAGGCGGGATTGTTGCTACAATTGCGAGGAGAAATTCACCCCCAATCATCGATGCAAGCGGCTGTTTTTGCTCCTATCGCCCAGCGAAGGCAATGGTAGTGACTGACACTTCGTCGAGCATCCCTCTTTATGCATTAACTAGTATCAAGCCTCGTGCCGATTAGATCATGCAATTACCTGTGCATATGGCTGATACCAAGGATCAAAATCCCGGCCGATAACGGTAACCGGTGCTTACCGGATTTACCGGTGGGGACTGGTTTCCTAAATCCCGGTCGAAATCCTTCGAATTCAAATTCAAAATCCCGGCGGTTTCATCCCAAATTCATATTCCATTTGACAAAATCCAGCCGTTTTTCCCAGAATTGAGTTCCGCGGTCGGTAACGGAGAATGGGCGTCGGACGGTTTCTTGTTTCCGTTTCGGTTCTGGTTTTTGGATCCTTGGCTGATACTACTTTGTTGGCATTACTCGACTCGGGATCGACACATAATTTTATTACTCCAACGGTGACACATCGGGCTGGCATCTTGGTGCAAGCATGCGAAGGCCTCAAGGTGCTCGTAGCCAATGGCTATCGTGTTTCCAATACTGACATGTGCCCTGCCCTACCACTGGGGATCGACAAAGAACAGTTCATCGTGGACTGCTATGAGCCACCTTTGGATGGATTCGACGTCGTTTTGGGTGTTCAGTGGTTGCGGACCCTTGGACCAATATTGTGGGACTTTGATCCCTTGTCCATGCAATTTTGGTGCCATGATCACAAGGTTACATGGTACAGAGAGGGTGCTCTAACTTAAGCTGTGCCTTAGGCTTTCCATTTGGAAGGACATAACATCATGGATACACTGTTGGAAGATTTCAACACTATCTTTGCTGAACCAACCCAGTTGCCACCAGCACGCATACATAACCATCACATTCGCTTGCTGCCTGACACGACCCTAGTGGCGGTTCGGCCATACCGCTATCCACTACTTCTTCTTAAAGACGAGCTCTAGCGTCAGTGTGAGGTGATGTTACGCCAAGGTATCATTCACCCTAGTACTTAGGCATTCTCTTCATCCGTTCTCCTTGTGAAGAAGGATGGCACTTGGCGTTTTGTGTTGACTACCGTGCCCTCAATATCAAGACCGTCAAGGACAAGTTTCCTATTGCTGTTGTTGATGAATTATTGGACGAATTAAAGGGCGCCAAATATTTTACCAAGTTGGATTTGTGCTCGGGTTATCATCAAGTGCTTATACATCCCACAGATATTGAAAAAACAACATTTCGCACGCATGAAGGGCTCTTCAAATTTCTTGTCATGCTGCATGGGTTGACGAACACACCTGCTACTTTTCAAGCTCTCATGAACAATATTCTGCAACCTTACGAAGATTCGTCCTTGTATTTTTTGATGTTATACTCATCTATAGTGCGTCGTGGTTAGAGCATCTTCGTCACGTCAGAGCTGTTTTGTCTCTCCTTCGGCAACATCAACTGTTCCTGAAACGCTCAAAGTGCCTTTTCGGGGAGACATCGTTGGTTATCTTGGCCATGTAATTTCTGCAGTTGGTGTCGCCATGGATGATTCCAAGGTCGAAGCAGTGCGCAAATGGCCCGAGCCGTGTTCAGTACGGGCATTGCATGGTTTTCTAGGTCTTACGGGTTACTACCGTAAATTTATTAAGGATTTTGGTTCAATCGCAGCACCTCACAAGCTTCTTAAGAAGGCGGCATTTACCTGGCCAGATGAGGCTACTCACGCTTTTTGTGCCTTACAACAGGCTCTATCCAGCGTGCCTGTATTGCAATTACCATATTTCACTAAATCGTTCATTGTCGCATGTGACGCGTCGGGTTCCGGCATTGGTGCGGTCCTTTGTCAAGCTCAAGGAGCCGTAGCCTTCTTCAGTCGTGCCATGGCTTCAAGGCATGCTCAGCTCGCAGCTTATGAGCATGAACTCATCGGTTTGGTGTAGGCAATTCGACATTGGCGACCTTATCTGTGGGTACGACAGTTTATAGTCCGAACAAACCATTATAGCCTGAATTTCTTGCTAGATCAGCGTTTGTCCACTATCCCTCAGCATTGCTAGGTTAGCAAACTCTTCGGTTATGATTTCAGCATCGAGTTTAAACCCGGTTGTACCAATGTCGTCGCTGATGCTCTCTCCAGACAGCACACCCAAGATGAGTTGGTTTTTGCCCTGTCCACTCCTCACTTTACCATTTTTGACAATCTGCGTGGCGAAGTCCGAACGAATCCCGCTTTGGCCTTACTATTTTCTAACGTTGGGAAGGGGCAAATGGGTAACTCCGGAGGATTGTAGATGGCTTGGTTCTTCATGTTAGAGATATGTTAGAATAGGAGTTAGAATAGGGACTCTTATATGCATTATCTATATATGGCATATACCTCTTGTATTCCTATATATATCGCCCTTTGGACCTCTTCAATAAACACACAATCTATTCGTAACATGGTATCAGAGCCAAGATTAGGGTTTGCTCATCTTCACTCCCGGGGGCGGCCTTCTTCCCTTTGCGGCTTTACCCTTCGTCGTCTCAAGATCGAACCGACGGGAGGGAGCCACACGCCACCGCTACGCTAGAAGCTTCTGGAAGCGCTGCCCCGGAGGAGAGTCGAGAGAGCGAAGCGGGACGGTCGCGCATGGCGGCGCGAGCGCGTGAGGCGGCAAGCGAGGCAAGCGCCGCGGCCGTCGCCGACGCGCCCCGGACGAGTGCCTCTTCGAGGTCTGCGCCGCCATTGGCCGCGAAGCGGCGCCTCGCGCTGCGTATCCGCCGCGAGCTCGCGCTCCTCGGCAGCATCCAGTCCTGCGAGCTCGGCCAGGCGGCGGCCTTGTCTCCTCTCGGATTCTCTGTCGCCTTCCAGATCCGAACGAGGACGAGTATCGTGCGCCTACCTGTCGCCGGCTCTCCCTGGTGAGGACGGCGACCACGCCGTCGCCCCTCGTGCACGCTCCAGCAATGGCGCGCCGTCCGCCGAGACTCCACTGCCCAGGGAGAAGTCCCCGTGGGCAATCTTGGAGCCAGTGCCATCCTCAGAGATCAAGCCGCGTCGCCGTGCAGTCGGCGATCTCCTTCGCGGCGCCTCCGCGTGTGGGAGCAGAGCCAGTCGCACCGGCCGGCCGGAACAGCCACTCGGCGTTGGATGGCTCCTTCTGAGCCGCCTCCACCCCGAGCTCGCCTCCACTGACCGCCATCGCTGGATCCGTCGGACGCCGCCGGATCCGCGTCTCCGGCGGATCCGCCGCTGGTCTTCTCTACCGAATCCGGTCGCTGGCGCTTCGGATCCGCCGCCTCGTCTCCGTGAAGGCCCGGAAGGCGATATGGCGATCGACGCCGCCGACTGGCGCTTCGCCGAGGTCTTCGCGCGCTTATCCGCTTCGACATCGTGCGGCGCCGCGACAGTCGCTTCTCCGGCAGCAAGCGCTTCCGCCCGAGCTCGCCATTCCCCGTCACCATCCAAGCTCGCTCGCTTCTCCTCTACCGGCCCCCACTCGTCGTCGTCCTGGGACGCGGTTGTCGTCGCGGGCGAACATATATGTGGCGGCGGTTGAGTCGGTAGGGGTGTGGGAAAAAGGAAAGAAAAAGCAGAGGATTTGGTCGAGGAGAGCAGCAGATGGTTTGATCTATTTCCTCAGGCCTAGCATCCTCACGGTTGATAGCTATTGGGATGGCTTCCCTAGTTTGTGCGGTTGTGCCTGTTGGCCTGCTATTGGTGGAGCTACTGGGTGCTGCTTTGCGCTGTCTTGGGCAGCTCCTTTGGACTTTTACTCCTGCATCTGCGCCGTTGGTCCGTGCTGTTAGGCCGACGTCCTTGCCTGCTAGCTGCTAGTCCTACTAGTTATCTTTAGGTTTTTCTTTATTTGTGTCGTTGTTTCCGCTGCATCCATCCAAGTCCGTATCGCTCTATCTTAGAGTTCGTCTAAGCCATGCGAGTCCACAAATTTATTGTCAGTCGTAGAAGCATAGGAATTGCCTTATGCATGGCAGCAGCCCCCGCTCCTGCTGCTATTTTCTTTGAGCCACTGCAGATCCGCCGCTCCAAGCGTTCAAGGCCGCCGCACTTCTTCCACACTGCGTCTTCGTTGTACTTCTTGTGCATTGCGCCGCTCTTCTTCTGCACTGCGCCTCTATTGCGTTTTTTGTGTATTGCGTTGCGCTTCTTTTGCACTTGTGCATTCGTTGCGCTTCTTGTGCCTTTTCGTCGCGCATTGTCTTGGGCTACGATCTGCGCCGCCATGCTTCCACCTATTCCTATTCGACTTGTTTTGATAGCTCTCTTTATTCATGTCGGTTTCATCATCTTCTTCGATCTGTTACTACGGTCGACTTTGCTCCTGCACCTTGTGCTTTATGAGCCGTCGCACGACACCGGATGGGAGGAGGTCTTTTGATACTCGACATATTTTTTCCAAGAGCTGCATGCTACGACGACATTATCAAGACTCAGACTTTGGATTTTTTATATTTTAGTATCAACCCTTTCCAAATGCAATGCTATTGCATATGCCTTGCATTTGAGGGGGGGTGTTAGAGATATGTTAGAATAGGAGTTAGAATAGGGACTCTTATATGCCTTATCTATATATGGCATATACCTCTTGTACTCCTATATATATCGCCCTTTGGGCCTCTTCAATAAACACACAATCTATTCGTAACACTTCAAAAGGGTCGTGTTCATATACCATCGTCTTCACCATCCTTGCAAGTTGCCTTGACTGCTGCACATGCTGCTAGTTACGAAGGTATTCAGAAAGCTCTCCATCGCCTTTGTGCTGATTTTCATGTACCACAAGCTCGCACAGTTGTCCAAAAATTCGTGAGATCATGTACCACATGTCAACGAAATAAATCTGAACAACTACATCCGGCGGGTCTCCTTCAACCTTTGGAAGTGCCATCTCGTGTTTGGGAATATATTGCCATGGATTTCATCGAAGGTTTACCTCGTGTACATGACAAGACAATTATTCTTACTGTGGTGGATCGTTTCTCAAAGTACGCACATTTTATACCTTTAGCACATCTGTATACAACAAGTTCAATGGCTCAGGCGTTCTTTGATGAGGTGGTGCGCCTTCGTGGGATTTCTTCTTTGATAGTCAGTGACCCTATTTTCACAAGCAAATTTTGGTCAGAATTATTTTGGCTTTCAGGAACTCCATTGCATATGAGCTCAGCTTTCCATCCTAAGTCCGACGGCCAATCAGAGGTTACTAACAAGATTATTGCCATGTATTTATGTTTGACTGGGACAGACCAAAGCAGTGGATCCGATGGTTGCTGTGATCGGGAGTATTGTTATAATACTTCGTTTCAATCTTCTCTACGCGAAACACCCTTAAAGATTGTCTATGGTGGGGATCCTCCCACTCTACAACGTTATTATGATCAAGCGAACCGCTTACCTGCAATTGATCAGCTCCTGCAAGCACGTGACCAATTTTTGGATGACGTTCAGGAGAGACTCATCCAAGTTCAGCAATACCACAAACGTCACTACGACGCCAAGCATCGCGAACTTCACTTCATGGCTTCGTTTACATCATCGTCAAGCAGTATCTTTAGTTGACCGAGCTAATCGCAAGTTAGCACCTCGTTATTATGGTCCATACAAGGTTTTGAAAAGGAATGGAGATGTGGCGTACAAATTGCAGCTTCCTACAAGAACCCAGATTCATGATGTTTTTCATGTTAGTTTGCTCAAACCGTATTATGGGGAACCTCCTGAAACGCCACCGGCTTTACCAGAGTTACAGTATGGTCGGGTCACTCCAACACTGCGCCATGTTGTTCGTTCTTGTCTCAGTCGTGGTGTCTGAGAACTACTAGTGCAATGGACCAGACTGCCCGATTCATAAGCTTCATGGGAGCCATTGGAGGAATTTCGTCGTCAATTTCTGCCCTTCCAGCTCGAGGACGAGCTGGTCCTCGAGGGAGGGAGAGATGTCATAGTCGGAATCACGTACCAGCGTCGGCGTCCGAATACAACCGAAGGCTAAGAGAGTCCGATTAGAATTTCAGTTTAATACGAGTCCAAGTAGAACTTCAGTTCAATACGAGTTAATTAGGAGTCCTAGTCTATCTCTAGTCTATCTTGTAATCAATCCTCTATTTAAGGAGGATCAGATGTTGCAGTAAAGCAAGCCAGAAGTATTAGTCTTTCGCCTCTTTCGCTTCTACTGTTCCTGAACCTGCACAACCTTCTCCGTGCTTCCTGGTTCTTTCTCTCTTCCGTCAACTTGGCAGCGACGGCTCCTGGTCGAGGACCAAAGCCCAAGCCGCCCGTATCTCACTCGTATGATCTGCGCTCCGGCACAGGCCATGACAGGGATCAATAATAAGGATTCTCCATCCTTCTTGTTTAGACCCGTGCTTCATTTGCAAAAGATTTACATTAGTATTTGTTTTTCATCACATGCTTGGTCAAATCAGTGTCATTGGGTGTTTATCAATGTAGTTTCTTTTCTTGTCTGTCGTACCTTGTGAAGTTGCAACAAGAGCGTGACAATTACAAGTCTTCTGTTACGCGATTTTGGTGGTGAAGATAAATGAGTGCAAGATTCTGAGATTTTGTGTGCGAAGCTATATATTTTAGCTAATTATGTTTTCTGTCGTTCTGCAGCTTGTGGAACACCCTCACAGCAATATCTTTCTGCTGAAGACCAACCTGCTTCAACTCATAATTGATGTGATCAAGTACTCACTAATACCTCTGTATCTGTGTTTTCTTCTTTTGTGATTTCCAGCCATTTTATGTTGTCTGTCTTTTGGTCCTTGTGTAGCGATTCCTCAGCCGATTCTATTATACGGTCAAGGGCAGCATTGATTAGTGGGAGGCTTCTTTCTTCAGCTGATGCTTTCATCACAATACATCGATCTTGTAAGCATATGGTTTATTTTCAGTTATCAAACTTCCAGTTTACCATTTGTGCTAAATCTCTCTTTGAGCATTTCAGATTTCGGATTGTGTGGACATTTTAATCATCCTGATTTATACTGTTTTCTCCATTTTTTGTTTCTTTGCATCTACCAAATGGTTCTGTATTCCTACATTCATGATTGATGAATAGATCTTTCATATGAAGTTTTGTGATATTGTTTTTTTAAAGAAAATCATCTTAATGTTATCAGGGTATCTGAAGTGCTAAATCAATGAGTTAATCAAGATTTATTCATGTTAGGTGTTACAAATCTATTCTTGGCCATAGACAAAATATTGAAAATAGAAGAAAGTCAAAACACTGATGAAATTGAGAGTGCATTGGAGGCCTTAGGTCTAATTGGTACAAGTAAGTCATGTTTCCATTTCATCTCCTGCCATTTTTTTTGTTATACTGAAATCTCCTGGTTGAGAGGGGGTCCCATTAAGGCATTAACCAGAACACTTTATCTCATCATTCTGACATAAGCTTATTGTTTATTTGGTTCTATTGGCGAAATAGCAACTCAAGGAGCATGTTTGTTGTTCACAAATCCATCAAATGTTGCCAGGCATGTGGTAGAAACATCATTTGATCGACATGGCAGAGGTAAACAGCTGGTAAGTTGTCTGCCTATTTGCTTCTACTGCCACTCTCTGTTATTGGTTGAGTTACCAGAAACTGTTCGTCTTATGAGAGATGTACTATCTTCAGGCTGCTTTACATGCCTTGGGAAGCATATGTGGTGTTGATCGGCAAGAAGACCAAATGAAACTGGATGATCAAGCGGAAGAGTGTTTGAAGAGATTGGTCTATACCACAGCAACAAACAGTCCAAAATTAACCCCTTCGGTTAGTAGCAACACTAATTTTCTAGTTTGATCTATTTTTCCTTATGATTGTAATCTGCCTTTCTTAGTAGAGTTGTTTATGTCAGTTCTTGCTTGATTGTCTGCTAGGCTCTTCTTCTATCAGTTCTACAACAAGACCCAGATATACGGATAGCTGTAAGGACCTCATGCTTGTTAAAGTGAATTTTATTTTTTACTGAATATTTTGTTCTTATCTATCTCCTTGTTGCTGAGTTATACTTAGTGTGAGTAACCAGATAAATTTCTCCCTTGGAGTAATGCTATGTTGATTGCATGCCATTGAATGTCTGTAGGGTTATAGAGTAATATCTGGACTGGTTGTCAGAGACTGGTGCCTGAGGGAAGTTTGTTCAAATTCGGAGATAATCGGACTTGTTACGGATCCAACAATGGAGACAACAAAACTTGGTAAGGAACTAGGAATACTTCTGGTGCTGATGCAATTATTTTTATTTGTATCATTTATTCATTTCTAATTTAAAATCCTTTTCTAACCGGAAGTTGATGCAGTATGATGTTTCTTTTAGCATTTGGAATCTTTTCACACAACTGGTTTATAGTCACTGACAGCTTACAAACGAATAATAACTACTAATCCACTAATCCAGTCATGAACTATGCTGTTTTCTATTTACTGAATCAACTATTTCAATGGTAACCTTGATTCGTTATTATAGGTATGGATGCACGGTACAACTGCTGTGTGGCAATCAACAAGGCCTTATCTTCCTCGCATCTTCTTCATGAAACAAGTCTTTCTGATCTCATTGGGAAGGTATGATCTCAGTTTCAGTATCTGCCGATTTTGTTGTTTAAATCGTGATTGTTGACCTACAAAACCATTATCTCTTGCTGCAGTTGAATGAAGCGGTGAGACGGGGTCCTTACCTTGCTGATAGGAAGCGTGTGGAGCCACAGCCGGTTGTTGTCCCTGCGGAGAGGTTCTAAATTCGCCCTAACTCAGCCAGAGCGAAGACGATCTTACCGTGTAACCGTGCATACCCTGCATTTGATACAGTTTGCTTTCCGAATGGTTTTAAAAAAGAGATGATGAGATGATGTACTACTAGGATACATTCGAGTCACCTTATGTTCTCTTACTGTACGATTAGCTAAAACATTTGCGTTATTGCAAGTCAGTAGATGTGAGTGTGACCAAGGATGCTGGTTAGTGCCAATCCGTCTCACTATTTGCATGTAAAAATGAATTTGTCATCTGCAGGCACAGCATGTCATATGGAGAAATAGCAGATGCGTCTTCTTTTTTCAGTTAATGCTTCAATCAGGTAATTTCTACAGCTCTCACTGTTCCTACATTTACAAGAACGGAAGTGGCAACCAAAATAGCTGCCTGCGTCTGCGTGCACTCCGTAACTTGTACAATAGATATCTGGCTATGTCTGGGTGCCCGCGCACTGCAATGTGCTCAAAACTGAACTGTACAGTGTACACCAACCACGGCAAACAGGCCACAAGAAACTGCAGAGACGGGGGCACCGAAAGGCAGGCCTCAAACGTCAGTGTCCTGCTGCACCGCGATGAGCAACGAGTACTTGACCTTCATTGCTACTTTGCCGCCTTCCATGCAAAGCTTTGCGCCGGTGACCACCCAGTACCCCGGCAAGTCGTCGGGGCCCCTCGTCACCTCGGTGGTGTCCACGTACCTCGCCATCTTCTGCACGGGCAGCGGCACCGGCGGCCCCTTGGGAAATATGGCGGAGTTCACCACCACCTTCCCCTCCGGCGGCTGCGGCTGCATTTGCGAGGCGCCGGTGGACAACCGCGCGCTAAACAGCGCCGACAGCGAGCCCGACTTCCGGGACACGACGAACGGCCCGTCCCACTCCGACCGCCGTATCTTCGTGGACGCTACGCCGGAGAAGCCGAGCCGCAGGAAGAGAACCTTCTTGAGGCATGTCTCCTGCACCTCCAGCCAGGCCCTGGTCACGATGGCCGCGCAGTCGTCGATCCGCGCGCCGTTGTACTGCACTGGCGCCGTGCAGATGTGCGAGAGCAGCGGCGACTTGATGGGCTCGAAGTAGTCGCGCTCGTTCACGGTGACGTCCTCAGCGGAAGCCGTCTCGCCGACGATCGTGATCGTGCTCGGTGTCGCTGTCAGGTGCTCGAGGTGGACGCCCAGCCGGTCGTTTTTCTTGCCTTCTAGGAACAGCCGAATGCCGGTCACCGGACGGTTTCCAGAATCGATCTGAACAAAACAAAGATACGACACAGTATGGTCGAGTTCTAGTGTTCTACAGACCATGACATGGATTAGCATGACAAGTTACGAATACAAAGTGCTGATTTGATGTATACCTTGGCAGTATTGACATGAAGCTTAGGTCCCATGAGGGTGAACTGAAGAGATGGCAAGCTGTTCTTCTTCCTTTGCGGGCCAAGAGCAAGAGGGAGCTCACCAAACTCTGGAGCCCATTGCCGTGGCACCTGGAATTCCAGAAACTGCTGGAGCTCTTCTATGGGCGGTTTGTCTGATTTAACAAGCAGAAAAGGGCTAGATGATTAGACATCCAAGTACTGTTCTGTAGTGACTGTGTTGCTGAAGTATCTCGGCACATTTGGTATGGTTCTGTCGTAAATATCTGCGGCAATACTTACATCTGAGGTAGAGGTTCACTGCATAATTCAGGAACCCGCAGCCTTGAACACCGGTCAGCAGAGAAGTTATAGGCACGAAAGCCATCGAGATGACATCCGGAAAGCTGTTGATTGTTGGGAGCCACCTGCTGTGGCCTTGACCGTTATCAACACCGCCTCTTCTGATGTGAATACTGACGATGTCCTATGAAATGAAGGGACACGCAACCATATTATTCCGTGTTGTTGGCGAGATAATCGCATTGTGGAAAGAGTAAATGAAGTGCTTACATCCTTATGAGAGACAACTGGTGATCTGAAAGAGTGCCAAGCAGCTGAACCAGGACCGAAATTTCCCTGCAGCACAGTAAGGCATCTTAAAACAAGCACTTTTCTTACAAAGAGTGTGACCTAAATCTAAAGAAAGCATGGACAAATTGATACAGTAAAACTCATCTAGCCTATTTTTAAAGTGAAATAGCAAATATACAAAAAAAAAAGAAAAATAGCACCCCTGTCGTACAAAAATGCCTTGGCAAGGGCTTGCCGTGCACCTAGTTCGCGGCAGGTCGCCTGTGTACCGCACCTGCCGCGGGTAGACCGTCTGCTGCTGGCTGGGAAGTCGCTACGTATCCTGCCGCGGTGTTTTTGCACGGTAGTCGGGGAGGCTATTTTTACTATTTCGTTTAAAAACGTGCTAAATAAGCTAAAAACTCCGGTAAAACTAGGTGTTAGATCTAACACTACAGCATGTATGCAGAAAGCACGGACAAATTGATACGGTAAACTAGGTGCCAAATCTAACATTAGATGTGACCGGAAGTACATGCATGTAGAACAGAGAACTCACATTAAGCCCCCGCGAAAATTTGTCATCCCCCGTGGTGAAACTTTCCGCGGAATCTTGAGAGAACTTGTCATCAGCCAGCTTATTCAGCCGACCCTGCACATCGCGCTGTGTCAGATTGGAGCCCTTGAGCTGCTTGACGCAAACAACATCCTTCCCTCCCATCTTCACCCCCACGATAACGTGAGTCCCGTACTTGTCGATAAACCTGCAAAATTTGCGAACCAAAGGCGCGCGCGCGTAGACCCATTATGTTAGCTTGTTGCACGGCACCAACACCGTGAGACTTGCACAGAAACATGGACGTCACGTACCCGGCGAGCGCCGGGGGATCCCAGAAGGGCGGGAGGTCCCGCGTGACGCGGTCCTGGAGGGCGAGGCGCGCGCGCGCGGCCTCGACGGTGTAGAGCTCGACGAAGCGGCCGTCGAAGCAGAGGCTCCTGGTGGCCGCGGCGTCCCTGTGCCAGCACCCGCGGTAATCGAACATGGCGTTGAACGCCCCCGAAGGGATCTTCCCCGACACCGACAGCGACTGGTTCACCTGCTCCGCCATCTGCCACCAGCACAACACAACGCAAAACCACCCACCAACCAGACTCAGGGCTCAGCTCAAGCCATCATATAAAATATAATCGCGCTTTCCTTACCTGAACGAAGGAGAGGACGTCGGAGCGGAACCGCGTGCGCTCGCCCTTGTCGGAGACGATCCCCACCGGCACGTCCGCCACCACGGCTCCGCCCGGCAGGAACAGCTCCCGCGCCCGCGCGCCGTCGATCTCGACCAGACGCCCGGCCGGCTTGGCGCGGCTGAGGCGGAGGTCGCTCGTGAGGTCGTACCCGCACCCGACCGCGCGCACGGCCGTCTCGGCCGCGTCCTGCGCCGGCATGCGCCCCTGCCCACCCGCGCCCGCGCTGGCTGAACCGAAGCCCCTCATCATCCTCTGCCGCGCGGAGACGCGGGCCGGCAGTCTCTGTCCGCGCCGAGTCCCCGTGCGCGCATTATAAATGGCGTGGCGACGCTATGTCGCCACCGGTACGGTACTACCTATCATCTTACGGTGCGAGAGAGGGTCCGTCTCTGTGAGGACGGGGCGGTCGATGTGTGGCACAGTGGCAGCGAAAGCTACAGGCGGTGATGGCGACGGCGGGCGTGGAGTCAAGGCGCCGGTGGGGCACTGACGGGTGGGCACCGTGGGGGACGCGTCAGTGGAGTGACGTGCGGGTGGGGTGGGGCAGCGAGCTGCGGCTGGGAGGGGTTTGACGCGGTCGCGAGCGCTCGTCGTTTTCGCCACGGAACGAATAGTTTAGGACAGGGAGACGGGGCTCCCGGTCAACCGACGCGGAGGGGAAGAGTGGGAGGAAGGAAGGAAACGGGCCGAAGCCGGCCGGCCCGTGGGCACGCGGCGCTGGTTGTATTGCTGGGCTAGATTATGCCCCGGCGCGGGCCAGTCCAAGTGCGGGCCGTGCACGGGCTCAGGGTGTCGGGAGCAGGCGGGTCGGATGTACGAATGCATCCTCGCCTCAGCAATAAATACTTACCAAGTTATACGTACCTGCTGGGAGGCAACCCGCGCCATTTTGTGGTTATTCTACGCGAATGAAAAGATTATAACCGAATCTATTTCTTCCTGAACATTAGAATTTGATGTACCATAGTGCATAAGTCGTATCGGTGTGGAAATTCACCATCTTTCATTTTAACTTGTACACATCACTCAGTATAGTATAACAAAAACAGTTTCATCTTGACACGTCACCGAATCTGAGGTCATTCATAGGCACAACTACAAAACGCTGACGATGTGATATTTGTCGATACTCAGTAATTATATACAAAAGCAAAAACTTAAATGTAAGTAATCTCTAGATAAGAGATCCTCAGATCAAAACAGACACCTAGTGGGTACTAGTTTTCTAGAAAATACCTCACTTTTAAGCAAGGAACAAATGGTGCTGGTCGTGACCCAAGCACGATGGAAAGCAATAGTATGTTGTGATAGTGATGGTGGGAAAAAAAAACTAGTGGGAACAAATGGTATCGTGGCAACACAACGATTACCATGGGAAAAATGTAGGTAGCTCTAAGAGAATAAGGAAGAGATAATAGTAAGAAGGTACATTAAAAAAATGTATAATAATGGCAATAATGGTGCCGAAAATACAATTACAAAGTATAATATATGCAATTCATTGAAACGGAATGAAGAATCGATATACACAAATTGAAGGGCAAGCAATCAGTACTCATTTGGCATGGACATCACCAATCGACCAGTAGCGTCCAACGGCCTTACTAGCGTCCCATTTTCTGCAATAAGATGATTGATATGTACTTTCCGAAATTGGCTACCTAGTTCGACAGCATGAACTTTTGTATCTCGATTGCAACTCAATAAAGTAGCATGTGCCACATGCTGTTCGTTTCGATATTTCGCGGTCTTGAGTAATATCGTCGAATCAACCTACATTATTACTAATAGACATAAAAAAACATGATCCAGCTCTATCAAAGAGTCCATTAACATGTTTATTCGCTCTTTACCTCCATTGGAGAGGAACACATCTTCTTTGAAGTTACTCTACGTGGAATCTTGTTTTCAATCGCTTGGTAGTGCTGTGTCCTGTTTATAGTCTCTTGGATATACTCAGTTGGTCCAATTGTCCTTCTTTGTTCTATAGTTGAATGGACAAATGTTAGTTATTATATACAAACATAATACTGCAGTAGGCACTGATGAGTAGAAAAGGGAACAAATGTAGTAGTAAAGAAACTACCATTAATGGATCACTATCTTCACTCATAATCTTGTGTCCCTTGCTATTTAGGTTTTTTGTTCACTTGATCTTGGGTCATTTTGTCCATGTTAGTCGCAATATCCATTAGCTTTGAAGTCATAAAGGTGGAAGTAATTTACTTAGCTCACTTTGGATTTCTCTATGACAGTACGACAATAAGGCCATAACTGCAGTTAGTTATCTCTTATCTCTTATCAATTTATCATCCCCTGAACTTGTTTGCTCTCTGTAACTTGACCATAATTTTTCATGATCTATGATATGGAAACGGCTGTTCAACACACTTTGTTTGAATCTTGATTCATGATTACTGTAACTCACAATCGCTGTATATCTGCACCCATAATTAATTATTTCTTTATTGTTGCATTGTATCATTTATAATGGCACACTTAGGTAGGATCCTAAATTGTCAAGCTGCCTAGGTTTCGTCTCTCTTTGCTAACTTGGTCTGACTCCATCATCCAATGACTTTGTGTACAGATGAGAAATCGCATTATGCTGCAAGGGATCCCATTACAGCTTTGAAGAAGCGCATCATTGAACAGAACCTTGCAACTAAATCCGAGCTTAAGAGCATCAAGAAGGGAACAAATTCTTTTAGAAATACGTTTTTTTTAATGTACTACTCGTGGAGGAAAGGGAACAAATGTAGTAACAAAAGAGCTATTTCTTCACTCAATGTATCTGTTGTTATGCATCATTGTTAACTCTATTTTCCTATTCCAATGCAACTACCGGACCCTCCAAACTCATGAACACTCCTAAAAGTTAAATCCCACTTACATTGCATGTCACGTGCCCCTGTGACAAAAGTACAATACAAATCAATTGCCAAGAACTGCACTAAATCTAATAGCCATTCGATAACCAAAGTAGGGTGCAAACAACGCATTGGTTTCTTTTGATTAACTGATATTGAGTGGCATTCGTAAATCTTTGCAGCTGCATTTCTTTGCTCCTCCCCAAAAAGCCTTTCTTTTTCATTTATAGCCCAAGCACAAAAAAATAGCATAAGACATCCAAGAGACCAATAATGCACAGAAGCACAAGCATGCAGTGGCCTGCTTGGTACGAAAGATTAGCACTTTTGATGTTAACACAATGCGTGTATCACGAATCAGTCCAAAAAAGATTGGCCTACTTTCCCCCTTATTCCTTTCTCTTAAAGTGTCATTTGTTGGTGCACTGGCCACAGCGTGGACAGTCAGTACTACAATTTCTGTTCATGACTATTTCACCATGTGCACAAGTTATCTGGTCTCATGTTGCAGGAAAAGGTCTGTTGTTAGAAGGTGCACACACCGTTGAATCTCATTTTGCGTTGGTTAATTACCATGTACCTGCTGCCATATATATTGTCAGAGATATATATATGTTAGAGATATATATGTGTTAAAGTAGAACTCTAGATATTATTTGATTTTCTTATCTGTAACATGTACTTGTGTATATATACTGGCCTATTGGCCCCCTGATAATACAAGTCGCTATTCCTAACATGGTATCAGAGCACTAGGCATACCTCCTCAGATCCTGCCCTAGCCACCGCCTCTGCCGGCATCCCTCCTCTACCCTAGCTGCCACCACCGTCGACCTCCCTCCCTCCCTCCGCCGCCGCCGCTAGGCTGTTGTCGCTTTCTCTGCCGTCACCGTCGCCTCCAGTCGGCGGTTGAGCTCGTCGTCTGCAGGTGCGCAACTCTGACTCCCTGTCGTCACTGATCGCCCGACGCCTTGTCCTTGCCGCTCGGATCTGGGCAGCAGATCGTTGATCCGTCGCCGCAGCCCTTCAGGCCGTCATCTTCGCCGCCGCTCGGGAGTTCCTACCGCCGCCGCCGCTCGGGACCTCCTGACCGACCGCCGCCACCGCCGACTGGTCGCCGACGCCGACCAAGCCGACTCGGGAGCTCTGCGATCGATTGCCGCCGCCGCTCTCCGAGCCGCCGCCGCCGGACGGACCTCGATCGATGCCGCCACCGCCGACTGGTCGCCGACGCCGACCAAGCCGCCGCCGCCGACGTTGCTCGAAAGGGGAATAAGTTAAAATGTTCTACCCTCCACAGGATAGTATAGAATGTAAGGGTCCCTGTCTCAAGTAATCAATCTTGTCTGTACGCATTTTAGGTGGTGACTAAAGTTAGAAAGGCATAGCTTATTATAGCTGCATCATGTATGGGGCATCTTATCTATTATTTATCAAGTATGAAGAATTAATCAAGCTGGTAAAGTGTTAAAGATGAACGATGGAATGTATAGGGATGGTGGACAGAACATGCATTCTTTGTGGGAGTTCTTACCTTACTAAAGAAGTCCAAAAATGACATGTAGAACTATGTAAACCTTAGTAATTAGAAACTTGCATGAAATTTTAAAGTAGTCATTTCAGAAACAAGAACATTTTAAGCAAAATTAATACATATTGCCGTTTTTATTTGTTGAAGAATACCCCCTCTGTTATTAGCTTGACTTCAAAGTCACTTGTATGCAAGGACAGCCTACATAGTAAGGCAACAATTCATTCTAGTAGTAATACATATAGCCAGTGGGGCCGCCTCTACAACAACTACGAAGAAACCCACTAGTAGTGGATGGATTATCGTTGGCATCTGGATATCAACCAGAGCTAAAAACCCATGAAATAACAGTGAATTGCACCAAAATTGTCAATAAAACTGTACCTGCCGGCCATTGCCTCCTACGTCGGACGATTCAGACGGAGATGAGACACCCTCGAACAGATCGAATCATCCAAACAGAGCAAGGCAGACGTGGCTATCAGAGCATCATCTTTTACTGAAGACACCAAACCATAGAATGGACTATGGGCAGAGACAAATCGTGAGATCCCAAGAACGAACAAGGCAAGGATCAGCTGACAAACTTCATTAGATATTCAGACTAGGACGGTGACATCAATCATACATGGACATAAGCTGCGGACGAGGGCTCCGCAGGTAAATACCCTCATTCTATGGTAAAAATATTGTGCCTAAATACAGGGATATGTCATTTATGTTTACCCCAAGAGCTAGACAAGGATATTTACATAGGCTACTTACAGGAAACAGTTAGATTCTCGGGCATAATTTGTTGCGGCTCCAATCCAACCGAATATAGGAGCAACAGCTAGAATCGCTTCAATGGCAAAATTATTACTCTCATATTTGCCTAGCACGCAGACTATCCCTTATAGCCTCAATGTGGTGTCCGCTGTCGCTCTAGAAGCTCCGTATTCCACCTTCTGGGCTAGGAATTTGTCACAGTCTGCTCCCTTCACAGTGAATTCCATCAGGAGCTCCTCAAATAATCTCTTCAGTGAGGTCTTAAACATCACCGAGCAGCTCTTGTCACCCTCGTCGACATCCTGCACTCCATCTCCAACAAGACATCCAACTTGGGCACCGTCCAGGTAGGCTCTGCAAGCTACGAGGATATTGCGCCCATACTTGCGGAAATGGCCAGCAATAAAATCCTCAAAATGCTGCACAGAGTGCATCTGCATTAAATTTGCAGGCACGAAGGCTGTATATGAAAGAATACACTAATACATGACAATAGCTTCACCACAAATGGTACTCGTCAGTAAGATAGATGTTCACAAGACCACAGATCTATCACATTGGGAGTCCATGCCAGTTACCAACTTGACATTGGTTCCCAAAAGCTTTGGTATCATTATGGAAAAAAGTAGTCCTTTTGCAGTAACTAGGATAAGCACAGAGGTATATTTAAACCTTTGGTGGATTTCGAAGAGAATACAGCATCGTCCTGCAGGATAGCAGGAAAGTATCTTCATTATATGCCAGGGATTTCTTCTCCCCTTGAGGTGTGTTAGCTTGCATAGCATATCCAGGCTCATTGAAATAAGGTTTGGCATTCAAAACCAAAGCCTGAATGGAGACCAGGACCTGCAGCATGGTTGAATTGGATGGATTCCACTTCTCACATCCATTACCAGACCAGGTGTTTAAGAGGCTAAGGCACACCTTCCCACAAGCATACAAGTTGGGATTAAGCCGCAACCCACCAGAACGGTAGTTCACCAGCTGCGTAGAATTAACTAATTATTGTACAATGCTTAAAAGCAGACTGAAGCAAGAAGAACAATCGTTGATGGAGATAAAGTCAACAAAATCTTACTGGAGGTACAGTTGGATATTGAGGAGGGAAGTAAATGTCAAAGAAGAAGAGCCCATCATGGTAAGGAGTGCCTGCTGGTCCCATAATTACAGCTCTAAGCAGGTCCATTCTATCCTCATATGCTCTCACGAATATAGTATCTATTCAATTTGGAGAAAAGCCCAAAACATAATCATGAGAGGCCCTTATGAATATGGCGTCTTCTAACGACAGAAGGAAATTTCATTAAGACAAAAGGCATTTGAACTAGTAATGGCATGATGCATCAAGCATGATACTAATCAGAAACAATAGTACCAAGAGAACGTTCATAAAAATTTGTGCATAAGAAGCAATAGCTAAGTACCTGGCAAATCTTTTTCTAGGACTCTCCACTCATGCTGAATATGCTTCGCCCAGTCTTTTGATGGCTGTCGAGAGGACAACTTAGTATTGAACTATGATGAGAAAGGATTGACAGAGCATGCCAAAACCATTACCTTCTTCACCACCTGGACCTTTCTTAACTCCGGCTTTGAATAACAATGATCACTATGATCATCAACGGTATCAAATTGCTTAAATGCATTGTATTTTTCATCAATTTTATCATCCACGATCTTTGTGGGATTTGTCTTATTTGACATCTCAGCAGCAGTCTTCTGTAGCCATGGCAAAGGAGCCTCCACACCAGGTGGAATATCCAAGTCATCAAACTTGGCAGCCAAACTAAAGTTATACCCACTTTCAAAAAGTGCAGCATCGTAATCATATTCATCATACTCATCTTCATCATAAGCATAGTCTTCTTCAAATGCCTCGAAAGGGTAGTCCTCAGAATTGTGGTAAACTGGGTTGTCTTGAAATACTTTCAGGCCACCCAATATGTCAGTGTTTTTTGAAGCATAGGTGCTTGGGCCAGCAATGTCATCAGCCAAACTACTCTGGAATTGTTCCCACAGAAAAGCATCTGTCAGAGTGGCATGGTATACAAGCAAATAATATAAAAAGGGAAAGACATGACGGAAATTACCTTCACATGCTTTAGCCAATCCATAGGATATCCAACGGCTTGCTTACTCTTATCAACTAATGATTTCTCACCAATAATCACAACTCCATCAAGATCATCATCACCATCAATTTCAATTACTTCATGGGGAACAACCTATTGATTCAGTATGTAAGAAAATTCAAGCACACCATTTTATAGTTCAATAATATTCTATTACGAAAATGTCATATGAACGTAGTTAATCTTATATAGGAAATCCCATGCCTGGATAGAACATAATATGTGCAAAAATTTCAGAAGAAGCACAATGTCTAAATGTCACGCAGTTATGAGCAAATCAAAATAGTTTTCACAATTTTAATTTTGGTGCAATCAACAACACCCCTTTTGATACAATATAGATGTAACATGTAAAGTGTTCACAAGCTCTGTGTTGCCAAGTTAAATGCTCTGTGTAGGCAATTGGCATTGGTATTTCAAGGGCTACAAGGACCTAAATCAGATGATGACTAAACCAGAATTCCAGAAGCACAGAAAAACATTAAAGAATTGAGGAACCAAACAGAAAGAAACCCCAAATGAATCAAATACAAGATCGCTTTTAGTTTGCCTGTCTGCACTCCCCACTTCCACTTCTGGTAGCTGGAAATAACAGCAAGGCATGTCTACACCATCAATGTCACATGCCACATGATCATGCGCCTACCCATCTTAATTAGTAAATAACCAAGATTTTTTACTCAATCAGTTCCATGGTTGACTACCACTCCTCCACTCCTCCAATAAGATGTCATCCAATGAACAACCTACCACTCCTACATTTCATTAAAACATGAGTTCCAGACATCCAGCTATTCCACCAGAATCCTAATCAGCCCCCACCCGAACAGCTTGACATCCATAACTACAAGGCCAAAACAGGGTGCCATTCCAGAGGGTCCCAAACTCTACATTGCTTCCCTCCTGCCCGGTGTATGAGCTATAACAAGACAATCAACCCTGAAAATTTATAGCTTTACCGATCAATAAACTACAATTCCCCAATCAGATAGCAAGATCTTACTATTACAGGACCCAATACTCAGCAGTCAGCACACAATACACAAGAATCTAAAGCCCTATAGAATATCAAAATATAAACACGAATAAAATTCAGCAAACATTAAGAGGCACCACACCTATTTCCTATAACAATCACAGATCATCAACCCATAGACCAGCTCCAATCCATAGTTCTATATAGAGCTATAGACAAATTGTGTCAATCGTGCAGCCTGGAATCAGCATCTTAACTCAGCACGTAAACATTAAAAATAAAAATCACTCAACCTTTCCTCCCACTATAATCCGATGGCGACCACCAAACTACATCAAGCGATCAAACGCGATCGCGCCACAACTTCCAATTCCAACAGCAACAAAAATCATGCACCGTAAACAAACAAGGAGGGGGCGCCTTTCGGCATCACCTGGCTCCGTTTCCTCTTCTGGTGGCCGGAGCTCCACCCCCCGGCGGCTGCGGCGGCCGCCGGAGACACCTCAACCACGTCGGGATCATCGAACGATGAGCTCCCCGCGCACAGGTAACTCCTGCGGTATCAACACGACCAACCGAAACCGCACCAAAATTAGCGGAAAGAACGAAACGGAACAAAGACAGCGGCCGAATAGATCGGCGGCGGGGTTACTCACTTGGAGGCGTGAGTCGCCATCGAGGGCGCGGCCAATGCGATCGCCGTAGATCTCCGCGGCGGCGGCAGAGGCGGCCGTTAGGGTTCCGGCGAGGCGCCGAGGCGGCCAGGTGTGTACTAGGAGAGGAGGGGTTTGGGTGGGTGCGGTGGCCGGTGGGGCTCGGGCTGAGTGGAGACTGGACTGGAGGCTGACTCTGCACTCTGGAGACTGGAGAGAGAAATCTATTTATACGGAAATAAGTTTTCCAAGGGGTTATCTGAAAAAGCGGCGTGGGGAGAAAAAAAAAGGAAAGCCGGAGCGGCTCAAAAGAGAAGTAGACGCATGGGTTTGGGTTCTGGGGCGTTTGGATGAAATGTCGTTTTGGGTGCTACTCCACCTATTAGAAAAAATATGAAATGTCGTTTTGGGTACTACTCCACCCTAAATTTTTTAGGCTTTAGTTAGTGATATTTTTTTTTTTCAATATTCAGATTAAACATATAAAAATGATACTCCCTCCGTCCTTTTTTAAGTGACACTTTAGAATCTGTATCATCAAACTTTTTAAAATTATCTGTATCATCAAAATTTTAAAATTTGTCAATCAGTATGTTTAAAACTATATAGATTAGCTATATGAAAACTATATCATTAGTTTGTTGTTAAAAATATTTTTATAATATTATAGTTTTATTAGTATATAATAATATAAAGTTACAAAAATAATAGTCAAAGTCACATCTAGGAGACCGTGAAAAGTAAAAAATATCACTTAAAAAGAACAAAGAAAGTATGTACAGATTTATTTCGAAAAGAACTTTCATAAAAGTATAATTTTATTAGGTTTTATAAATCTATTACAATTGAAATTAATAGTCAAATTTGTTTTTTTGAGGGCCGTATCAATATCCAAAACGACATTCTTTCATGACCGGTGAGAGTAACTACAAATATGAATTATGTTTTCGTTCATTCTGCACGCAGGGTCCACAGTGAAGCTAAGATTGACAATTACTGCATCTTTGCAGTCCAACACAGTTACACACCTGAAGGCATGTTTGTAATGCGGGAAATTTTTATATTTTTTGTGGGAATTGAACTTTTTCATGTACAATTAATGTGAATTCTTATGTTCCAAATGGAGCCTAAATCTTCTCTTATACCATCAGAGAACTCATATAAGAGTTCATGCCATCTTATTTCAAGGTGAATTCTCAAGTAGTATACTGTAGAAATATTGAGGTGAGCCTTAGCACATAAACTGGACTCTACAGGGTTTATTGTGTCAGCACAGGGCTGCCTGTTAGGGGAGCTGCATGCACGGAGATTGGAGATGAAAAATGAAATGGTAGCTTGTAACTACAGAACATCCAAACAATAACTCAGGGTGATAGTATTAGCTATGTTTGCATTTCACACTGTAGTAGTACAGTTACAGCAGATATAATGCTGCTCTGGCAACTATACAGACAGATACTATTCAAACACACACATTTACATGCTTCACACTCTCACCAGCTGCCTCTATCAAGCACCATACCAGTTGGGCAATCATGCGCAAGTGTTCTGAGCTTACAAGATACACATAACACAGTATAAGTAGCATACACTAGGCAGCATTTTATTGGGAACACACAAGCATCTACATGCATATAGATACAGAATAATAACATATATCTAAGCCCAGTTTTGTTGCAAATATAAAATACCGGTGTCACAATGGAGTATCATTACTGACGCAGGCAGGACGCACGCTTGCCCTGAGTCACTGGCTGCAAGCGATCCCAGCTTCAGAGAAGGTGGTGACAAGCTTCGGCAAAAGCTTGCCAAGCATTATCTTGAAACCAGTTGAGCAGTTCTTCAAGCCGTCATCTGATAGGCACACGCTGCCACGTGCGTGTCCGACGAGATCGCCACCAAGATAAGCCTTACAAGCATCCAGAATGTGTGGCGCGCGACAAGTGAAGTGCTCCTTGACAAACTTCTCAAAATGCTGAATGGAGATCAGGGAGAAAACCCATCAATATTCAATACACATCTTATTCTTGAGAGTGAAAGTTCTTGAGAGTGAAAGTTACAGCTGAACTCAGTAAAATATAAGAGAGAATATGCTTAACGCGTGTGAAGTTTTAGGTTGATATGCGAGATACATCAATACACATCAAACATTATACACTATACTTAAACTCATAGCATTCTAAATTCTCAGCAGCATTTACTTCTATGATTTAATAAGTTCTCCCCAATTCATTCAAATCATATCAGTTGTTTCAAAATAGGCATATAAGATCTTTTTAGAATTTATAGTGTACAAAATTATCAGAGCTGATGGCTTACCTTTGGTGGTTTGTGTAAAATGTACATCATGGACTTGCATGACAGAAGGAAAGCATTCTCATTGTAAGTGATGGAGTTCTTCTCTCCATCAGCTTTCCCCACAAATTTGTCATAGCCCGCCTCATTGAAGTAAGGCTTCTCATTGAGAACAAGAGCCTGGAGGGATAACAGCAGCTGAAGAACAGTCGAGCCCTCTGGATTCCACACTTCATTACCGGTCCCTGTCCATGTCTTGAGAAGGCTTAGACATACTTTGCCTGACTCGTACAAGTTTGGATTCAGGCGGAGGCCACCAGAGTGATAGTGAACAGACTGGAAAAGAAAGTTTCCGGAGTTCTTTACTGTTCAGCAGCGAGGCAATATCGACTAGAAGATACATGCAAGAACAATAGAAAGGAATAACTTACAGGTGGTTCATGAGGATAATCAGGTGGAAAGAAAATATCAAAGAAAAATAGATTATCATGATAAGGCGTCCCAGCTGCCCCAACAATGCAAGCCCTCAGAAGATCCATCCTTTCCTCGTAAACTCTCACATGAATACCAACTGCACAGTACAAACAAAGAACACCATGTAAGTGTCGTGTTAGAAAATATATTCCATCATTATTTGAGAAATGTCACTAGCTACAAAATCTAATAACTAGAATGAATTGTTGCCTTACTATGTAGGCTGTCCTTGCATACAAGTGACTTTGAAGTCAAGCTAATAACAGAGGGGGTATTCTTCAACAAATAAAAACGGCAATATGTATTAATTTTGCTTAAAATGTTCTTGTTTCTAAAATGACTACTTTAAAATTTCATGCAAGTTTCTAATTACTAAGGTTTACATAGTTCTACATGTCATTTTTGGACTTCTTTAGTAAGGTAAGAACTCCCACAAAGAATGCATGTTCTGTCCACCATCCCTATACATGCCATCGTTCATCTTTAACACTTTACCAGCTTGATTAATTCTTCATACTTGATAAATAATAGATAAGATGCCCCATACATGATGCAGCTATAATAAGCTATGCCTTTCTAACTTTAGTCACCACCTAAAATGCGTACAGACAAGATTGATTACTTGAGACAGGGACCCTTACATTCTATACTATCCTGTGGAGGGTAGAACATTTTAACTTATTCCAATTCAACCGCAATGCAAGTGTGTAAGCTCACTATTACGAATATTGTGTGTATGTATTCAGAGGTCCAATGGGCAATATATATATAGTGTGTACTGTTAGGAATAGCGACTTGTGTTCTCAGGGGGCCAAAGGGCCAGTATATATATACAAGTACAGGTTACAGATAAGGAAACCAAATAATATCTAGAATCCTACTCTAACACATATATATCTCTAACACCCCCCGCTCAAACTCATGGTGGATCAACAACACTGAGTTTGGAAAGGTAGAAGCTATGTTGTGCTCGAATATGGGCCTTCGTGAAGAAATCCGCTATCTGAAGCTATGAAGGCACATACTGAAGAGCAATCACCTGATCATGCACACAAGACCTCATGAACGAAACATCAACACCAATATGCTTGGTGAGCTCATGCTTCACAGGATCACGGGCAATACTGATAGCACCTGTACTGTCTGACAAGAGATGAGTTGGTGTAGTAACAGAAACACCAAAATCCTCAAGTAACCACCGTAGCCAAGTAATCTCTGCTGTCAAGAGAGCCATAGCTCGCAACTCAGCCTCTGCACTCGAACGGGACACTGCAGTCTGTTTCTTCGTCTTCCAGGCAATGAGAGAATCATCAAGAAAAACACAATAAGCAGAGATAGACCGGCGATCAGAGGGATCGCTGGCCCAAGTAGCATCCGAATAAGCTGAAGTCATGCAAGTGGAGCGTGGAAAGAAGAGACGGCGAGAGATAGTCCCACGAAGGTATCGCAGAACTCGAAGAAGGTGGCTGTAGTGGACCTGAGTGGGAGCGGAAACGAACTGACTCAGAACATGAACTGGATAAGTGATATCCGGACGAGTAACAACAAGGTAGACAAGACTCCTAACAAGATGACGATAACGAGTCGGATCAGAAAGAAGCTCGCAATCAGAGGGCCGGAGATGAACGTTGAGCTCCATTGGAGTCTCAACAGTACGCTGATCAGTGAGAGAAGCGCGATCAAGAAGATCCTGAATATACTTCTCTTGGGACATAAAGAAACCATCTGGAGTGGAAATAATCTCAATCCCAAGGAAGTAACGAAGAGGACCAAGATCCGACATAAGAAATTGCTCACTCAGACGAGTTTTGACAAAGGCAATGTACTCATAATCATCTCCGGTGATGATCATATCATGAACATATAGAAGAAGAAGAGTCCGACCACGAGACGAAGTGTGGACAAAAAGAGCAGGATCATGATCACTAGCTGAGAAGCCAGCAACAGTGACCACAGAGGAGAAGCGCTCAAACCAAGCACAAGGGGCTTGTTTAAGGCCATAGAGAGAGCGACGAAGACGACAGACCATACCCTCAGGAACAGAATACCCAGGTGGCGGATGCATGTAGACCTCCTCACGCAACTCACCATTAAGAAAGACATTCTTGACATCAAGCTGAGAAACGGACCAATAGCGAACATACGCCACCGAAAGAAGAGTGCGAACAGTGATCATGTGGGACACAGGAGCAAAAGTCTCGTCGTAGTCACGACCATGCTCCTGCTGGAAGCCACGAGCAACAAGATGTGCCTTATAGCGCTCAAGAGAGCCATCAGAGCGAGTCTTAATCTTATAGACCTACTTACACGTGATGGGACGAGAGTGAGATGGAAAAGGAACAAGATCCCAAGTACCAGTACGCTTGAGAGCAGCAATCTCCTCGGCCATGGCATCTCGCCACTCGGGGTGAGTGTGACATCCGGTAGGAGACAGGCTCATGGGTAGCTGCACCAGCAAGACCAAAACGGGCAGGAGGCCGAATCGACTGACGATCGCGGAGACCGTAGCGAGGAGATGATGGACCATCAGGGGAAGATGGAGTATTAGTAGAAGATGAAACATCAGGGGGAGATGGTTCATCTGGAAGAGCCTCAATACGAGGTCGACGAGTGTAAAAGAGAGTAGGAGGAGCCTGAGGAGCCGCAGGCGACGAAGCGGGCGGCGACAACGGCGGACAGACCTCAGGAGGTATATGTGGAGACTCAATGGGACGGGTGGACGAGGGCAATACAGAGATGGGTGTATCTGGAAAAGTCAAAAAAGACAGGGACTCTACAGAGGAAACTGAAGGAGAGGCAGGACGTGGGTAGAAGGGACGAGACTCGTCAAAAGTCACATCCCGAGAAATCCGCATCCGTCGACCAACAGGGTCCCAGCACCGATAGCTCTTGTGCTCGGCACTGTATCCCATAAAAACACACTCAACAGACTGAACAGTCAGTTTGGTTCGTTCTCGAGGTGCAAGGAGAATGTAGCAAACGCAGCCAAACAGACGAAGGGTAGAGTAGTATGGAGAAAGATAAGGCGCTCAACCGGGATCTCATCCTGAAGAGCAGAAGAGGGCTGAATGTTGACGAGATAGGTGGCAGTGGAAACGGCCTCAGCCCAAAAGTGAGGTGGAATAGAGGCGGCAATCATCAAGATACGAGCCGTCTCAAGGAGGTGACGATGCTTACGCCGGCGACGAGATTCGAGCATGAGCACCGTGACAAGAGAAGGCGAAGCGAGGTGCCCTCGCCAAGAAGAAAGCTGCGCAGATAACGAGAGAGATACTCGCTAGCAGAGTCAGCACGAAAGACACGAATAGGAGTGGAAAACTGTGTGCGAACCATAGTAGCAAATTTTTTATAGATAGGCAAGGCCTCACTACGAGAAGACATAAAATATATCCAAGTGTGGCGAGAGAAATCATCTATAAAAATGATATAATATCGATGGCCCCCTTTCGAAAGGAAGGGAGCCGGACCCCAAACATCTGAATGAAATAAGATCAAATGGTCGCTGAGACACAGACTCACTATGAGAATAGGGAAGCTGAATCTGTTTCCCTAACTTACAGCCCTGACAATCTAAAGACACGTCTCCTGAGATGGACATCGGGGGCAGTGCCACGCTCGGCCGGGATGGGCAGCAGTTCGGGCGCCAGAGGGGCCCATGAGCCTCGTGGGCTCCGCCCTGGAGGCGACGTAGATCCAGAGGCAGCGGCGGATCCGGTCGGTCCGGGGTGGCAGCTACACTGGGCGCGCACAGCGAGAAGGCCCGACGCAACGGCAGAGATCTCAGGCGGTGGCGGTGAAGAAGCTCCGCACGGTCTTCGCCGCACGGGGAAGAAGCTGGGTGGGCGAATCCGCCGGGATTGGGCTCGAACAGGTTGATCCGGTGGGATCCACCTCGGGGCCAATGGATCCAGTGACGAGGGCTTCGAATGGGTGTGCGAAGGCAGAGGCAGAGCACGGGGATGCTATCGACGCCAAGGATGCTAACCGAGAAAACGCTACAACTAACGTGGCTGCCCCCGGGAGTGAAGATCAGTCCTCCTAGGAGCAGCGGAGGCGAGTAGAGGCTAGGAGGAGGCGGTAGCTACAGTAAACCCTACCCTTAACTTTTGCTCTGATACCATGTTATGAATATTGTGTGTATGTATTCAGATGCCCAATGGCCAATGGGTAATATATATAGTGTGTAAAAAGGTGTATGTCATATACAGACAAGACAATACAAAAGTTAGATAAAGAAATACAAAAGAGTCTCTATCTCTAATATATCTCTAACACTCACATCATCACATGTACATGTAATATTGAAATAAAGACGGATGGTATATATGGATTATATGCCAAATTTCAGAAGAAAATATAAGATTCAGCTCCGTGACGAGTTGTAATGGAATGAATTATAAAGCAAGAGAAAAACACACCTGGCAAATCATTTTGTAAGATTGTCCATTCCTGTTGTATCTTCTTCAGCCAACCTCTTTTAACCTAACACAGCGGAAATTAAGTATTATAACAAAGAATTTGCATATACTCCAGTAGCTGTTGCAGTGTTGCTTTTGAATAAAGCAGGTTGCACTAGGTAAATCATTACATTTTCGTGGCCATTTTCCTTCATAAAGTGATGATCAGAACAGTCCGCCACAACATCAAATCTTTTTATGTCATTTTCTGAAGGTAAAGTTGGCTTCTGAATCTGCGTCGCCAACTCCATAACCTGTTTTTCTTCGGAAAAATCTTCTGCAGATGGCTGTAGTTCTGCTGTCTTCACAATTTGATATTGAGGATCTGCAGTAACCTGAAAGAACAACTTCACCTTAGAGTTATGAAAAATAAACTTGAATTATTTGGGGAGAAATATAACTTACTGAGCTACAAGATGTAGAACCATGAGCACCAAACAAACTAGAAGCCACATTTGTCAGAAAATCAAAAGCTGTTTTGGGAAAGAGGAAAGCAGTGGCTTTGCACAAGGATCCAGTGCAGTCTTCAGCAGACTCTTCCAGAGCATTCTGAGTGAGAACATTAAGTTGTAGCTAAAATTTCAATCCATGCAACTAATAATCGGTACAATGGAAGATGTAAACAGAACCTGACCTTTGTATTCTCATTGTTCATTTTCTCCTGCTCAGTCATGTCTACCAAATCAACAGTAGTATGCTCCTCATTCATAGATTCTACAGAATTATCTAGAACCGTATCTAATCCAATTATTTCAAAATGATGCACCTGAAATTGGTACAATGGAGAAAGATGTGTTAATAGTCTGACCAGACCAATATCTCTAGTCAAAGATGGGAAATAAAACTGATAATAAAGCAAAGAAACTCAAAAAGGAGAAAGTCTGTTTTTCGAAGAAAAAAAGAGAGAGGAAGAAAGCCAAAGATATGCTTACGTTGGATATCACACCACTAGCCCATTGGACTTCAATTCCTTCATCCTTATACCCAAGAACATTGCCAATACATGATAAGAAGCCAGAGGAGGTATCCAAACCTTCCCTGCTAACATTGCCAATACAAGTGAGATCTGCTTCAGACTTATCTATCTTCACAGCTGATCTAATAACAACTTCACCAGTGCAGAAGGAGAAATCCGGGTGCTCTACTAGCTCATAAGCACTCACTGTCTCCTCAGTGGGACCACTTCTGACAATGTCATTATCCACTGGAACAGTCCATTTGACATTCACAGTCCGCTCAAGTGCATCCACGTTTTTCACTATCCCAATTCGCTGGCATCTAGCAGCATCCTCTACTGTCAGTTTCTCCAGGACAAATTGCCCTGGCCAAAAATCATGATCACCAAGGGTGCTAACAGGAACCAAAGTCTGGGGTTCTAAACCAAGAGATATACTTCCATTTTGCCACAGAACATCATCAGTGCTCTTTGTCTTGGCAACAACATATGTTTGGGAACATTCTGAACCATATATTCCAAAACCCATCTGCATGTGAGAACTGCACTTCCAGGCTTTACTCGGAAAGCAAGACTTATCAGAATTTGTCCAGAGACTTCCATTATGATCAGCAGAAAGAGTACACCAATCACCCAATTGCCAATTAGCGTAAGGGAAGCATGACAGCAAAGTGAGGTTTTTTGGGTCCTGAAAGTTTGGAGGACTTGATGATCGATCTCCCCAAACATTTGTCACTGAGGTGATCCAGTTCACATGCACCAGCCCTACATCAACATCAGACACAACACCTTCATCTCTACTGGCCCTCCATGAACCACACAACCATGTTCCTGACTTAGAAACGGAGGGATGGGTAATCCTCACACGTTGGCCTGGATAGTAAAAGTAAGGTGCGTCTTCAAAAAGGATTGTAGGAATGGGCTTCAGTACCTCAGAATCTCTTAACAGCATTTCACACTTTGCTCCATCACTGAAAACAACAGTAACCAGGTCAAATGCTCTGATGACCCGTCCAATCCATGGTCCCATAACCACAGTGTCACCTGAAACAAAGGATCTCACTCTCAAAAGCTTCTTGCTGTTGACATCTTTTATTATGTCACCAGAGCTTGTCTCCAAGTCGACAAACATTGCAACACCAACAACGCGGCCCAACTGACCTGACGGATCAGTCACAGGGCAGACTATGTCCCCATGCAGAAACCCACTTTCAAAAGTAAGAAAATCGTCAATCTTGCCAATGCTCTCACCCAAGCTCGACAAGATGTTCTGGGCATGGTCGCTGTATGGAAATTCACATTCTTCTTGGTCCTCGCTGTCACTGGTTCCAGTGTATGACTCACTGTCTGAGTCAATTGCAAACAAATCCATGTTCCCAAACCCTGCAACACCACATTTGGTCATTTTTCATATAGTATCAGACAACCAATATTTTAACAAATATTAGATTAGATGCATGCCCACCTTTTTTGAACAAGCTGCGTACTGATTGATAATGTGACAAACTAAAGAACAATCTTTAAACAGCAAGTTCTTCTTCGGATATAAAATACAAAGGCAAGCAGCCAAATATTCCTGTAAAAAAAATAAAGGATAAATAGGAGGATAAGAGATCATACTGAGTGGAAAAAAAATAGTGTAAAAAATTGACAGGTTACCTTCCAGAGTACTTCTTGGGGTTCAGTTTTTCACTGAAAATACAATTACAAGAAAGTGGTATTTTGGTAGAACATATGTGTATACAGTCAGCACACTTGAGTGCTAATGCCAAAGGAGATTTGCCCAAAATAGCAAATAAGAAACAGTAATACTTAATGCCAAAGGAGATTTGCCCAGACAGCAATCTGAAGCTAAAGCCAGTGCCAAAGGAGATTTGCCCAGACAGCAATCTGAAGCTAAAGCCAGTGCCAAAGGAGATTTGCCCAGACAGCAATATGAAGCTAAAGCTACTGCCAAAGGAGATTTGCCCAGGGAGCAATCTGAAGCAAAAGAAAAATGCCAAAGGAGATTTGCCCAGAAGAACTATAGGTAGGTTTGCCAAAGGAGATTTGCCCAGGAAAGTAACATCTTGCAACTTCCATCAAGCTAAATGAGGATTTCCTAAAAGGGGATTGTTTGGAAGTTCCGTCGTTACTGATTTTTCACCCAACGAGGGGAATATGCTCAGGATAGTTGATCGACAGGATGTTGCATTTTGAATTATTGTTTGCTTGTAGTGGACACTGACTGAATCAACAATCACTGTCTGAGGTTTTCAGTGCCAAAGGAGATTTGCCCTAAAACAAGGACTTGCTTGCACAGGAGATAATTCCCAGAGAGGAAAGACCAACTGAAAAATGTGTTCGCCTTCAATGATCACAAGACATAAATGGTCATAAGCATCAAATTGATAATTGATCTGAAATCACACGGAAGAGAATATACCACCATCTGATGACACAATACTCATCAAGAAAGCAACCAAGATAACAACTTTTCATCAGATATGGCTTCACATATGATGAGATCGCAGAAATCGAGTGGTCTTTTTGGTCCAATTACAAAGAACAGCAGAACCTGCAACCATATCAGCAGAAGGTTAGCCCAACTGTTCATCTTCTTACCAAAACAACACAGTTCAAAGTTTCAAACTGAGAAAGAGACTAATATATTTACACACTTTAGAAAATACTCTGATTAAGGAAGATGAGACTTTTCAAAAGCAATATGGTAGCTGATTTCCTTAATCTCTTACTATCTTGGGCTATGTCCAGGAATGATGTGTGTTAGGAATAAGCATGGTTAAAAGTTAAACCAATTGCTTAATTAAAAGCCATGGTAAAAAGAGATTGTGCAGATCAAGATCGTTTTATTTCTCAGTTACATCCTAACACACAATAGTACAGAACAAATATGATATATAATAATATAAAGCAGTTTGAGTCACATGCTTTTCCAAGGTTCGTCACATTCACCAGCCTTAGTGACCAAGGAAAAACTTATTCATATGAAAGAAACAGGCAACAAATGATAAGAAAAATTACCAAAAAATGTCAAAGAAGCTCTTTTTCTCGAAAAGAAGATGCCAAAGAAACTAAAGTGCACTCTCCAAACACAAAACCTATACCAGTTGGACCGAAAATAGGAAGAATCACTTCATAGCTTCTGTGTAAAGTTACTCCAATAAACATATAAACGGCTCAATAAACATATAAACGGCTCAAGAGCCAACTTATGCTACAAAGACCAACCTCACAATGAACAAGAATCGACATTTGTTTGAAACTAGGGCAGCCACCCCCATTTCCTTTAGTTTATTAGGGGAAACAGAATAAGTGCAAAGTTCAAACACAGCAGAGCCAGTGGCGAAGATCAGTGTTACAAACAAGAGTAAGCAGCCAACACTTAGCTCACAGAAAAGCATTCCACGCACCAAGGACATGATCCAACTACCAAACAGTCAAGGTATCAAAAGTCAGAACAGCTAAATCATCAGCACTATAAATACTTTGTAAGAAAAAAAAAATCAAATGATTGTAGTTTAACCCCCAAAACAGCGAATGATTGCAATATAAAAACGGCACAGATAGAAAGATTATTACCCAAAACTATCAGCGCAGATAGAAAGATTAGAACTTATATAGCTACAAACACACACATACACATAAACGGGGATAAAAGGTGTTTCCCCAATAGATGTAGAGTACAATAGGATGCCTTTTTCCTAGCCAAAATGTAATTAGAATGCCTAAACTGACAGAGCCCAAATCAAAACTGATACAATGAAACATCTGAAAGTCCATGCTAAAGCACTTAGCACACGAGTCAGGCAAAAATCAATAGTTTCAACTAAAGAAGGGGCAATAGTTTCAACTAAAGAAGGGGGACTGGACGATTGAATTAATATAATTGCAAAAAACAAAACTTTGTATCAAAAGGCCCTAAAAGAACCTAAGTAAATTATTCAATTATATGTTCGGGCATTATGTCTAATTCGAGGAACCTAGTTTTTCAGCTAACAAACTTTGATTCTCTATTTCAACATGAAAGTTTGGATCTTCTCATAGTAAAAAATGGCGATAACAACATATCGCACATACTTTGACATCATAGTCGCTCAGAACCAGCTAAAAGACAACCCACCAATGGATAAGCCTGCCAAACTAATCAGATCATACCAATTACCTTCCATGCTAATTACGTTCTCCTAAAAACCGACAAAAAAAGCGCCCAACTAAATCCTAATACCCCATACCGTACTCAAATATGGCAAAATTCATACAATCCCACAATTCTAAAGCTGATCGGAAAAATTCAGATGTTTCGCATAAACTATAAAGGGCTAACGACATAATAACACCTAGGACACCCAATTTTTTACCCTGGAAACATAATACGGATAGAACGATTTCATGTTACATGACACAAGAAAATCGCTATTGAGCACATGCATCCTCGCTATAAACAAGCACACGGCTGCGGCGGGTGGTGGCCGCCGAGGCAGGGGCGGGGCAGGCGGAGCGGCGGTCCCTGAGGCAGCGATGGGTCAGGGGCGGCAGGCGGCAGCATGGAAGGCAGCCCCGAGGCCGCCGCCGGCGGCGCGCTCCTACCACAATGCGAAATGAACTAAAAAGCAACCAAGTTTAAGACGAAAATGGCATACCTGTGACAAGCCCAACCCGCCGCCATGCGTGCTCCCACGATTCCAAGAACCCCGAACCGATCACCGAAGAAGAGGAAGCTAACCCCCTCTTCCCCCACGCCTCAATCCATCCCCAAACCCTTCGACCATGGCAAGCAAGCTCCTTGGTCCCCAACAGCTCCAATTCCTCAAAGAAAGCAAGAACCAAAGAAACGAACACCACCACCACCTCCTCCTCCTCAGACCAAATCGCAGCACGGCGCAGTGGAACCGGAAGCTCGCGTGCGCCCGGATATCTCAAGTGGCGGTGAGAGAGAGAGGGGAGATGGAAAGCAAGCAGCTTCTTGCTCGGTGCTCGGCTGCTCGTGATGGTGCTGGTAATTTCTACGGTGCGCGCGGCCTCGGCTTTTCGGTGCTGCGCCAAATTCTTTTGCTTTCTTTAATTGCGGGTGCCTAAACTAAATCCTAATTGCGCTAATGGGATTCCTACGGTCTTCCCTGCCACTTTATGCTCCTCTCTTCTTCTTCTTTTTTCTCTCCGATAATTCCAATTGCAAATTGGAAAACGTATTGGAGTTTTGGACTTCTTGTTTTCTTTCTGTGTTCACTGCTTGCTCCTGTCACTCGTGTGAAATGATGTGTACCTAACAGAACCAGTGAGCCAGTAAATTGAGTGCTTAATGGAACTAAAAGTCATGTACCATTGTATGTGCTTATTTGGGTTCATTTCCCTCTGCCTCGTAAGAATCAGTTTTGTTTTGTTTTGTTTTCTTTTCTTTCGAGGACATGATTGTCCTGCAATTCGCGTTTGTCAGTGGTAAAATTCTCCTCTTTGATCTTTTATCAAAGCCACAATTCTTACTTGACACCCACCACCCCCATCTCGAGATGCCGTATAAACAACTAATAAATTCCTTATAAATTAAGAATGCCAGTATCGCAATGATGATCCATTCAATTTATCCATAAAAAATTCAACTCCACGGACCTGTTAGGAACGAATGATGCCCGAAGGAATTTCAAAGAATTCCTGGCAAAAAAGGGAATTTCAAAGAATTAGTGTACTACTTTTTTTCAAACAAACAAAAACTGTGTTTTAAACAAGTCATAGACTAACTCCATATATAATAGAGGGAACAAAACGATAAATTTCATCTCTCGTCTGGAGGGGATATTCCCAACTTCCCACATGTAAAGCTCCCCGTTCTCCCTACCCCTGAAAGTGCATCCACCCATTGCAGGATCCCGGGATCGCATGCAGAATATCCCATCCACACGGCTGCTGCATACGCCGTTCAAAGTGCAGCACAACGCAAGAATCTCGCGCCGTTCTTCTTTACTTCTGCCTTTTGTTTGATCAGTCACCCCTCGGCTTTCTGCGCAGATTCTAGTTGGGTTTTCCGGTCTTGACACATAAAAATAGCCATCAAATTAATGGATGTGTTTAGTGTTGGAATAACCGAATAAGCACTGATTTCAGTGGTGAATTTGATGTGGCAGGAACTGATCAAAAGACTCCTTTCCGGACGTCAACTGTGACAATGTGATTATATTGCCTGAGTGTCTAGTCTAATATGCATCAACGGAGCAAAGCATGTGCAGAAAGCTTTCTAGTGCCATATCTTTCCATGGAGCACGCATTATCTATCTAAAACTAGTTTAGGTAAACATGTTTAGCCCGAACATCGTGCGAACTGTTTTTTGAAAGGTCTCTTGTTGATTTGCGGCCGCGTCACTGCTCCACTAGCGCGCTGGTGGGTTGGAGAGGGTGAAAGTTTAGTGCCCCATTTGGTAAATATGAAACGCATATTTTTCTTGCATCATTCTCTAAAAGTGGCCAGCTCAGTGCTAATTAAAAGGACCTGATTTAAGAATCGACACGGTGTGCTAAAATGGTACCAATGTGGCAGGGTTTGGTGCCATGAAATGCACTCATGTAGTCTATTGAGCCATCGACACATCATCGGTTAAAAAGCTGTGTTGTGTTAGTTGGGTTGTTTTAGCAGATGTTCCTCGTTTTGTTTCTAAATATATATATATATTGGGTCTTATTAGTGGCACAAGGATCAGCTATTCGGCTGTGGTGGGTAAAATTTGCACAGCGAGGAACTACACGTCATTTGCACCGTCTGATCGTCTATCACAATCGACGGTTTAAATCAAATTTCTGGTAAAAATAACTGAATGAGCGTCTTCAAGAAAAATTGATTGAAAGACCCTCCCCCCATATTCTCCCACCATGATCAGTTGGATACTGTCGATTCTTTATCAATCCGACACCCTATGTGCAGGTAAAATTTGCGCCATAAGCCCATGACACAATTGCAGCAGATCCTACTCTTCAATTCTATCTGCAACTGTGCACCGTGATCAGCATTCAGCAAGCTAAAGCAGGCATCTGGATTCTGGATTAGAGAGGCGTATAGACGTATAATTTGCAAATGCATACAACAGAGCCCTTTTCTGAGAAACCTGCAGGCCCAATGCTTGAGACCAAGGACAGGAAAAAGTACAGATGTTTATTTATTGAGATCATGTAGAGTATTAGCTGTTAAATAAGCTCAGATCTCCCTCAATCCATTCTTACACTGCAGCAACGGGTGGACTGTTTGCTGCATTTGCAGTGCAACTGTCCATAGTGCTGCTGCCAGCTCCAGCTCCAGCTCCACCTCCTTTTTCTGAACAGTAGGTCTCCGCCAAATTCAATAGGAATTTTTTTATGTCACTACAAATGTTCCAAATCCCTGCCATTGCAAAATAACATCTCCCTTTCATATCACTACAAACTTGAAACCATACCCCTTTATGCTATGCAAACTCATTTTTTTTCAAAAATGAACATGTTGCCCGCATCTTCTTCATCCTCTACTCCTCTTCTTGCCCTTGTCACCGCCCTCCACGTCACGCATGCACACCGCCCGCTCTTTGCCCGCATCGCTGCCATCTTCATCCTCTCGCCTCGTCGGCCGCCACCTACCACTTCCGCCTTCCCGTTCGCCAACAACACCACCAAACACCTCTCTGACCACCACATGCCCCCACAGATGCCGCTTCCTCTCACCCCTATCCTTCCTTTGGCTCGCATCCACTCCTCCGCCCTACCCCGCGCCGACGCAGCCACAGACCCCACCCCTTTGGGCCACCTCACACGCCTCCACATCCTCCACCTCTTCCGCCTTGCCCCCTCCTACCCCCCTCCTCCACCGCTTCCTAGTGGCGACCACCGGTCTTTGTGTGTGTGTGTGTGTGTTGTGTGACAGAAAAGAAGGAAGAATGTGACGACAAGGGCAAAATGGTATTTTCATAGCTACTTCATGGCTTGATTGATCAACGATGGCATAAATGTTGGTTTTTTTAGGGCATTTTGATAATTTCTCAATTCGAGAAAAGAAGAAAATGAAAAAAAAGAAAAGGAGAAAGAGTGGGGCCCACCTATCGGTGGGAGATTAAGAAGCGATAAGGCTATCGGGTCTTTGCTCGGTTGGCTCTGGCATGCGCTGGAGCGTGGCGGCGATTTCGAGAGGGAGCGGCGTTGGAGGCGTTGGCGGGCCGGGTGCTTCGGCACCACCGTTGGTGACCACCACGTGGTGCTCTTCCTCCTCCTTCTTAAGGTGGACCACTTCTCCCTTTTTCGGTGTACCGAAAAAATTCAGTGAGTTTTTCCTCAAATCTTGTTTCTTCTTCTTCCCGATTCGGCTTCGATTTTGGGTTTCTGGAGTGCTACTCGCCATGTTGGATCGTTGCCGTCGGTGATGAGGTCGGAGCTTCCTCCTTGCGCATTCAGTTGGTTCCTTCTTGTGCCCCCATCTTGTTTGGGTGTGTAGTGGTGAACTTGCGCTTGTGGTTGTCTTCGGCTGGTTCTGGTTGATCCTAATCTGGAAGAAGTCCTCGGTCTCTTGGTGCACTCGGCCAGTGCATTCTTGTTGGTGTTGTGCGGCATACTCCTGTACATCGACTTCGTTCTTCGGTGTGTCCCGAATTGCGAAGAACGACATTGTATCTCCTACAACCTCATCTATTTTGCATAGCACAACGAGACGATTGGTTTTCTAAGACAACGTCACTCGATGTGCCTTGCCCGATTCTACTTGGTGGCTTCAATTACCATCCGCTTCGTGAGTTGTTTCTGTTTTTCAGAATTGCTTTACTTTACTAAGTATGTTGTGCTAGTTGTTTTACAATTTGTATACTTGACTAGTACCGGAGACTTGGTTTAGTATTGTGATGGGCTCAGGTTAATTGCTTGATGAGGATAATTGTCATATTATGAAATTAAAGTGATAACAATATCAGACTTGAATTATTTGGATTGCTTTTTATTGTCAATTTGTATCAAAAGCTAGTTTATGATACTTTCTGTTTTCGATTGAATCTGAATAGAACTTGTGTTATGTGCTTCTAGTGATTTACTGTTAGCCGATTGGCTTTTTTCTGAAGTTAGTGATTATGTTCTATATTCAATTCTCTGGTTGCTAAATGGCTAATCTATTGATATAGTGATTTCGTTGCACTGTTAATTTCATGATCTTCTGTTGACTGAAAGTATAAAATTGTTGTTAGTGAGATAATTCTTGACATTCAAGTGAAGCATTATTTGAACTCAAAATTCTAATTTATTGTTATAACATTTAATTAGTGAAGAATATTTACAAGTAGCGAGAATGCCAAGATTACATCTGCGTAACTCTACATCTGAGAGCAAATATAAAACATTCTAAATCTAAGCAATACTGATTTTGTATGTTTCCTTGTCCTATCTTGTGAGCATATTATCATGCTTAATTGACATCCGAAATTACATGTTTATATATTATTTTTGACAATTATATGATGTTGGAATTTATGTTTTAATTATTGTTAATTATGCTGGAATTAATTCCAAAAATTTGTTAAACTGCTCTTTTTACAACAATAAAAAGGTATAGTTTCGAGTTTACTGTGGTATGAAAGGGAGAGGTTACTTTGTAATGGCTTGCATGGTACATAATTTTTTTTCCCAATTCAATATGGCACAAGAACTATGCTCCGTTATGCTGCCAACGATGTACTTGTGCAGCACCCACTAGTTCTTGGAGCCACTAAGTCTAATGGGCCTAGTAAAGCATTTAGGTCAGCGAGTGTGTCTGTTCCTTCTGTTCACCCAGATCTTGAGACCTGTTTCATTGTGGCACTGACCTGAACAATGCGCAAGCTTTTCTTCTGAATATTAGTTAGACAGTATTTTCTAATGGCAATGGATTGGCGAAAACAGAGAGAAAAACGTTCAGAAACATCATCATCGGTAGGATGATGTTGGACAGTGTTTCTTGACGTATATTTTAGGATGAGTGCATGACCAAGAAGGCGATACAATTCATTTTGCAGTACAATTGATCGTGGAGTTTAAATAATAAGAGTTCAGTCTCTTTGTGAGCCAAGCTATAAGAAAAGGTACAGTTAATTCTTGCGGCATATGCCATCCTTTGTACTCTCAGCTTTGCAAAGAATTCAAGAGATTAATGTTTTGTGAATGGAAGCTTACTAGAAAAATCATCAGATTATAAGTTTCAGAATCTTCTTGAGCCATGCTTTACATGAAAAAGCACAGACCATTATTGCAGCATATTCCGTTACACTAAACTTTCCAAACTAGACACGGCAGGTTGAGATTTTGTGGATGGGACCTTACAAGAAAAGGCTCGAAGCCTCAAACGACTCTTGCAGCATATGCTTTACTCCCTTTAGCCTTTAGCTTAATTTGCTACAAGATACAAATGACAGCTTCAACTAGAAAGTATCTACAGAATTTACTTTCAGCTACCTATATTCAGTGTAAAAAGAAGGTGGATCAATAGCAAAGAAGGATCATGACCTTTTTCTTGTCACTAAAAGAGGATCTCAGGTACGGATTCGATACAAGAGCACTGTTTTTGCCTGAAAAGAAGGCAGCCAAAAAGAGGCAATAGAATCGCCTTCGACCTGTAGTTCAATTGACAATTCGACATCATTGCAAGGGCAAGCTTTCTTCTCCCAACAAAGCAGAAAAAATATGCATGCATGTATACATTTGTAGGGCGTGTTTGGGACAGCTTCGGCTCTTTGCCTGGAAAAGCCGAAAGCCATCCCAAATGGGGGCTTTTCCCACTAGCTTTTCTGAAAACCGGAAGCCGTGTATAATGTGATAAAGCCGGAAGTCGCCACAGGGCAGCTTCCCGCGGTCCCCCTTCCGAAATTGCCCCCCGGAGTTGGGTGGAATTTATTCGCTTTTGCCATCGGATAAAACCCAACACTCTTCGCCCTTCGGACGCCCCCGAAACCCTAGCCTCCCGCTCCTTCCTCCCTCCCTCCTTCCTCCCGACGATTGCTTCTCCTCTCCTCCTGCGCACGCTCTTCCTTCTCCTTGGCGCCTGCTCCTCCTACTCCTCCCGTGGTGCCCTCCTCCTCCCTTGGCGCCAACGCCGGCCCGCGCCATCGCCTGCCTCGCCTCTGGCTCTAGGGGTGGAAAAAAAGCTCGAAACTCGCGAGCCAGCTCGGCTCGTTAATGGCTCGGCTCGAACTCGGTCCCTTAACGAGCCGAGCCGGCAATTTAGCTCGTTTTCTTAACGAGTCGAGCCGAGCTGGCTCACGAGTTGCCCGTTAACTCGTTTAGCTCGTTCACTCACCAGACGTCCAGAGTTACATGCCATCTCGGTTGACCACCAGATAGCCCACTGGCCAATTCCTAACCCAATCCACTGGCCACTGGCTCAGCGCAACCCTAACTCCCTAAGTCCCTCATCCCTAATGCTCGGTAGCTCGGGGCTCGTGAGTCAGAATGAATGGTAGCTTTGCCTGTAATACAGAGTGGCATATGTTTAATGGTTTCAGAATGAATCAAGCATTCTGTTAGAGGCTTCAGAATGAATCAAGCATTTTCACATACTATAAGCGGGTTAATTGCATAACAGAGATGGTGCATGGTGATAGTAGCATGATCGTTGATTAACAGAGATGGATTGCATGGATTTTTATTGATAACGAGCCTAACGAGTCGAGTTCGAGTTTTTTAACGAGCCGAGCCGAGCCGAGCCTGGTATTTTTCTCGTTAGCCTAACGAGCCGAGCCGAGCCGAGCTCGTTTTCTTAACAAGCCTTAACGGGTCAAGCTGAGTCAGCTCGTTATCCACCCCTATCTGGCTCCCTCCTCCTCTGTCCGCCTGCGCCACCGCGGTCCTCCTCCTCCCCCGGTGCGGCGCCTCCTCCCCCGAGCCATCGCCATCACCACCGTCCTCCTCCTCCTCCCCCGACACCGCCGCCTCCGTCGTCCTCTCTCTTCCGCCGCCCCTCCTCCCGAGTCGTGGCCGTCATCCTCCACCTCCCCCGACGCTGCCGCCTCCACCGTCGTCCTCCTCCGCTGACCTTCTCCCCCGAGGCACAGCTGCTACCCTCATCCCCCACCCCTCGCGCGCCAACCCGCAACCCTAGCCACTGGTTGTTTTTTTGTTGTAAATTAATTAATTATGCAATAAATTATTCATTGTAATTATTTATGTAATATTATTTATTGTATTTATTTATATAATACTTTTTTATTGTAATAATTATCAATAATTATGTTTACTACGTTAATTATCGTTAATTGTGGTATATTGCATTAATTGCAATAGTCATCGTTAATTGTAATCAATTGCGTTATTTGTCGGTAATTGTGGTAGTTATCATCAATTGCGTTAATTGTCGTCAATTGCGTTAGTTGTCGTTAATTATCGTCAATTGCTTTAGTTGCCATTAAACGGCATCAAACAAGTCATGACTTGCCTCAGGGGCATTTCATACATTTCTCAGCTCACAAGCTGCAATCAGTCTACCTAAAAGCAAGACAGCCAAACACCAAATCTCTTCAGTTTAGTCGTTCGGTCTTGCAGCTCAGCCGGAAGCTACTTTTTAGAAAAGCTGTAATTGTGCCAAACAGGCCTAAAATGACCCAAACAGACGGCTCAAATCAAAAGTCCAATCATGACCGGCAATTTAGCTCGTTTTCTTAACGAGTCGAGCTGAGCTGGCTCACGAGTTGCCCGTTAACTCGTTTGGCTCGTTCACTCACCAGACGTCCAGAGTTCCAGGTCATCTCGGTTGACCACCAGATAGCCCACTGGCCAATTCCTAGCCCAGTCCACTGGCCACTGGGCTCAGCGCAACCCTAACTCCCTAAGTCCCTCATCCCTAATGCTCGGTAGCTCAGAGCTCGTGAATCAGAATGAATGGTAGCTTTGCCTGTAATACAGAGTGGCATATGTTTAATGGTTTCAGAATGTGAATCAAGCATTATGTTAGAGGCTTCAGAATGAATCAAGCATTTTCACATGCTATGAGCGGGTTAATGGCATAACAGAGATTGTGCATGGTGATGGTAGCATGATCGTTGATTAACAGAGATGGATTGCATGGATTTTTATTGATAACGAGCCTAACGAGTCGAATTCGAGTTTTTTAACGAGCCGAGCCTGGTATTTTGCTCGTTAACTTAACGAGCCGAGCCGAGCTCGTTTTCTTAACGAGCCTTAATGAGTCGAGCCGAGCCAACTCGTTATCCACCCCTATCTGGCTCCCTCCTCCTCCGTCCGCCTACGCCACCGCGGTCCTCCTCCTCCCCCGGTGCGGCGCCTCCTCCCCCGAGCCATCACCACCGTCCTCCTCCTCCTCCCCCGACACCGTCGCCTCCACCGTCGTCCTCCTCTTCCGCTGCCGCCCTCCTCCCCCGAGCCGTGGCCGTCATCCTCCACCTCCCCCGACGCTGCCGCCTCCACCGTCGTCCTCCTCCGCTGACCTTCTCCCCTGAGGCACCGCTACTACCCTCACCCCCCGCGCCAACCCGCAACCCTAGCCACTGGCTGTTTTTTTTGTTGTAAATTAATTAATTATGCAATAAATTATTTATGTAATACTTTTTTATTGTAATAATTATGTTTACTACGTTAATTATTGTATATTGCATTAATTGCAGTAGTCATCGTTAATTGTAATCAATTGCGTTATTTGTCGGTAATTGTGGTAATTCTTGTTAATTGTGGTAATTGTCATCAATTGCGTTAATTGTCGTCAATTGCGTTAGTTGTCGTTAATTGTCGTCAATTGCGTTAGTTGCCATTAAACGGCATCAAACAAGTCATGACTTGCCTCAGGGGCATTTCATACATTTCTCAGCTCACAAGCTGCAGTCAGTCTACCTAAAAGCAAGACAGTCAAACACCAAATCTCTTCAGTTTAGTCGTTCAGTCCTGCAGCTTAGCCAGAAGCTGCTTTTCAGGAAAGCTACAATTGTGCCAAACAGACCTAAAATGACCCAAACAGACGGCTCAAATCAAAAGTCCAATCCACCACAGCGATCACCAAATTCACCAGCAGCAGCACCGATTACAATTAAGATTATTAAAACGCAGATGAGTAGAATTATTACACACAAGGATTAGATTAACTTAAAGTATTCTTTTGTGCTAATGCTAGTTGCATCATCTATATATTGCCTTGCAAAGTGGATCCCAGAGGGAAGAAAATCTCTGTGCAACGAATCATTCAGGGCTTGTGGCTAAGTTGACTAGAGAGAACATGAGAGGACAAGGAGGATTTTATTTTGTTTTACAGGTAGATCAATTCCTATGGCTTCTGTAGGTTTCATGGAGCATATCAAAGTATAACACACTGTAGAAAGTGACAGGGGGCAAATGATCATTACAAATACCCACTAAGAGTTCCTTCGACCTTTTTTTTTCCTTGTTTCTAAAGTTAGTGCCACACTACGACTGCAACTTCGGAATCAAAACGGATCTAGTCTACTGCGAACTGACACAAGAACTAGATGATACAGTGAACGGATAACTCTTGACAGAGTAACCGTGTTCTGATTGGCAAAAGCCTTGATAAGGACAAAGGAAAAGCTCTACTAATGTATCATCTGTGGAGACTGAAGACTATGGTTTTTCTTGAATCTCGCGTCTATTCTGCGATGCAAGAACATAGTACACCAAATCGCTTCCAATATTGCAATCATGGTTGTCAATTGTGTTCTCATGATCCAGAACATCAAATGGAACCGACACTTTTCAGTTTGTGATGTTTTGCTCAGCCACGAAATAAAAGCTGAGTCTCAGGAGGCTGGGATAGTTAACATGGGAACAAGGGAAGAAATGAAGACGTTTGAAATTCGGGATAATAATCCAACACATGTTTTGTCACGGTAATCGAGAATATATGAACAGTGGAGGAAGCTTGCAACTTACAAGCAGCATTCTCTCAATACTAACCATGTACAGTCTAAGTTTCAGGCCTCGAACCAGAAGGAAACCAAACATTTCAGTTTCGTTATTCATGGCTGGGAGAGTAGACATGGCACTGATGTATCAGGACACATTCAATGAGGTAAGCAGTACAGGAAACAAAAATGGAAAATCAGTGTCGCTGTAAACTACAAGAGCTGATCCACATAAGGATATCCAAACTTCTCAAGACCAATAGCTAGAGAGGCCCGTGCCCCAAAGTGTGGATACAGAGACTAGCCCTTCAGCTTCGAATTCAATCTTTGAATTAGGTAATGAGAACAAGAGTGACATCACGTATGTATCAAGATTTGATTGAAGAACATCTAACACCAGCATGAAGGATTGCTTGGGCATTGTCGACATAAACACGAAAAAGCAATGTTCATTGATTCTTCACCTTAATTTAAGCAGCAACAGCAGGAGTCTCTGGCTTATCTATTCCTTCGATGTTGGTTATTCTGAGCTTTGTCAATTCCTGGAAATTGTCACAGTATACAGTAAGAAGTACATAACCCAGAGGATAAGGTCAATAATGAAAACTCCATCTTTTATTTTGAGAATAGTAAATAGTGAAAACTAAAATGGTATGAAATTACCTGACGGTGGCCCTTTGTTCGGCGGTAATTTTTTCTCCTTTTCTTCTTGAATATAATAACTTTTGCATCTAGGGCCTGAAAAAATATTGTCAATGTAAATTGAACTCAAAGTTGTACCATAGTACAATAAGAACTAATTGGATCAAAACTGGGCTCTGATTAAATAATTCTAAAAAAATGCAATGTGTATTAACATAAAGATTGAAACAGTAAAACTTGGGGCTAGTACACACTTTTGTTCAGAACATGCTCAGTGCATACAAAATTTTGAACATGTTTTAGCATGTTAAAATCACCAGATAACAAAGAAAAGTGTAAAAAAAAATACACCACTAGATTTAGTGAATTCTAACACAAGTCAAGGAATTTATAATTCTTTAGTGTAGACAATCCTTCTATCAGCACACATTTCCAGCCTTAATGATGGTAGCATAATGAGCAAGTACAGGAGTACTACCAGCCTTCAAATGCAACAATCAGCTCATATAACTATGTCATGAATAAGAAGACTGGCATGCATACTAATGATTTGTTAATATACAAATAAAATAGATTCAGGTAAATCTGAAATCTGCATCGCCTACTGCATAGTTTGCAAAATGCAGGTGTAATATTTAAGAAGATCCAAACTTGTTTCAACAAATGGAGTTCAAGAGTCATTTCATGAACTTCATTTTAATGAAAGGTTGAATCATCCCACCCACCACCCACCCCACAAATGAACAGAGCTCAGGAAGTGTTCTCCTTACATGCTCTTCAACGACAGCATGAACAGCAACAGCAGGAAGAATTGGCCTTCCAATCATTGTTTGAGTTTGTGAACCAACCATGAGAACTCGATTCAAAATTAACTGCACCAAGTGATTCAGACAACAACATTACCAAAAATTATCAATGGAATGAAAAGTACAAGAAACAAACAGAGCCTATGTTCGTTGCTGGGATCATTAAAGTCATTCAACAACTAGCCACTGCAATAGCTTGGTTATTTTGATTTAAAAATGGTAAGCTGAAGGAACAGTACTATGAGGATGAAGTATAGTCTAATGCAACTAAAACAAAAAGGCACCTAATAATGGTTCCACTTAACCCATCAACCACAACAATTCATGTTTTAACAAGTCTGTACACTTCACCGAGCTTAAAATTCAATCTTTGGTCCACTTTTACAGCAACCTCTTCAGCAGCTTCTGTAAGAAAAGGTGAGTCTAAATAATTCTCATACTAGGTTGAACAAACAACTTGAACCTCTAACCTGAAGGTTCAAAGTTCTCAGTTCTCACCATAATTGGAACAAAATTGACTAGTCCAAAGTGTTAGCGAATATTCCGAGATATAGCAGTTGGTACATACTACCAAGTTCAGATCATGCATTGCATGCAATTCTACATCTCATCATATCAAGTGTAGCTATATTATCAGCTCAGAACCAGAAGTTTCACTATACGAATATAATTCATCACCAAATGAACGGCAAACTCTAAATTAAATTAAAATGAAATAGTTGCGCTCAATGTGCGACGCTTACCTTGTCATTCACATCGCAAAATTTCAACCTCTCCGTGAAGATGGAGTCGCCGTTGCTCACCTTAAACTGATGCGAACCAATCTGCAGGATGAAGCAACATCACCCAATCACCCACCAGATTCACGTCCAAAGCCGAACCCAAGCGCAAAACAAAAGATTCGGGCCAAATGGAGCAGACCTGGACGACGGCGAAGACGGGCTCGTAGGGCTTGAAGGGCTTCTCGTCCGCCCCGAGCGGGCTCACCACCGAATACCCTATCTCCGCCGCCTCCGCCGCCTTCTCCTCCTCCGTCTTCCCGCCAGGCGGCTTCGCCGCCACCGCATCCTCCTCCCCCCACTCGTCCTCGCTCCCCTCTTCATCGTAGTGCTCTCCGTCGTCCTCTTCCTCTTCGTCACCGGAGGATCGGGTCGCGAAGTGGCAGCGCGAGGGGAAGAGCCGGAGCGAGGCGACGGCGCAGGGAGTCGGGGAAGCGAGGGGCTGGGACAAGGAGGTTAAAGTTTGGGTAGCGATCGAGGATGGTGCGAGAGGTTGAGGGCTGTGAGGGGCGAGGCGGCGCGAGAGGAGGCGGAGGAGGCATCGCCGCGTCGCCATGGCCGCGGCGGCGGAGGGAGGGGAAGAGGAGGGAGGGTAGAAATGGAAATATTCTTTGAGAAGCGGTTTTGACGAGGGTTTAAGGGAAGAATGGGACGGGAGTGTGACGCTGCCGGTGGGCCCTGTTTAATACGTGTCGGGGGGAGAAACAGCCCGTGTTGAAGCCCACGTGATCTAGAGGAGAAGGCGGAGCACAAGAGCAGCAGAGAGTACGTGTTCTCGAATTGCAAGCGTACTATTAAGTGCTGCTGCTGCTTCTTTTTTAGATGCCTACTACTACTTTTTTTTTTTCCTTTTCCTTTTCCTTTTTTTTGAAGAAACGATGCCAACTACTAATTGCTATTTGCTAATTAACGAACAGAAATTGTAGTCCAAAAGAAACAAACTGCACTACATTGCCGTGACAAAATACGTAATGTAAAATAACCAATTTCCATATTGTGTTTGCTTTGGGGGCAGAGGGGGAAGGGGAGAGAGAGCATGTTGTATTCCTCGCTAATTTTTTTCTTGTAACATTTCTATGGTTATGACATTGGATAGTAAGTTCTGGTTCAACCTTGAAGTTAACAGACAAAAATTCAAGGAGATGTACTTCCGCTCATCCAGCCCAGAGATCAGCAGCAGCATTTCTTCCTCCCGATCTCGACGAGCATGGCCAGCAGAGCGTCAAACATCTTAGTAGCATCAGCCTCGGCGCGATCCTTCCTCAGCGTCGAGTACACCGTCCACGCGTGGTCCAGGCTCCTCTCTCCAACCTCACCACCACCGACCCGGGCACATCGTCGTCACGCCGTGTCACCAAGCCGTCGCTCTTCTCCCCGTACCGCAGCCTCAGGTGAAGCGCGCTGACCGGCATTGCTGCCGACATGGGCATGACCACGGACACCTTCAGAGAGGCAAGCATTGATTCGGCATACTCGGATGCAGGATTGCAGGTAGGAAGCGCGGCAAGGGCAGCCATGGGAGGAGCTCGGCGTGGGCAATGTGCGTCAATGTCGCGAGGATCGTCGGGGCGGTGCTGGCTTCGGTGTGGAAGGAGATGGTCGGTAGCTCATCCACAGTGAGCTTGTGCTTGGAAATGAAGTCCTTTCTCTGGTCATATGTGAGATCCTCCAAGGCCCTCATGTCACCCTGAAGTTGTTCACTTGTTAAGAGTATGGAAATGGGAGAGAACATGAATGAAAAAACGCCACACGAACAATCCATAAACGACTGCTTTGATCAAGTAAGATATTTAAACCAAAATTGTTAGGACCTTGATTAGTTTGCATACTATGACTTCCATGATCCTCCTTGTCTCCTCATCAGCAATCTGGCCTTCTCGAAGGATGTCGGAATCCACCGGGGTGCCACCGTATGGGCTCTGAACCAATGCCAGACCGGCAACCTTGCCCTTGAGCTCAGACCAGTACAAGGAAAGTGTTGCAGCCGCATCAAACTCCACCTTTGCTATGTCCCAGGAGCAAAACCTGTTTACCAGATCCTCAATAGAGCTCTTCGGTGTATAGTTTGAGTTCCTGTGCATTTTTGTCCACTGATGCCTGTACAAAGTGAAAAGGTAAGTACAGAAAGAAACACGAACCTGTAAGGAACACAGTACAGGGACCAACAGAAAGATACACAACACAAGCATTTGTTGGTTCAAGACAAATGCAAAATAAGAAAAGAAATTTAGGTCCTCACACGCACGCGCGAGAGAGGGAGGGAGAGAGATTTAGCTAGACAAACTAGGAAAACCTCGCCTGCCACCCTTGTTGAGCTGAATTACCTCACTATGAATCTTTGCGATATGGCAAGTAAGCCCCATCTTCGAAAAAAATATTTTAGTATTGACGAAGTAGAGTGGACTGTGGTTGCTAAAGAGGCCTGCATAACGAAGGCAAAGACGCATCTTTAAGCTACAGCATTTTAATTAAGGTTATGTGCAAAAACTGAGAAAGATGTCTCGCCAGGGATGAATAAGTAAACCAGCGTGTTTGGCGGATAATGCATGTTATTTCTGAAACATTAAGTAGCTTTTAGTTGCTATAAATAGTGCTTGTATTAATTATGATATCAATAGGCCAATATATATACAAGTATATATATGACATATATACTGGTAATCTTTTATATAATTGGGAAATACACAGACAATATTATACATTTAACACCCCTCCTCTCAAACTTATGGTGGATCAACAACATAAAGTTTGGAGAGATAGAACCTATGTTGGGCTCTGGTCTGCGTCTTTGCGAAGAAGTCTGCGAACTAAAGTTCTGAAGGCGCATACTAGGTGCAACAACCTAGTTCTGCATATGTGTCTGTATGTAGGAAGTATCAAAACCAATATGCTTTATAAGCTCATGCTTCACCGGATTTGTAGCAATACTAATAGCTCTTGTACTATCAGACAAAAGAGGAGTGGGTGCTGAAACAGAAACACCAAAATCTTCAAGTAACCACCGTAGCCAAGTAACCTCCACAGTTAACAAAGCCATAGCTCATAACTCAGCCTCACCACTCGATGAGGAACTGTTGCCTGCTTCTTAGTCTTCCTAGCAATGAGAGAACCATCAAGAAAAACACAATAGGTAGAGAGAGACTGGCGATCAGAGTGATCACTAGCCCAGGTGGCATCAGAATATACCTGAACCTGTAAAAAGCTAGAGCGAGGGAAAAATAGATAACGAGTGATAGTTCCACGAAGATATCGTAGAACATGAAGAACATGACTATAGTGGAGCTGAGTGGGAGCAGAAATAAACTGACTCAAGATATGCATAGGATATGAAATGTCAGGACGAGTGACACCCAGATAAACAAGACTCTTAACAAGGTGACAATAGCGAGTAGGAGCAGTAAGAGGCTTACCATCAGTGGGTCGAAGATGAACATTAAGCTTCATAGGAGTCTCAGCGGTGTGATGATCAGTAAGAGAAGTACGATCAAGAAGATCCTGGATATACTTTTTTGGGACAGAAAAAAGGTGTCAGGTGTAGAAAGAACCTCAACCCCAAGAAATTAGCGAAGAGAACCTAGATCATACATGAGAAATTGCTCATTAATATACTCCTTGATAAAAGTAATGTACTGAGAATCCTCTCCAGTAATGATCATATCATCAACATATAAAAGGAGAAGCGTCCGACCACGAGGTGAAGTGTGAATAAAAAGAGCAGGATCATGAGCTCTGGCAGAGAAACGAGCTGCAGTGACAACAGAACAGAAACAATCAAATCAGGCACGAGGAGCTTGCTTGAGACTGTAAAGAGATCGAAAGCGGCAAACCATACGCTCAGGAACAAAATACCCCGGTGGTGGTTGTATATAAACCTCCTCATGCAGCTCACCATTGAGAAATACATTATTGACAACAAGCGAGAAATAGACCATACCCGAACAAACGCCACAGCAAGAAGAGTGCGAACGGTGGTCATGTGAGCCACATGAGCAAATGTATCATCATAATCACGACCATGCTCCTAGTGAAAATCGCGTGCCACGAGACGAGCCTTGTAGCGCTCAAGAGAATCACCAAAGCGGGTCTTAACCTTGTAGACTCACTTGCACATGATAGGAGTCACACGCGAGGGAAGAGGAACAAGATCCCACGTGCCATTGGCCCAGTACGCTCAAGAGCAGCAATCTTCTCTCTCGTCGCATGCTGTCATTCCTGATAAATAGCAGCATCACGATAAGAAGTCGGTTCAGCAAGAGTTGCTAAACAAAAGTGCGTAGGAGGCGAAATAGACTAGCGACCACGAAGACCATATCGAGGAGAAGAGGTCGAAGAAGATGACTCATCAGAAGAAGATGGCGCATCAGAAGAATCATCAACTCGGGAACGACGAGTGTAGTAAAAAGGATAAGAAGGAACAAGACCGAATGAGCCTATAGAGAGGGTGTTGGTGGCGAAGGAGCCGGTGGAGGAGGCACCGGAGATGCCAAAGGTTGTGATGGAGATGTGGTGACTATGGGGGTGTCAAGAAAAGTTAGGAAAGAAAGTGGCTCGACAAGAGATGCGGGAGTGGTGAAAGAAGAGGGACGATGGTAGAAAGGACGATACTCATCAAAAGTGACGTCTTGAGAAACCCGCATCCGTCGGCCAACATGATCCCAACAATGATATTGTCGAACCCGGGAGCGAAGGATCCCAGATTCTCTGTGTTTCATACACTAGTCCAGGAATAGCTAGTGTACACAGTCAAACAAAAGTGGGTAACATAACCATAATATGTCATTCATTGCTAATAATTAAGGTTTGTTACAGAGGGGGCATAAAGCTAACCAGCAAAAAACAGCCGAAGCAAAAGCAGTAAGGAAGGCCACACGATTCGCCACAGACAATCGTCTGGGGGTGCAGCCTAGTCGTCCAAGTTCTCATCATCGTCATAGCACTCTTCTCCTACTCAATAATTTATTAAGCAAGGGTGAGCACAAAAAACCGTGCTCCGCAAGTCTCTACTACTTAAAAGAAGGAATTGGTGGCGGTCCGCCCTCCCTCATGCGATGTGAGCTGTTAGATCTATCTTTTTTCGTGACATGTGAGCCGTTGGATCTCGTTCTTTCTCGGTTCCTCCCGTGCGTATGGTTGGTCACCCATAGCCTCCTCTCCACTCCCCTCACACCCCAACTGCCCAAGCTGGTGCGCAAGAAGCCCAAACATTACATCGATCTTTCCAAGGACGGGTTACCGGCGGATCACTTGCATTGTAGGCTGAGCACGACGACGGTTGACGAGATATGGTTTTTAATCCGTAGCAAAGCACGGGCATTGGACTATTTGTACCCAATAATAGGATTATAATGCATACAGGGGTATATCAAAGGAAGGCATATAGGGTTGAATTTTGCATAAAGCGATGTTTTCTTTAAATACTTGTGCTAAGTTCCAAAAACAGATATTCTATAACTAAAATCTATTTTCTAAATTCTTAAGTTTTATAGTCAGATAACATTCACACAAGAGTGGTGAAGGATACTGTGGATATCATGGGGATATGCTCCAGATCTTAGGATGATGTGACAATTGGCAATGGCATTTACGGTTTGTCGTTTCACGTGTTTTCGGCAAAGGTACAGTTCTGTTAGGTCTCAACCGGTCTGACCGGCCAGGGCGGTGGCCAAACCGGTCCCAAATTGGTTCGACCGGCCATAAGCGGCGGTCGGACCAGTAAACTTCAGAAGTGGAGAATTGAGCTGGGCCAAAAATAGAGTGTGTAGGCAAGAGAGGGGATTCTATTGCACTTGGTCTCATAATTTTTGGAGTCTCCAGTCAAAAGTTCTGTTGGTTTGAAATTTTCTGAAGGTTTCGGTTTTCAGAGGTTGAAAATCGGCTAAGTCATTGTTGGCGGTCTGACCGGCCCGTAGGTGGTGGTCAGACCGGCCCTAGGGGCGGTCTGATCGGTTTTCACTTGGTTTATCGCCCGTCGTGGTGGCGATATTCGATTGTTAGGTCAAAGTCATGAGTTTCAGGGCATATATGTTGTGTGATGCATGTTTTGACTAACATGGGTCAAGTTGTGAAGAACTTATTCTCAAATTCGGTTTACTTATCTATTGTTGTGCAAGTTGCTTGGTGGTCAACGACGGTCAACGGCGAGGATGATCGGGACTAGGCTTGGAGAGTTGAGGTCCAGAACGATTGACGATGTCGGGTGAGGTCAATGTACTCAAGCGAGGTGCAAGATGGACAAGGATGACCTATTAGCTAATCCGAGGCACAAGATGGCGCAAGGTGTAGCTAGTTAGGTCAAGAGGAGATAAAGACGGCACTTTAAAATGCGTGCGTATGTGTCCCGTTTGTTTTGGGCCTTAACGGGAGCCCAATTGAGTCAAACTTCTAGAAGGTCTAAGCCTCCACTATAAATAGGGGAGAGAGGTGGCTGCACCTTTGTTTCGTCTCTTTTGCTATTTTTGCAAACCCTGATTTTCTTAGGGAGAGCTTTTGTGGAGGCTAGGGTTCTTGATATTTTGATTTGATTTTCGTGCTCTTAGATTGAGCATTGTCCTTCATTGATGGAGAGGCTATAAGCCCATATCATATCAATCAATCAAAGGAAAGTTTGATCAATGTTTTATCTCATTGCGTTCTTTCTCTCTATTTGATGACTTTGGATCTTTCTTCAATCCATGAGTTTTTGATTGAATTCTTACGTGATCTAGCTTGCTGTGACGTGTGGGAACCCATCTAGGATCATCTTGATCATCAATCACCCACGAGCAAGATCTTGGATTAAGTTTTCATGTTGACCCGGTTTTGAACCCTTCTTCAATCAAATCGAAAAGGATCGCTATTCTTCCAAGAATGATCATAATCTTCGATTGAAATAGGTCCCTGTTATCATAGAGAAGGTGTGTTCCAAGTTTCATCAAGTTTGCATTAGTAGATCAAAAGCTTCATCTATTTTCATCTTCGTCATCGGGGCTGATCTGTTCTGTTCTTCAGGCCGGCGGTTAGACCGCCCGTGGCCACCGATCAGACCGACAGGAAATTGGTTCGACCGCTCTTGAGCCAGCGGTCTGACCGGTAGTGCTTTGATTTGCTTTAATCTTTGTTGATTTCGTCGTTTTGCTAAGGGGTTTATATTGGATTCAATATTAGTCTTCTGTTGTACTGATATATTGATCTTCATAGCTTCCATAGCTACTGGAGTGAAAGTTTTATTGATTCATTATTTGTGAAAAAGTGAGCGTGCTCCTATTCACCCCCCTAGTCGCCTTTTCGGTCCAACAGATACCCTCATATCATATGGCATATCGTCTAATTTCCCAGTTGGATAAATATCCAAAAACATTTCATAAAGTATTTTGAAAATAAAACCAAAATCTAACTTTGTTTTAGCTTTGCTAAGCATGTCTATGACCGTAGACACAACTATTTCAAATAGTTTTTACACTCTGCAGAGGTTGTACAGCTTTACCCACACAACATGACTTCTCTAGTTTGTTTAGCATCCGTCGATACCACTGCTCACTACCTTAGGTAAGCAGTCTAGAGCACGTGTCAAGTCCTTTACAATGCACCATCCCACCGTAGTCCCGCCTCGCTAAGATTTCGCTTCCTTTGGATAGAAACCCGCCGGACATAAGCCCCCTCTTGCGCCATGTGGGATACAAAAAAGTAGGTCATAAAGATATCCATGCAACCGGATGGCACAACCACGGTGGAATGATACAAATTATTTTGTCAGGTCCCATCCACACAGGACATGTGGTAGTACGATGAGGCTTAGCAAGATGCGGTTTGAAAACCGATCCTTAACTGACTTGGGCGACTTCCAATAAAACCCTGGGCCTCGATCATAGAAATGAATCGATCCCGTGCATAAACATGCACCCATCTAAACATCCATTTCACCCAAGTCTAAACCTATTTTTATTTAATTTTTCAAGTTAAATCATTTTCCAAAATTTCTATGGTAAAAGCAATACCATAGCATCAAGTTAAATAATAGATGAACATTTGGCTAAAGTTCTCTAATTTAAACAATTTTGGTCTAAGCTTGTTTAAGCATAAACTTTTGCAATATGTCTAGTTCATACTAATGTACCAACTAGATTTTATCTACAAGATCAAGGTATGGCTACTTCAATAGCAACATTTGGATATACAAAGGAATTGAGAATAACTATAATTTAAAACAGAGATTTAAATAACTTGAGTATAAATAAGTAATGTAATAATAATTTGAAACAAATTTTAAATAATTTGAAATATTGGGATTCAAATATGATCAAAGATGTAACTTGCCTTGCTCAAAATCTTGAGGATCTAGCACTTCAAAATATTCGGGTTCCCTGGAGTCGTCGAAATCTACACAAAAAATGAAGCAAAATCAAATAAAACTCAAATAAATTCAAATGAACTCCAAATTGAATAATTCAAGTATAGATAGGTAGATCTTGTTTTAAGATTAATTTAAAATTTTGAATCACTCGAATCGGAGCTCGAACGAAGGAGAACGGACTCTCAGAAGTTTAGAAATCACGTGGTCGGAAGGAAGTTCGACTACAGGTGGTCAGAAGGAGGTTCGACTACAGGTGGTCGGAAGGAGGTTTCAACTACCTGGTCAGAAGGCGGTTTCGACTACAGGTAGTCAGAACGAGGTTTCAACTACCTGATCAGAAAGAGGTTTGGACTACACGTGGTCGGAAGAAGGTTCGACTGCACGTGGTCGGAAGGAGGTTCGACTGCACGTGGTCGGAAGAAGGTTCGACTAGACGTGGTCAGAAGGAGTTCGACTAGTCGGAAGGGTTCGACTACCTGGTCGAAGGAGGTTTCAACTACCTTGGCGGCAGCGGCGGCGCACGTAGCGGCTGCGGGCCACAGAGGCGACTGTAGGGGTGAGGGAAGGGGAGCACCACGTAGAATGCGGAGTTGCAAGACGAAGCTGAGGATGTGGTCGATGGTGGCAGGGCTTTACCGCAGGTGGCACAATCACCGGTGGCGAGAGCTTCGGTCGAAGCACTTGGAGCTCAAAAATCCAGCGAATGAAGGAGAGAGGGGGAAAGAGAGGAATGCATAGAGTTCCCGGTGCTCATATTTATAGAGGTTGAGCAGGAAAGAGGGAGGAGTTCGGCGGAGGCGAGGGAGGGGAGCACCACGTAAAACGTGGAGTCGCTAGATGAAGACGGGGATGTGGTTGATGGTGGAGGGGCTTCACCGCAGGCAACGCAATCACCGGTGGTGAGAGCTTTGGCCAAAGCACTTGGAGCTTGAAAATATGACGAACAAAGACGAGGGAGAGGGGGAAGAGAGAGGAGTGCATAGGGCTCCCGGTGCTCCTATTTATAGAGGCCGAGGAGGAGAAAGGGAGGAGTTCGACGGCATGGGTGCACGAGCAAGCTCTGGCCGGCGCAGGGCATGGTGCAACCGGCGGGATTCGCGGAGAGAGAAGGGCAGGTGCGGGATTGACATCGGCGGGACGAGGGCATTCAATGCACAGAAAAAGGTGAGGAAAATGCGCCGCCGACGACGACTTTCTCGACGGTCGTGACGCAGCGTGGACGCGGACGGGCGGAGTAGAGGGCAGGCGAGGTCAATAGGGCAGGTGAGCGAGGAGACAGGGTAGAGACAGAGAGGATGGGGCGGTCGAGGTGTTGACGCGGTGGCATGGCAAATTGAGCTAGCAGGGCATGGGCACTGGCTTCGGGAGGAAGACGACGGGGATGTGAGGCCAGCAGGTGGGGCCCGCCGGTCGGCAAGGTCGAGGCGGAGAAGCACGGGGCGGACTGAGCTGAGGCCGAAGCGAGCCGGGAAGCAGGGCCATAGAGAGGGAACAGGAACGGGCCCCGGGGAATTCGGCCCGAAGCACTTTCCAGATTTTGATGCTTTTCGAAATACAATAATACAATAATCCAAAAGGCTTTTAGAAAATAGTAAATAAAGTCCAAAAATTCTAGAAAAATTCAGAGAAAATCCTTGAATCATTTTGAATTTAATAAAATTATTTCCAACTCAACATTGGTAATTAATTTTGTAAGTAAATTATTTTGGCTGTAAAATAATTATGGAAAACCTTTTTAAAATTCCTAAAAATTCAAGAAAAATGATTAAATTTTGTTTTTAATTGGAAATGAAAATTTGGACTATTACAGATATTCCTTATGCTCAGCGCTATAGCCCATAAAAACGCACTTCACGGACTAAGCGACCAGCTTGGTGCGCTCACGAGTTGCAAGAAGAATATAGCACACGCACACCAAAAAGGCAAAGACTAGAATAATCAGGAGTCTTGCCACAGAGACGCTCAACTGGGATCCCACCTTGAAGAGCAGAAGAAGGTTGAGTATTAATCAAGAAAGTGATAGTAAAACAGCCTCAGCCCAGAAGTGTGATGGAACACCAGAGGCAAGTATAAGAGTATGGGTTGTCTCAAGAAGATGACGATGCTTTTGTTTGACCACACCGTTCTGAGCATGAGCACCAAGACAAGAGAACTGAGAGAGAGTGCTCTGCTCAGCAAGAAAACCACAAAGGATTCCTGATAAGTATTCCCCAGTAGAATCAACACGAAAAATATGAATATGAGAATTAAATTGAGTACGGATCAAGGTGGCAAAAGTCTTTAGATGGACAGAACCTCACTACGAGATGACATAAAGTATATCCATGTGTGGCGAGAAAAGTCATTAATAAAAATTATATAATATCGATGACCTCATTTTGAAACGAAAGGAGTTGGACCCCATACATCAGAATGAACAAGATCAAAAGGACGTTGTGACACTGACTGACTAGAAAGATAGGGAAGTTGAAGCTGTTTACCAAGTTTATAACACTGGCAATTTAGAGAAGCATCACCAGATAAAACCCTAAAAATCATGATGAAGTAAAGAAGATAGACGCGACCCGCAAAGATGTCCCAAACGATGATGCCACTGAGCAAAAGACACAGTGGAGGATGCAGCAGAAGCGGAGGCGGTGGTGGAGACGACAAGACTGACAGGGGTAATGGAAGGAAGATGAAGTCAATCATGCTCCCAAAGACGCCGTGAATCACGCGGCGAGGGCCAATACCAACCAGAGTCCCCGTGTGTCGATCCTGAATATAACAAGAATCAGAATCGAGAATAACACGACAACCATGATCGGTGAGCTGACCGGCAGATATGAGCTGCATAGTTAGTTTGAAAACATAAGAAACAACAGGAACATGAAAAGAGAAATTTGAAAGAGTGTCTCGTCCTGCGACAGATATAGAGGTATCATCTGCTATCTGAACAGTGATAGGATCAGCTAAATTATCAATGGAAGTGAGACTATTGGAATCAGATGTCATATGAAAAGAAGCACCAGAATCGAGAATCCAAGGTGATACACGTAAGGAAGAAGGAGTAGAAGGTGTTCTCTCACTGGAAGATTGTGCAGCAGAACCAGACGGTGCAAAAGCTTCCATACGACGCAGCAGTGTGAGAGACTCATGAGAATCGGAAGCACTATAGCTCCTCTAAGAGGAGGGACCGCTAGTGCACTTTGGAGGATGGTCACCACGACGTAAATCCTTCTTCTTTTTGTAGAAGAATTGTGTCATATGTTCATCCTTGTTGCAATAGGTGCAGTATAGTCCCCTACCAATAGTAGCTAACACTGGTGAAGGCATCACCAGTGAAGGAGGAGCTGGAGACGTAGCGGGTGTAGAAACTGGAGGAGCTGCTATAATCGAAGGAAACGACAGTGATGGTAGCAAACCCGCAGCACAAAGGCGAATATCCTCAGTACGAACAGCTGCAAGGGCCTCCAACAGAGTCACATGAGGGTGGCGCGCCATCAACTGATCACGAGTCCGCTCATACTCAGCCCGGAGACGTGTCAAGTAGTCATAGATGCGATGGAACTCCAGATGAGGCTGTTGACGCTAACAACACCGACAAGTGTGGCAAATATCTGGTCCCAAAGAGTCAATCTGACGCTAGATCGCAGACAATTGGGCATAGAACTCGACCACAATGACATCTTCTGCTGTAGCGTCTCACTAGACGGCTCACGACGGTTGCGCAAATGCTCACACATCAAATGTGCTGAGGTCAAGTCAACCACATCCCCAATGAGATGCACTTCCATACTAGCAACCAGAATAGCAGAGGTATGGGCATCCTCATCAATCCATACCTTGTAGGCAGCATACTGAGTCTGAAAATTCTTCATGACGTCCTCAAAAGCATCAAATGTCTCTTTACGAGTGTCTTTGGAAGCATCCTTCGGGGGCATGGACTCAACAATTGGAATAGGGCGAGGCGGTCAAGACAGCTCGCCGGTGAGAAAATCCCAAAGACGATGGCCACGCATGTGCTGAAACCAGTCCTGATAATTGAGACCATCGAAGATCACCGGACAACGAGGAACATAAATAGTGCCTAAAAAGGATGACATTTTTCCTTTTTTTCTCTTTTTTCTACTTGACTTGCCTTTGGAACTGAACTAAAGGATTTGCCTTCCTTCGAAGCTGAACAAAAACTTCAAAAGTAACCGACTGAGAGAGAAACCAAACCAAAGCTTCAGAATCGAGAGAGAGACAAGCGACGACGGCAGCGGCTCCCCAAGCGTCGACGGCGGCGGTGCACTAGTAGGCGACGGCAGCGGCTCCCCAGAGCAGCTCCGGATTGGGAAGCAACCATGGGTGAAGAAGGCGGCTTGGGCTCGAGCGAAGACGAAGCCAGGAGATGGAGGCGGCGGCTCCTTGACTCTGGAACGACGCCAATTGGGAAGACGCCGACGGGCGGCGAGGTGGCGGCCCGAACGAAGCGAAGGCGAAGCCAGGCGATGGATCTGGCAACAGAGGCGCCCGGACGGCCCAAACTCGGTCGACCAGCGACGGGGGCGGCTCGATGATGAAGAAGATGGCTCTGCTTTGGGTGCGTGCAAGGAAGACACAGCGTGTAGAGAAGCAGAGTAGAGGCACACCGAGCGAAGGACCACAGCAGAGGAGGCGGCTCACCGGCAACCGACGGCAGAGGAGGCCGGCGGCGTGAGAAAAACCCTAACCGTACATTTGCTCTGATATCATATTATGAATAACGTTTGTATTAATTATGAGATCAATAGGTCAATATATATAAAGTACCGGTCAAGAAAAACAATTCACCTGACATCATGCAAAAGCTCCTTAAAGCGATATGTGCCATAAACTGAACGAGGCAATATTTGAGTACTTTGCAACCATCCTGTATCTTCCGAAGAGCCCTGTAGTGTTGTCCAGAAACGATGTAAGATCCTGTGAGCATACTGCAGATTTTAGCACCTATCTAGAACAAGACAGAAATACACTACGTCTACATGGACTTGAGCTCTGGGACTGTAAGATGCCACAGTTGGTTAAGAATGGAAACAGCACAAGTTGGAAGTCAGAAGGCAGTAACTAACTCGGTTAATGGGACTGCACAGCCCTCGCACATGGAATGCCAATCTTTGTCCCAATCTGAAGCCACACAAAAGATAGGACGACCTGCCATACGATCTGACATCACAAACAGTTGCAAAGTGAATGCCAGATACAAGATGAAGACACATGTTTTAGCCGGTGCAATAAGAAATCTTATTACTTCAAGCGTTAACTTTCTTGATTAAGGAAGCTACAAGAAAACTAAACATTTGATAGATATTGGACAAGCCTTTTCTGAAAATCGTGGCTTCGGATATTCTATTTGCAGCCTGCTCTCCTGTAGTATTACTAATGGACAACACGGAACTCCGTCCATGGATGTATGTTTCAGTGCCAGGCAATGATCTTCTGTAGCAAGCAGAGAATTGGACTTACACGATGTTGAGGAATCCAATCAATGTACCCAAAGACATTTTCTGGCAAGACAAAACACCAACACATAAAAAGAAAGAGAGAGAACTAAACAGAAACAATGATGCCCATACGTCTCCCATCTTGAGAAGATTTTATTTCTTTTAGAGCAAATCAAACACATCCTAGCTAGTTCTAGCATCTGAAAGTTCGTGCCTATCTTAAAATGGTATCTAGTTTCTAACAAAGAAATCATATTTCCAACTAAATTTGCTCCATAGTCCATATTAAAGAAAAGGAAAAGGAAAGGGTACTTCTTTACGGAGGAACCAGTAATTCAGAATCAACAAAGAAACAACACAACAATGTGTACTGAAATATCAACAAGTCCGAATCCCACATTATTATAATCAACCAAGACATTATATGTTCAGCTTGGTACATATTAATTGTGTCAAGTGCTGTCGTAACTGCCAAGCAATGTTTAGGAAGATTGAAAAGCAGTCCTACATTGGTGTTCCAGGAAGAAAACAACGGAGAGCATCACTTACTGTTCCACTTTTGGCCTATAAAAACAGGATTATGTCAGCAACTCAGCATGTACGAATAACGGGGTTCGTTGACATAATTTGGTTGCTCCTTATGAAAGTTATAGCATCAGGCAAAGCGTCTCTTTTAATACCAAGAATGCTATCTACTTTTCTGTACATGTAAATCACAAAAAAAAAGAGACATGAATCACAAACTACTCCAATTGACAGCGCATATAATATTGAACACTAGGACTTACGAAAGCTTTGACCTTTTCTTAATAAAATTAGTCTCTGATTCAGTCATAATTGTTTTGTAATTTGTACCACAGTGCTCCACATATTTCTTCTTTTATTTTTTTTTACCTCAAGTCAACTTTTACTGTTTCCCATACAATAGTGCTTGCATGATTTCAGTTGTTCAGGGAATTAGACTGAATACCAACAGTACCGTCTGTTTTCTCTTCAGCTTTTCCGTTCTTAGTTTCCTAGCACTGAACTCTGCTCTGCGAGAATGACAAAAGCTTAATAACGCAGTTAATAAATAAATTACAGCCAACACCATCAATGTACGCATAGAAGACAGGCTCAAACAAGCAACGGATTCCAATTAGACATCAGAATTCACACCACAAAAGTTCATACGCAAGCGGAACTGCATTCTTGTTGTTTATGCTAACGAAAATGGAACTCGTTATTTGCAAGAAAAATATTGCCATTTCAGCATCATAATTACCTCTTTCTGCGTCCAATAGACCAATAGCTCTGCAAAGAAAATGATGGACGCTTTCCCAAGTTCTAGCTTGCATGGATCACATGAAATTTAATAGCCCGGCGCCCTCACCTTCAACAAAGAATCAAGGGGAAGGGGACAGGATAAATCAGCGAAATGCTGACAATCTGAATACTGGAAATGAACTCCTTTTAGAAGGGAACGATAGATTGTTGGCCCAGTTTCTCTCTCACACAACACACGCGAGCATTATTGGATGGATGAAAAAACAGAGACAACTAATGCACCGGAGATGGGAGCGAACAGATAGAAGAACACAGTTTCTTTTGGTGCTCAATCTGCCGCACGTCCTTTCTGGCTTCTTTCTTTGTTTATTTATAGAGTAAAGAGCAACAGGTAATGAGCAACAGCAAAGAACGCTTCATACGCCACGAACCGAACTAGCCGTGCCATCCCACGACCACGCACACGACTCGCTCCGGCGTGGACTGAGCACGCCTCGAGCTGAACACAACGACGTGCACACGACTAACGAATTAACATGCACATGCAAGTAAATACTAATCAAGATTAGTGTCTAACATGGATCATGTCACTCTGAACTTGGCGGAATGAACAGCGGTTTCACTTGCTTGCTCTTGTGAGGTTCGCCGCTTCTCCTGGCTCCCCTCCCCCCAGATCAACGCAAGTGTAGGCAAGAGGGTATCTTTGATATACCTCGAGGTATCATGCAACAATGTTTCTGCACCGAAAAAAGGGAGTGTTGTCTTGCTTTGGAGCCGAAAGCTGGCTCAGTTTGGCACCATTTACAGACAGTATAAGAAGAATTCAATGTTCACTCCAGGCCTAGCAGACAAAACATAGCATTGCAGCACACCAGTACAGTCGAGTGTGAAGCATCTAAAACCTGGTACCGGGTCAAATCTCAGTCAGAGGCCATTGATAACGGCCGGTAACCTATTTCCGAGAAAAATAACTCGAAATTCGACTACTGAGATTTGAATTTGAGATCTAACCGCTGGGATTATAAATTTGAATTTATATTTGAAAAATTCTGACAGGTACTTTGGATCCGGTTCCCACCAGGAATTCTGGTAACCGCTGGTAGCCGACCGAATTTTGATCCCTGGTCAGTGGTGATCAATTCAGAAAGAAGGAAACTACTCCATGCTGAAACGTTGATAACTTGGTCGTGCGCTCGCACCGACGTGGTTGGCTGGCAAAATTCAGTAGGGAATGAGTACAGTACGGCACAAAAAGAAAAATGGAATTGCCGTGAACAGTGATGAAAACCAGATCAGCGTATCTATTCAAAAAATGGTTATGCAGGTATGCAGCTGGCATCAATTCGGAATACAAAAACATAAATTTACACTTTCCAAAGATGATATACAACAGAAAGTAGCCTCCAAATTCAAGATCATTACCACTTAAACACAAAAGCATTAAGTATCTATCCAGACAGGTACATTAGGGACGACAGAATTACACAAACATAGTCTCGGATGAACACAAAATTGTAGTATTCCAAATAGCTTACAAAAGTCCTAGCAGTAAACAGTTTCGCCATAGTTTTTTAACCCGAAGGCTCAAGCTACTAAGCTAAGAAAAGCTGAAGAAACAACTTCAGAAGGAAACTCCTAGGCACGAAATGTATAACACTCCAGCAGTATAATCGATTAATCGATAGGTGATCTTGTCAAGTGCAGCTTACAAATACAAAAAAGAACTTTGACAATGATATTGTTCTCCCAGCTTATAAAAATCAGATTAACCCAGATTATCAATGCATTGAATATCCAGCTGGTCTCAACGCAAGACACTGTCATCCTCCACCTCCAAGTCCAATGCACGCTTGCTCTTCTCCTTACCCTTCTTGCCAACCTTCCGCCCTTCATTAGCAGGAAATTCTACAGTAGACGCACCCTTCTTCCTCTTCCTCTTCTCAGTCACCCCTTGGAATTCTTCCATCACAACATCCTCAACCTGCTCCTTCTTATTCCTCTTCCTCTTGCCACTCGCCTCCTTCCAAACTTCCTCTCCATCATTGGCATCCACATATCTCAATGCCTTCTTCTTGTCCTTCCTCTTCCCACCAGTCTCAACTTCTGCAGCATCAATGGCCTCTCCGGCACCTACTTTCCCCTCCAATCGCCCAACTGGCACCTCAATCTTCATACCCAACTCTGGCACGACCTGGTAAATTGGCAGTGCGACTGAATCCACCGCCTTCAAATGCAGAGCCCTCACGTTCGCCCACTTCTTTGGCACCTTTTCCACGGCAGCCTCCACTGCCGCCATCACATTCTCCACGATCTTCTCTTCCTCCATGTCCAGCCTCCCCACCTTAATCCCAGAGCAGGTACCCGACCGCAGGTACAGAAACGTCGAGCTCAAAACCTTGAGGACCTGCTCCGGCCACCCAGCGCGGGTGAAGTCGACGGCGATCGGAGCCTTCTTGGTGGAGTAGAACGCCTTCCCGAGGACGCGGGGGAGAAGCGGGAGGACGGCGCGGTCGGCGAGGAAGAGGTCGTGGGAGGCGGCGAGGCGGCGGCGCGACTCGTACGGGCGGTAGTCGGTGCGCAGGGTGGAGAGGGGGATGACCTCGGAGACAGGGAGGTGGAGGGACTTGGATGCATCGAGGAGGTCTGAGGCGGACGGGGAGAGGGAGTTGGGGCGGTCGTCGGAGATGACGCAGATGGAGGCGGAGGCGTGGGCGAAGACGAGGTGGGGGAGCGGGAGGAGGTGCGGCTTGGTGGTGGGCGAGGTGGGGACCCGGCGGAGGGAGAGCTGGAGGAGCACGAGGTCGTCGCGCTCGTCAGTGAGGAGGTTGGGGGGCGCCTCCGCGGCGCGCACGCGCATCCACTTGGTCAGGGAGGTCACGGCGCCGGCCACCGTCGCGCGGGGCACATCCTGTGGCGGCGGTGGCAACATGGCGGCGGCGGAAGAGGAGGAGGGGTTTAGGGTTTGATGTGCGGCCGGGGGATGGGTGTGAGCGAGTCAGGTTGTGCGGGTTTATTTATACTAGTGCACGTTTTCATCTCAACATCTACCAAGGAGTTTCTCTACGGCATGTGGACCCAAATTGCCACGAGTCCGTGGATCCCACAAGTCAGAAACACAAGTAGGCTGCTCTTAGCTCATTTCGCTTTTTTTACTTTTGACCCTTGATACTTCCTCATGATTCGTGCAAACGGAAAGGTAATGTGCTCTCTGGACTTGGCTTGCAGCAAACCGTGGAAGAAAACTGGAAAAGAAGCGCTTGCGGCTAGCTTCTCCCTCCAGCAATAAAAGACCTGCTCTCCACGGCAGCAATAAAAGGTCTGCTCTCAGTTGCACTGCGCGTCTTCGGCTACATGTACCTTCCTCTGTACACTTCCGTGTGCATGATATTGAGCGCGCTCGTAACAACATGTTCGAAATGCCGCGTACGCTACTAGTTTGGCTAATTTGTTCTTAGTGTCATTACAGCGTTCGAGCATTGCGTGTGTCGTTTCTAGGAATCTAGTTTTGATTGGGAAGCTTCGGTATCGCGATCTGAATCTTGACACACTTGGCAAATGAGTGCGGGTGAGGGGCATGTATTGTTCATGAATTTCTCTGTTAGTTACAGTTGGATAGGTTCCTATTTACTTTTGTTTGCTTTAGACATCCATTACGGTTGCCAAGAACCTTGAATTCAATTCATATCTTGCTAGTTTTTTTTCCATCTTCGAAAAAAATCTTGCTAATTTTTTACACCATGCCAAATTTTTTACATCATGCCAAAGTTGCAAAATGATACTAATATGAAGTTTTCAATAACGGTGAGTTCTCATAGGCGGTGCATGTAACATCCGAAAATTTGGGTTTTCAAAACACTTTTGAGTAATTTATGTCCCTAAAAATATCACCAATTTTCCTTGAATTAATAAAAGCTTATTTGGGAATTTCCAAAATTTCAAAATATTTAATTTTACTAATGTAAACATTCGTTAAATGAAAAACAATGTTAGTTGGGTTCATTGTATTCTAAGGAATTCTCCTGAATTTTCTTGGATTTTGTTGGACCGAAAAGGCGACTAGAGGGGGGGTGAATAGGAGCACGCTCACTTTTTCAACCACGATTAGATTCAACACAAATTTCACTCCAATAGCTATAGAAGCTATGAAGATCGATATACCAGTACAGCGGAAGACTAGGATTGAATCCAATCAAAACCCCGAAGCAAAACAACCAAAAACAACCGAAACTTAATTTCCTAAGAGTAGGGCGGTCGACCTCTACTGGGGCGGTCGACCTCTCCAAGGCGGTCCGACCTCTACTCGAGGCGGTCGACCTCTCCAAGGCGGTCCGACCTCTAGCTAGGGCGGTCGACCTCCGGTAGATGAACAGTGAAATCACCAAAAGCGAAGTTGCAAATAGGTCTAACCTTTGATCTACAACTCCAAACTTCATGAAACTTGGAACACACCTTCTCTAGGATGTCAGGAACCTATTCCAATCGAAGATCATGGAGATCCATGGAAAAGTTACGACATTTTTCAGTTTGAGAGATGGATGGTTCAAAACCGAGTCAAAACGAAAACGTGACCCAAAAACTTGCTCGTGGGTGATTGATGATCAAGATGATCTTAGATGTGTTCCCACATGTCACGACAAGCTATATCATGTAAAGAAATCAATCAAAAACATGCGAATCAAAGAAAGACTCAAAATCACCAAATAGAGAGAAGAAGGGCAAAGAGACACATCTTTGATCAAAGCTTTCTTTGGATTGATTGATAGAGTTTGGGTTCTGACCACTCCATCAATGGAGGACAAAGCTCAATCCAAGAGCACAAGATCAAATCAAAACTCTCTAGAACCCTAACCTCCACTAATCCTCTCCCTAAGCCAAAACTAGGGTTTCAATAATGATAAAAGGGTTGAAGGGGTGCACCACCTCCTCCTCTATTTATAGTGGAGACTTAGACCTTCTAGAAGATTAACTCAAATGGGCTCCGTTAAGGCCCAAAACAAACGGGTCACACACGCACGCTTTTAAAGCGCCGTCTACAACACCTCTTAACCTAAACCGCTTCTCTTGCGCCGTCTTGCGCCGTGGGTAGGCAAAGGTCACCAAAGTGATATTTGGTAAGATTACCAAAATACCCTTCTCGGTCCTTCTCAGAAGACCGAGTCCATCTTCGCAAGCACTTCGCATGCTCGCCACGTGTAGTTTGATCAACGGCTCTCTCCATGTCGGCAAGTCTCCCATCCGGCCCCACCGAAACCACCATGGCACTTGCACCGACTCCGCGCCGCTTGATCAAACCGATCCGACCGAATCGCCGTTCGGTCATCATTGTCCATTCATGCCATACTTGATTTCATTGACCTCACTGAAGATCGTCGATCGTTACGGACCTAAGCTCTCCAAGCCTCGTCCGATCATCCTCGCCGTTGACCGTCGTTGACCACCAAGCAACTCGCACAACAATAGACAAGCAAATCGAAGCAGGAACAAGTTCTTCGCAACTTGACCCACGTTAGTCAAAACATGCATCATGCAACACATATGCATGAAACTCATGACTTTGACCTAACCAATGAGCAACGCCGCCACAAAGGGCGACATTCGGTGTGATCGGTCGATCAGCCCCTCGGGCGATCGGCCGCCTCTGCTTGGTCGGACCGCCGGCCAAAGGCGGTCCGACCGCCGTAGGACTTAGCCAATTTTCAACCCCGAAAATCCAAACCTCTGGAAACTTTAAACCAATAGAACTTTTCTTGGAGACTCCAAAAATTATGGGAGCAAGAACAATGGGATCCCTCACTTGCCTACACCCTCTATTTTTGGCCCCACTGTTTGACCACTTTTGTCACGGCCGGTCCGGCCGGCGCACATGGCCGGTCCGACCGATTTGGGACCGGTCGGACCGCCGATGCTATGGCGGTCGGACCGCCCTATCGTAAAGTCGAAGCGATCTTTGAAACTTTGTCGAAAACCCGTGAAACGACAAACCGTTAACGCTATTGCCAATTGTCACATCATCCTAAGATCTGGAGCATATCCCCATGATATCCACAATCTCTCCCTTGATGAACACATTGGCAATAATCCAAAAAATGTAATTTGAAGGTTTGAAAAGTAAAAAACTTTCGTTTTCGCACAAAGACACAACTTGGTCCATAAGCAAGAGAAAGCAATGGAAATGACCAAGCTGGCATCAGAATAGCATAGGCAAGTGAGATAAGGCAAAAGAAAGCATAAAAACTTTGATTTCCAGAAAAAGTCACAAATCTCACTTAAGGTCCAAATGAAAGAACAATTGTTCAATTGACCTTTGATCATTGTGAGTAGTAATAAATGCAATTCAAGTTCAGAAGAGTCAATAAGACAATAAGAATGCAATTCAAGAACTCCCCCTCACTATGATCCTCGGATTTCAAAAAAATTCAAATTCTCCAACTTTCTCCCCTTTGTATAATCTTCTCCCCCTTTGACAATGGAGTCATCAAGGAATCACGCCTTCCTCTCATCCAGAGATAACAAATGCAGAATAAAGAGAGAAGCAGAAAGAAGAAGTATGCATGAAGTGCAATGGAGTGGCTTAATTTTTGTATTTTTCAATTTTTGATTACAAGAAGCTTTGGAGATTACCCAAAAGAACTAGTCAGCATTTCTAATATTGCACAAACAACATATCAAGCCTGATAGTGCTAGCAAGATCATGGTAAGACATATATAACAAAGCTAAGCATAAAGACTCAAAAGTAAAGCAATGGATTTGATCAGTTTAAGCAAGGCTTCAAATTCAGCAAGTTCATCAACAGGGATCCTAAAGTGAAATTGGCCATGTCAAAATGTCAAAGTGAGATCAAAAATCTAACAAAGACCACATTTAAGAGTCAATCAAGTCCCGTATTGAATCATTTTGCTCAGTATTTCTTAAAAGCACATTTGTCAACAGTTTTCACATATGCATTGAATATTTGAAGTTGACTAATGATCTAACTTAGTGACAAGATCCTGGACTAGGAGCCATCCACAAACTCATCCTAAGCTTCGACCAGAAGTTGATTAAAGGTATATCTTAGTAAAGAAGATCCTGGACTAGGAGCCATCCACAAACTCTTTCTAAGCTTCTACCAGGGCGACAAATCTTGAGGTTCATGTCATTTCTGACAAGCAATCCCCATGAGATCGTCTGGATCATCAAACTATCTCCAAGTTCATGTCATTTGACAAGCAGTCTCGTAAGAGTAGTTTGGCACATTTTAATCATAAGACAATCTTGATTTTTCATTTTTCACAAGAGCATTTTTAGAATCTCAAGAACACAAAAGCTCAAGTAATGGTCAATTTTAGATCAAAGAGTTAACAAAGCAATTCTGACAGGGCCAATGTCACAAGAGGAGCACTAATTGCGCAACTCGCTAAAACATCCACAAATTGCAATTTCTTAGTTTGAGTTGTTTAAAAGGTTCTAGCTCATATAGCAAAGACTTAGCTACACATGTAAAAGCATGATAATTCTAGCAAGTCAAAGAACTAGACATGGCATTGAGCAAGAATTGAAATACTAAAGCTCCAAAGGGTAATAGGCAAAGCTTCATCAATTTTAAAAGATAAGCAGAAAATTTTATATTACAATGCATCTTTTTGGATTTTTCATACCACTTGATGTATTCTTCATATGAATGCAGTATGATACAATGAGATGCAATAAAAAGCCTAAAAACCTAAAAAGTTCAAAAAGATCAACAAGTTCAGAAAAAGAACAATAAAAGATCAAAAGAACAAGGTAAGATCAGAAAAGATCGAACTCCCCCTCAAACCAACCCATAGGGATAAATTACCCCTAACTCGCTTCTTAAGGTGGCAAACCTAGTTGGGTCTAAAGGTTTGGTGAGGATATCAGCCAGTTGAGCCTCGGACTCCACGAAGTGTAGCACAATATCACCCTTCTCGACATGGTCTCTAAGGAAGTGATAGCGAATGTCTATGTGCTTGGTCCTAGAGTGTTGCACAGGGTTTTTAGCAATGTTAATAGCAGAAGTGTTATCACAGAAAAGAGGAACACTAGCAAAATTTAACCCGTAGTCCTTAAGAGTGGATACCATCCACAAAATCGACTCTGACAACTAGCGTGACTACATACTCACCTCGTGATGGAGATTGTGCAGAGGACTGCTTCCTAGAAGACCAAGAAACAAGAGAAGTGCCTAGGAAGTGACAAGTGCCCGAGGTACTCTTCCTATCAAGCCGATGACCATAAAATCGAATCGAAAACCCCGAATGGATAAAGAAGAAGAACAGAGTACCAAATGCCATCTTGGAGGGTAGAGTGTAAATACCGAATATGCGCTTAAGCGCTTGGCGATGGGAAGTTCTCGAGACGCTGAAACCTCGCAGAGGCGATCGTGAAGTGGATGTCCGGTCTTGATGCCGTCAGTGCAGGAGGGAGCCGATCATCTTTGCGGTACTCGCGTTGATCCACGGCTTCTCCTTCCTCATCTGGATCCAGCGATCGAAGTCGCCATGGGAGTGGCGATCGGCTTGCGATCACCCATGTCGAAGCGTTTGAGCGGATCCTTAGTATACTTCGTCGATGGATGAAGATCCTTCCTTACATTGCTTGATTTGAAGCCCGAAAGTAATTGAGCTCTCCCATCATGCTCATCTCAAATTCCTGGACATAGTCTCGGAAAAGCTAGAAACAAGAGCATGAGAAGAACCACCAAAGATAATATCATCAACGTAAATCTGAGCAAGTAAGAAATCATTGCCACGCCTAAGAATGAACAAGGTCTTGTCTACCTTACCCATCTCAAAATCATTCTTAAGCAAGAAAGTCTTAAGTCTATCATACCGGGCTCTAGGGGCTTGTTTAAGACCATACAAGGCTTTGGATAGCTTGAAGACATGATGTGGGTTCTTGGGATTCTCAAAGCACAGGGGTTGCCTAACATAAACCTCCTCCTCTATAAAACCATTGAAAGGCACTCTTAACATCCATCCGATATAATCTAAAGCCCTTAGAGGCAAACAAATGCAAGAAGAATGCGAATAGCTTCTAGTCTAGCAACAGAGCAAAGGTCTCATCAAAATCTAACCCCTCAACTGGCTAAAACCACGAGCTACTAACCTAGCCTTGTTTCTAACCACGAACCATCCTCATTTTGTTTGTTTTTGAAGACCAGTGGGTTCCTATAACATTATGACCACTAGGAGGTTCTACTAGGTTCCAAACCTTATTCCTCTCAAAATTCTCTAACTCCTCATGCATGGCATTGACCCAACTCGAATCAGATAAAGCATGTGATATATCGCGGGGTTCAAAAGAAGCTACAAAAGCAAGATGAAGATAGAGGTTTGGATCATGATACCTGGAGCGAGTGACTCGTTCATGGATATTACCTATCATCTGATCCGCGGATCTTTGCTTTTGAATGTGAAGTGGCGCTTTGGAGAAGAAAGTACCTCTTCGACCTCGCAGTACTGCGATGATGAAGATGCAGCAGGTGCCTCAACTGAAGGCGAAGTAGTCACGGCGGGTTCTTGTGCAGGAATAGGAATGTCAACAGCAGCAGGTGGAAGAGTATCATCGAGTCCATCATCATCTTCCTCTACAAATATACTCTCTGTCACCTGTGTATCACCTGAAATATCTGATCTAGCTCCAGGGCTAGTCTCATCAAAAGTGACATTGCATGTCTCCTAAACCAAGGTTAGTTTCAGCATTAAAAACTCGAAAACCCCTTGAATGAGCGGGATAACCCGAAATAAACCATCAAAAGTTCTTGACTCAAATTTATCTAGATTTCTGTCTTGAGAATAAAACACTTGGATCCAAAGACTCGAAAGTGCGAGGCAGAGGGTTTTCTACAAAAGCGAAGCTCATAAGGAGTCTTGCCCAAAGACGGTCTCAAAAGACACGATTTGCAATATGGCAAGCAAGTAGAAATAGCTTCGCCCAAAACCTCCTCAGTGCTATACTCATCTAGCATTGTCCTAGCCATCTCAACTAGAGTCCTGTTCTTCCTTTCCACAACGCCATTTTGTTGAGGGCGTGTGGGAGGAGAAGCGATCCTCAATTCCACGCTCGGCACAAAAGGAAGCAAAAGATGCATTCTTGAACTCCGTGCCATTGTCATCTGCGGATCGCTCTCAAGGCACTTGGAAGTTCGAAGCCAAGCGAAGAACAAGATCATGATAATGATCAAAAGCTTCATCCTTCAAGTGAGAAAGAACACCCAAGTGTATCTAGAAAAATCATCGACTATGACAAGAATGTACCATTTTCCACCAATCGACCGAACCTAAGCGGGACCAACGGTATCCATATGAAGCAAGCTGTCGGTCAGTCGGTCATGACCATAGTCAGCGATGGGTGTGAGGCGGCAACTTGCTTGCCATGCCTACGTGGCGCACATACTGACATCCTTGACGGCTTTGAGTTTAGGCAAACCTCTCATGAGCTCAAGGTTGCTAACTCGCGTCGATGATCAAAACCAATGTGCCCCAAACAGCGGTGCCAAAGCGAACTTCGGAAGAAGAAGATGAAATTAAGCACTTGAGAGAACCAAAGAAGAGATTCGGAAAAATCGGCTCCAAAGATCCTAGCAACTCTAGTAATCCCAAAAACAAGCTCACCGGTGAATCAAGCACCCGACAAGCATTTTTCTTAAATCTAGTCTCATAGCCATCATCAAGAAGTTGAGAGACGAAAGCAAATTAAACCTTAGCTTGTCCACAAGGCGGCGTCCTTGAGGATGAACTTGTCGTTCACCCCGATCGATCCGTTCCTTCAATCCGCCCTTGCCTATCATCTCCAAAGGTGATGAATTCATCACCGTCGACCGCGTGAAGGAGGTGAACCATCTTGAGTCTCCGGTCATGTGGCGTGAACAGCCTGAGTCGACGAACCACGTGTCCTTCCTCTTTCCGCGGTAATCCTGAAAATCAAGGCACAGAAGAACAATGTGTCTCAATCTGGGGTTAGTTAAACAAGACTTGGGAACCCCATTATGAGACACATGTCTGCCGGAGTAGTATGCAAACAGAAGTGCTATCCTTGATTAAGTTTGAAGTTCATTATGAGCAATGGTTACTTTAACATAAGAGTTATCCTGTCTAGGAACATGATGATGAGCATGTGACACAAATCCTAAACCAAGTTTCCTCTTTTCTACATTACCATGTCTCATAAAAGCTCTAGGTTGATTGAGTGAAATTCTAGCAAAAATTTTCTTATCATTTTTCAACCTCATGCAGAACTCAACCAAATGTCCATTCTTCTTGCAATAGGTGCAATGGTACTTGATACCTTGGGAGAAGTACCCTTTGACTTAATGAAGTTTGGGCAAAACCCCATGATTTAAAAGTAGTTTTTGCAAAGTTGGGTTTTAAATTCAACTAACCCATTTTCCAAGACTTGAGTTACTTGGGGCTTAGAATTATCTTGGACAGAGTTGTATCCTAATCCTTGCTTCTTATAAGGAGTCTTAGATTTATCGAGAATCATGTTTAATTGTTTCTTACCTTTAGAAAATTTTTCTAAGGTATCCTTAAGATAAGCATTTTCTTTTCAAGATTAACACATGACTCACAAGTTTTGCCTTTAATAGCTCTAGCATATTTTTCCTTATATAAAGCAATTTCAAGTTTAAAAGCGGGACATGAAGCACATGTAGAAGACTCAATCTTGTTCTTAAGCTTGGCATATTTAGCTCTAACTCGCTTCTAAGATATCTTTAACTTCATGTTCGCGTTCAATGCAAAAAGAGCAAAGGCTAGGATCAACGACACTGGGAGCAACCAACTTCTTTGGAATCTAAGCATTTTTCACAAGGAGCGATTTAACCTCAACTAACTCGGTCCTAGCATTTTCAAGTTGTTGCAAAGCAATATCATGAGCGATTGCGGTTTAGCGAATTACGAGTGTAGAGCATGGCGGGAAGAACATTCATCGATTCAAGAGTCTTAGTATTTGCAAGTTCTAAAGTCAAATTATCTACTTGAGACTCTAAGTCCTTGTTCCTAGCCATGATATACTCTAACGCCTTATCTGGCTCATGAGTTGCTCAAAGATAGTTTCGCATCTATCGAAAGGACATCATAGGAGAGAGGTACCTCATCGTCGTCGGCGTCGTCGAGTCGGCCATGAAGCAAACGCAGGTGAAGTCCTTGGCCTTCCCTTCTTCTTGTCTTGAGGATCTCCTCCTCCTTGTCATCCTCGCTCCCGAGTCCACATCGCAAGATTGTTCCCCAAAGCGGCAAGAACCGGTGAGTGCCTTTGTGAGCTTAGCGACATCAAATCTTGATTTGTTCCATTGAGGCTTCTTCAAGTGGCTTTCCTTCCTTGTGGTTGCTCTTTCCTTTCAACTTGGGGCGGTTGCGGATGTGGTAAGCTCACCACACTCATAGCAAGTCACGGACCTCCTCTCTTTTTGTTTCTCATATTGTTATAGGCCGTGTGGCTTTTTCGACTATGAGGGCTAACTCGGCCTCGGAAGACTCTCAAACTCCTCTTCATGGATTGCGGATAAACCCGACAGCGAAAATCCGGAAGAAGACTCGGAAGACCCATCGAAGCTCTCTTGGCGGGGTCGCTACCAAGGCCATATTTTCCTTCTTGGGATGATCAATCCTCTTGATCTCATGAGTCTTAAGCTTGCTATAGAGCAGCTCAAAGTCGGATCGAGAGGTTGGCGTTCTCCTCAATGGCGGTAGCCTTTATCTCCCACTCCTTGGTGTTGATTGCGGCCAAGAGGTGGGTGGCATTTTCAGATCGAGAATATTCAATTCCAATGACCTTCATCGATTAATCACTTTGTTGAAGCGGTGAAAATGTCATCGATGCTCTCTCGGGGCGCATCTCGAATTTGTTATATTCACGCTTATAGGTATGCAGCGTACTTTCTTGATTTGGGACGAACCCTCATGGTAGGTTTCGAGGTGTTCCAAATCTCGTGCTGATCTCAAGATTGCAAATTCGATCATACTCCTATCTACCAAGCCCACCATACAAGAGGTTCTTTGCCTTATTGTTGTTAGCCAAGAGGGCTGTTGAAGCCGGCGTAACAACTTCGGGAAGAACGCGGGGCTCGAACAACCTCCCATATAGCTTGTCCTTCGCTCTCAAGGAAGACTCGCATGCGATTCTTCCAATAGGCATAGTCGTGCCCATCGAAGATATGCGGCTTGGTGGAGTACTTATCCATCGCCAAGTTCAGTGACCGGTTAAGATCAAGATTGAACTAACCGGGCTCTGATACCACTTGTTGGACCGAAAAGGCGACTAGAGGGGGGTGAATAGGAGCACGCTCACTTTTTCAACCACGATTAGATTCAACACAAATTTCACTCCAATAGCTATAGAAGCTATGAAGATCGATATACCAGTACAGCGGAAGACTAGGATTGAATCCAATCAAAACCCAAGCAAAACAACCAAAAACAACCAAACTTAATTTCATAAGAGTAGGCGGTCGACCTCTACTCGGGCGATCGACCTCTCAAGGCGGTCCGACCTCTACTGGGCGGTCTCGACCTCTCCAAGGCGGTCCGACCTCTAGCTAGGCGGTCGACCTCCGGTAGATGAACGATGAAATCGGCCGAAAACGAAGTTGCAAATAGGTCTAACCTTTGATCTACAACTCCAAACTTCATGAAACTTGGAACACACCTTCTCTAGGATGCGGGAACCTATTCCAATCGAAGATCATGGAGATCCATGGAAAAGTTACGACATTTTTCAGTTTGAGAGATGGATGGTTCGAAACCGAGTCAAAACGAAAACGTGACCCAAAAACTTGCTCGTGGGTGATTGATGATCAAGATGATCTTAGATGTGTTCCCACATGTCACGACAAGCTATATCATGTAAAGAAATCAATCAAAAACATGCGAATCAAAGAAAGACTCAAAATCACCAAATAGAGAGAAGAAGGGCAAAGAGACACATCTTTGATCAAAGCTTTCTTTGGATTGATTGATAGAGTTTGGGTTCTGACCACTCCATCAATGGAGGACAAAGCTCAATCCAAGAGCACAAGATCAAATCAAAACTCTCTAGAACCCTAACCTCCACTAATCCTCTCCTAAGCCAAAACTAGGGTTTCAATAATGATAAAAGGGTTGAAGGGGTGCACCACCTCCTCCTCTATTTATAGTGGAGACTTAGACCTTCTAGAAGATTAACTCAAATGGGCTCCGTTAAGGCCCAAAACAAGCGGGTCACACGCACGCTTTTAAAGCGCCGTCTACAACACCTCTTAACCTAAACCGCTTCTCTTGCGCCGTCTTGCGCCGTGGGTAGGCAAAGGTCACCAAAGTGATATTTGGTAAGATTACCAAAATACCCTTCTCGGTCCTTCTCAGAAGGCCGAGTCCATCTTCATGAAGCACTTCGCATGCTCTCCACGTGTAGTTTGATCAGCGGCTCTCTCCATGTCGGCAAGTCTCTCCCATCCGGCCCCACCGAAACCACCATGGCACTTGCACCGACTCGCCGCTTGATCAAACCCGATCACGCCGAATCGCCTGTTCGGTCATCATTGTCCGATACATGCCATACTTGATTTCATTGACCTCACCCTGAGATCGTCGATCGTTACGGACCTAAGCTCTCAAGCCTCGTCCGATCATCCTCGCCGTTGACCGTCGTTGACCACCAAGCAACTTTGCACAACAATAGACAAGCAAATCGAAGCAGGGAACAAGTTCTTCGCAACTTGACCCACGTTAGTCAAAACATGCATCATGCAACACATATGCATTTGAAACTCATGACTTTGACCTAACCAATGAGCAACGCCGCCACAAAGGCGACATTCGATGTGATCGGTCGACCGCCCCTCGGGGCGGTCTCGCCGCCGCTCTGCCGGTCGGACCGCCGGCCAAGGGCGGTCCGACCGCCGTAAGGACTTAGCCAAAGGCGGTCCGACCGCCGTAAGGACTTAGCCAATTTTCAACCCCTGAAAATCCGAAACCTCTGGAAACTTTAAACCAATAGAACTTTTTACTGGAGACTCCAAAAATTATGGGAGCAAGAACAATGGGATCCCTCACTTACCTACACCCTCTATTTTTGGCCCGACTGTTTTGACCACTTTTGGTCACGGCCGGTCCGGCCAGGCGCACATGGCCGATCCGACCGATTTGGGACCGGTCGGACCGCCGTGCTATGGCGGTCAGACCGCCTATCCCGAAAGTCCGAGCAGTCTTTGAAACTTTGTCGAAAACCCGTGAAACGACAAACCGTTAACGCTATTGCCAATTGTCACATCATCCTAAGATCTGGAGCATATCCCCATGATATCCACAGATTTTTTCTGAATTTATTTGCTATTTATTTTGACTCATTTGAATTTTTAATCTTTTTCTAAATTCTAAAATCATTTCTTAATTCATTTTTCTTCGTGGACTGAATTGGTTAGGCCCACTCATATCTCTCTCTCTTCTTCTTTACCCCTACCTGTACTACTCGTTTCGCCCCGCCCTTGTTTTCTTCCTCGCCTCGCCGCTCCGGGCCATCTCCTTTCACCCGGCCTAGCCACCTCTGTGCCGGGTCCACTTGCCAGCGCCACCTCCAGCCCTGCCGCTGTCCACCCGCACCACGCTGCTGCAACCGTGTCAAGCGGACTCCACCTCTACACCACCATTAGTGTCCAAGTGAAGCCCACCTCCTCAGGCTATAAATGTAACATCCCAAAATTTTTATTTTTGGGAAGGTATAATAAAAAATAAATGGGAAAATAATTTTGAGCATATTATATGTGGGAAACTATTTATACATGATTTTTGAACTTTTTGTATAAAGCAAATAATGAAATTTCATACAAGCAGCAACTTGTAAGAATTTTTTAGAAAATCACAGACACGTAAAATCCTGAAAAAATTAGAAGAGAGACTATACGATGTCAGAAGACCCCACAAAAAAATTCACAAATTTTGGAGTCTGTTTGATAGGTTCAAAAACTTGGTAAAGAATCAGCCAGTTTTGGAAATTCAAAAACATTTTTTGAATTCCCGCTAGCTCTTTTGGGCCGAATCCGAGCCGACCCAGATCCTTTGCCAGTTCTAGCAGCGTGCGCGCTCACCTTCTCGCTGACGTGTGGGCCCCGCTCACTAGCACCCTTCGTCCACCTCGCTCCCTCACCTGCTCGCCACCGCGCTAGTGCGCCTTGCCAGCTTCCCGCTCGGCCGTGGTTTCCAATCGCGGCCCACCGTTTTGCGCCCAAGTACCCTGTCACCTCCGCCAGCCCTCGCCCATGCTAGCTACCCCATTCAGGCACCTTATCCCCGCGTTGGCGGAGAGACACAGAGAAGACCACGAGTTTCTCGCGCTACCGCCGGTGTCTCGCCGTTTTTTCTCGTGAAAACGTCCTAGCTATTTACGCCCTAGCGCGCACTGTAATTCTCAGTTCGCCCACATTTCATTTCGTGCAAACCCGAGATTCATAGCTCCTTTGACCATGTTGAACCTAGTTTTTAAAACTACTTTTTATTCAAATTATTGCATGTTACTTCAATTATTTAATTCTTTAAATGTTTTGGTATTAGCTATTCATCCATTTGATTATATCTACTTTGCTTATTGTATTACACTGATCTTTTATCACCCTAGCTTGGTTAATTAATAGTTGGTATTATCATAGCACTAACATGGGTTGGTTAGACACGAATAGTCTTCTTAGCCATGCAATGGGTTATTGATATCATTTTGAGTTGCAAATCTAAATTTGACTAAGTGATTATGGAACAAATTTGTGTAAACATTGTGTGTTGTATGTTGTTACTTGTTGATGACATATGATGCACTTAACCAACTTGGTTATTTCCATTGCGTTCTCTTGCTTTTGGACCAAGTTGTGTATTTGCGTAAAAATATTGAGTATTTTTTTTCAAACCTCAAACCTTTATTTTTGAAAAAATACTAATGTGTTTATAAAGGGGGAGATTGTGGATATAATGGGGATATGATCATGATCTTAGAATAATGATACAATTAGCAATAGTGTTGAGGGTTTATCGAAACACTCATTTTCGATAAAATACTGTGTTCTGTCAGTAATAGCGCCAGGTGGCGGCGACAGTCGGGGACCGCCTCTGTAGTCGAATGGTTAGATGATTTTTCAGTTTGGAGTTGGGCCAAAAATAGAGGGTGTAGGCAAGAGAGGGGATCCTTTACACTTGGTCTCATATTTTTTGGAGCTTCAATCAAAAGTTTTATTTATTTTAAATTTCTAGAGAGGTTTCGGAATTTTAGGGAGGAATTTTGGCTAAGTCCCTTTTAGGCAATCGGACACGCCAGGTGGCGGTCGACCGTTTCGCCTGTTCATGGCCACTTGGCGACAATGTTTGTAGGTTAGGCCAATCTCTTATGTTTCAATGCATCTGTATTGCATGATGCATGTTTTGAATAACATGGGTTAAGTTGCGAAAAACTTATTCCCATATCGATTTCTTGGTCTATTGTTGTGCAGGAGGCTTGGAGGTCAACGGTGAGGATGATCGGGACTAGGCATGGAGAGTTGAGGTCCATAATGATTGAGGATGACGGGTGAAGTCAGTGGACTCAAGCATGGTGCAAAATGGACAAGGATGACCGAACGGAAAGTTCGGTGCAACAGGTTGCATCGAGCGTGCGAGGGTCGGTGTAAATGCCATGGTGGTTTCGGTGGGAGACGGATGGGAGAGACTTATCGACATAAAGAGAGCCGTTGATCAACCAACACGTGGCGAAGCATGGGATTGCTTCATGAAGATTGAATTCGATCTTCGGAGAAGGATCGAGAAGGGTATTTTGGTAATTTCATCAAAATACTGTCTTGATGGCTTTTGGCTAAACCGCGGCGCAAGATGGTGCAAGGTGATCATGAAGAAATGGATTCGGGAAGCCTAGTTCGTCTTCCGCTTTGAGAAGCGTGCGTGAGTGCAGATCCGTTTGTATATAGGCTTAACGGGTGCCCATTAGGGTTTACTCTCATGTCATAGCCTCCACTATATAAGGGTATGACCAGATGTGGAGTCCCTAGGTCCTTCCATATAGAAAAATCCTAATTTGTGTTTTGAGGATTTGGAGTAGTTGACGCTAGGGTTTGTGAGTGATGGGTTGATTGTGTGCTCAAGTGTTGAGCTTTTCTCCTCCATGGTGGAGTGGCTATAAACCAATCTCAATCTCAAATCAATCCAAGCAAGATTCTTCAAGATGAGTATCTTCTTGTTTTTGCTCTCTCTTTGGTTTTCATTTGGTTTCTTGCTATGATCTGGCTTACTGTGATATGTGGGAATGCATCTAGGATCATCTTGATCATCTTCTACCCACGAGCAAATTTTGGGATCAAAGTTTGCTTTTCTTTAGTTCTTGTTCCCTCCTTCCCTCATCTGTGAAATTCATGGAACCTTAGCCTTGATCTTCCTGATCATCAGTTGGAATATGTTCTTGACCTTTTTGATGATCTATGATTGAAATTTGAGGGGATTTGGATCACCAAATCAAAAGTTGTAAGAACTCATCGTTCTTCATCGAGGATTGGCGGTCGACCGGCTACCACGGCGGTCGGACCGACGGTCAACCAATGATCCGACCGGCAACTAATCGGCGATCGACCGGTGGGCGGTTCGACCCGCAAAAACCAATGGTTCGAATACACGGGCGGTCAGACCGCCGTTGAAGGACCGGTCGGACCGGTAGAGTCCAGTACTGAAAAACTCCACCCAAATCCAAAACGAAATTTGATCCAACTTTTGATTCAACCAATAAAACTTGACCAAATTTCGAGCACACCTCCCTAATGATATTAGAGACCTATTTCTAGCGACGATCCGTCAGATCCACTTCGCAGAATCGATCTCTCGAGATTTTACCAAAGGAGTGCACAAACCCTAGAAATATGAAAATCTTGATTCAAGACTTGCTTGAGGGGGTTTGATGATCTAGATGACTCTAGGAGTAATCCCACACATCAAAGCAAGATAAAATAGGCCAAGAGACCAAGTATGAACCTTTGAATCAAGGAAGCACCAAAATTATCCAAAAAGGGAGAAGAACACAAAAGGGAGCAAACGATCTTTCAATTAAGCATCACAAGATTGTTCGAGTTCACAGGATGCTTACAAAGCCTCTCCACCAAGGAGGGCAAGAGCTCAACAAGGAGCACACTCCAAACCCTAGATCTCCTCTCCTCTCCTCCAAACCCTAGAAAAGGAAGAAGGGGCTAAAATGAATGCTTGGCATGTTTTCCATCTCCCCCCTTCCTATTTATACTAGAGAGCTATGGTTTCCTATTTGGGGTCACTTACACATGGGACCCACACACAAATAACTCTTGAAGCAATCGCCTGCTTCACCACGTGTAGGTTGATCACGGTTCTCATCGCTCGCCAAGCCTCTCTTGTCCGAATCCCATCGGAACCTCCCGAGACTCAAGACCGATATCCGCACCGCCGATCCAACCGGTATGATCGAACCACCCGCTCGATCCGTCTTGCCCATTCGCACTGCTTGAGTCACACGACCACCCGGATCCCCGATCGCTCGACCTCGCTCTCCAAGCGTAGTCACGATCCACTCACCGCTGACGCCGCTGACACGCAAGCCACCGCGACAAAGAATAGACAAACAGACCGCTTCCGAACAAGTTCTTCACAACTTGACCCACATCGCCCAAGAATGCAATATACATCGATAAAGCATTGAAGTTCATAGAATAACACACTCGTAACAAACTCAATGCAACACTTGGCTCACCTCCAGTGATCACGGCCCGATCAGCTTATTGTGGCGGTCCGACCGATTCATCTTGGCCGGACCCGCTCCCACAACGGGCGGTCGGACCGTCCAAAGGACTTAGCCAAAATTCAAGCGAGAAATTCAAACCTTCGAAATTTCAAACGAATAGAACTTTGTTGGGAGCTCCAAAATGATGGGACCACATCCAGAGACTCCTCACTTGCCTACACAACCTATTTTTGGCCCACTCCAAAACCCAAATTTCATTGTGGTGGGACCGCCACCATGGCTTCGGTCGGATCGCTCGGGCGATCGACCGGATCGTTATGCGAAGCTTGAGCCGATTTCGAAACGCGAGATTTTGCAAACCAACAACGCCATTGCCAATTGACTCATCATCCTGAGATCGTGCACATATCCTCACGATATCCACAAAAATTGAGCCGATTTGTGATCTCAAGTTCGAGCTGATTTTACTGTTCGTCGAGCTGGAGATTAGACCGCCCCCCGTGAGAGGTCAGACCGCCCATGTTGAGAGGTCTGACCGCCCAACTCTTGTTGATTTGAGTTTTTTGTGATTTGAGTTGTTTTGCTTTGAGATTTTGATTGGATTCATATTGGTCTTCTGCTACACTCGTACGTTGATTTTCATAGCTCTCATAGATATTGGAGTAAAAGTTGAGTTAAATCCAATCAAGGTAAAAAAGAGATAGTGCTCCTATTCACCCCCTCTAGTCATCGTTTCACTCTAACAAGTGGTATCAGAGTCCGGTTAGTTCACTCTTGATCTTAATCGGCCACTGAACTTGGCGATGGGGAAGTACTCCACCAAGCCGCATGTCTTCATGAGCTCGACTATGCCTGTTGGAAGAATCGTATGTGTATATACCTTCAGAGCGAAGGTCAAGCTATATGGGAGGTTGTTCGAGCCCCGCTTGTCTTGCCCGAAGTTGCTACACCGGCTTCAGTATCCCTCTTGGCTAACAACCACAAGGCAAAGAAACTCTTGTATGCTGGGCTTGGTAGACAGAGTACGACAGGATTTGTCATCTTGAGACCGCGCATGAGATTTGGAACAATCTCGAAACTTACCATGAGGGTTCGTCCCAAATTAAGAAAATACGCCAAATGGTCTTCAAGCGAGAATACAATAAGTTTAAGATGCGTCCTAGAGAGAGCATCGATGATGTATTTACTCGTTTTAACAATGTGCTCAATCAATTGAGAGCGGTCGACATCGAGCATTCTCAGTCTGAGAATACTACATATTTCTTGGATGCAATCAACACTAAGGAGTGGGAGATGAAGGCTATTGTCATTGTGGAGAATGTCAATCTCTCTTATTTCACTTTAGAGTTGCTTTATAGCAAACTCAAGACCCATGAGATCAACAAAGTTGATCATCCTAAGAAGGGGAACATGGCTTTGGTCGCTGACCCTCTCAAGAGAACCTCTGATGACTCTTCTAAATCTTCCTTTGAATTTCCACTTACTTGTTTATCTGCAATTCATGAAGAGGAACTTGAGAGTATTCTTGGGCCCGATTTAGCCCTCTTAGCCAAAAAAAAAATCACGGGCCTATAACATTATGAGAAACAAGAAGAGAGGTGGTCCTATGATATGCTATGAGTGTGGAAAGCTCTACCACATTGGGGTGAACTGTTCCAAGTCGAAGGGAAGAGGAACCACAAGGAGGAGGAGACAGCTTGGAGGAAGCCTCAAGGGAAAAAGTCCAAGTTTGATGCTGCCAAGCTCATGAAGGTCGCACACCGAGTTCTTGCCGCTTTTGGAGAACAATCTATGAGCGATGTGGACTCAGGGAGTGAGGAGGACAAGGAGGAGGAGCCCCCTCAAGAGAAGAAGAAAGGAAAGACAAAGGACTTCATTAGGCATATGGTCGAATCTGTCGACGTCGATGACATCGATGAGGTACCTTCATTCTATAAAGTTCTCTCTGCTAGATGCGATACTCTGTAGGTCATATTTATGGATGGTTCACCGCTTTCAGGTCCAACGGCGTGCATCGGCCCAAAGCATTGTATAAGGGTTGGGTACCGACGATATGTACATTGAGAGGGTCAATTGTTTGGATGAAGTTTCAGAAAGGTTTTGTTGTGATCAGCTCCGATCAAGTTGATTGTATCTTGTGGGTAAAGTGTACAACCTCTGCAGAGTGTTAACAATCTTTTCAAATAGCCGCGTTCACGGTTATGGACATGCTCGGGGATATCACCCGAGGGATAGATTTTTATAAAGCAATTGGGAAGGGGCAGTTGTGTGGTTTAACTCATGTGGCTGTGTTAAAGAAATTGATTAGGCTTAGTGAGCTTTGTGAAAATACTTGTTAAATTATTATTGTTAATTTTTTTTTTAAATCACGCTTTCAATCTATTATTCATATTCAACTGCAATAGCTGCTTTTATGCAAAAGAATCATAGATGTCATATCCTTTGGAATAAGCTACCATCTATAATTGCATTATGTGGTGCGACTTACTGAGTACTCTATGTACTCATTCTTGCTATAAACAATGTTGTTCAGTTAAAGAATGTTACATCGGTTCATCGTTGGTCAACAAGGTTTATTCAAGGATCGTGGTGAACTAGGTTGCGCTACCTCAGTCAATTGTCTGTGGGCATATGGATGAGCTTCACTGAAGTTATTATGTTTCCTTTGCTGCAGCTTATTTGAGTTACTCGCCTTCTGATGTATTAATTGTAAGCTTTGACCTTAAGGTCGTTACTTTGATAATTATTGTTATTTGCCTATTTCTTAGTTATCTTTGCATATGCAAATGATATTTCATCAATGTTGTCCACTGTGTGCACTAGTATGATCCTGAACTGGTGCAGTATACACAGAGAGTCTAGATTTGTATATTTGGATCCCGACAGTGCATTTGGCTGAAATAGGGAGTGCAACCTGTACCTCCTGAAAAAGGTGTGTTCCCATGGATCACCTGCATGAGTGTGACCTGGTAAGATTGTACGTCTTTTTTCATCTGTCATTGGTATCATTATTTACTTGTGATATGAGAGCTACATGTTTAAGCAAGAGAAGAAAGACCATCTTTCCTGCCTGAAATCAACAGGATTTCAGTCTGAAAAATGTCGGCAATTCTCAAAGAAATACCTGGAATGTAGGATGGAGAGGTTAGTATGCTTACTATCTGTGTTCTAATTCCAGGACTCCCAAGTTAAGTTGTCATGTCGTAGTTAGCTCAATGTCTTTTTTGGTATATCAATACTTAGCTAAACCAATTACTATTAATGATTTAGTCTGTATGTTTAGCATGCCATGGACTACAAGTTTAGCTCATTTAGTGGTAGAGTGAAGCAGTTGATCTTTGCATTGTAACTTGCATGTAGCCACCACATGTTTGATAGTTTGGGCCTAACAATACCACTCCAACCATCACTGTGCAAATAGAGAAGAGGGTGCGAATAAATTTACTTAAACATTGATCATGCAAAATTATTGTGGCATCTGGTAGTATGACAAGACCATTACTGATGAGGATTTGGTCCATATGCTCGAACTGCTAATTCTATCCGGTAATAGTCAACTGAGACAACCAATCTTTGCAAGTTGTGCAAGTTGTCTTAGTTACAAAATTGAGACCCGACAATTCCATGCAAAATTGCTAGTATATGCCAATTGAAGTTATTCAAAATATCAGTAACTTTCAAAGTTTCCGCCTTGCCTTGTTGGCCTTTTGCTTGAAATATTTGTTAAAGATCTTTTCTGCATCTGTATATGCTTTTAGTAATTATTCTTTCTTTATAGAATTCCTTTTTGTAAGGTTGATCAGTATGTTTTATTTTTACATGAAACTGTTGCTATATAAGTATCTTTCGATGCTTGATAGTTTGATTTCAAGTTCACATGCTCAGCATGTTGCATCATGTTCTGAATCATTTTTAGTGGTTGAGTGAAGTAACTGTTGTTTGCTTCATTAGCCTGTAGCAAACCAAGATTGGCCTCAGGGCATGTTCGGTTGTTTGCATCCTCTGGTGCAACACATGTGCAATGTGCTGCTGTATGCTTGTATCAATGTCTGTGTATTTTGTGGTTGAGTGAAGCAACCAATATCGCCAAACACAATTAGGGGACTACTTGTTTTAGCCTTTTAGAACATGTTTTGGTGCTTGCACTAGTTAATTTTAAGATAGAACGATTGTTTTAATATCTGAGATTATTACTTGCACTGGTAAGAGCTCTTAGCAACTTTAATCTCAGAAATTCACTGTTCAGGCACATAACGAGATGCACTTTGCTTTAGAAATTTTGGTTTAATGCCGCCTTTTCCGTTAGGATTCCAAATCATGTTATTCTTGTGCATTAAATCTTTGTGAGTTTATCTTCCTTCCACAAACCCGATGGCAAAGCAAGATATGTCAAAGCTTGGGTTCTGTAATGAAGACGTTGTGAATTCACATCCTGACAGGAACGACAAACCGGAGAGTCCTACAAGTGATCCAAAAGAGAAAAAATAGCTATTTGATTTGAGGTAGCTTTGTCTGTTTCTTATGCAAAGTCGTCATCCATCAGATCAATCAAAATCTGAGTATAAAGAAGGGAATAATAAGGAAAATGATGGGAACCAACACTATGAAATGTTGAAATTTCTTCGTTCTATGTTAGAATTTTCTGAACTAAGGATAGTGAAACTTATTCAGAAGTAAATTTCTTGTGGATGTACATCTCAAACACTTCCAAGTTGTTTGCATTGCTAGTGAGGCAACACCAAGTACCAATTTTCGAGTTGTCCTAATTTTCTATGCATTACTTTCACCAGAGTAATTTTGGAGAGTGTTGCTCGTACTTATAGAAGATTTAAGACTTTTGATTTGTTCGAAATTTTCATGTTCTCAAGAAGCAGATAATGTGATCTACATTTGATACGGGCACGACTACGGGGGTAATCGCGACCCTAATATTTTGGCCCAATCTTCACGCCTTGATCTAATTGGACACATGCAACCTGATGAATGACACTGCCAACCACTGTCTCTATTATGGCAACATGTGACACTCGATTCATCCAACTACACGCTATGATAAAAAAACTAGGCTCATGCCTGACGATTCGAACAACAGCGCATCAACATGTCAAAGAACATGACATGCTACCCGAGATGGTAGTGCCACAGTTATACTTCATGTGCAGTTATATCGCAAGATGGTAGTACCATAGTTATACTTGCGGTCATACCGGTTTTATTGACAACTATTTTTCAAATGCAGTTCAAGATGCATGCATAACTTAGTTGATCAAGATGGCATAAAATAAAGTCTCAAGCTACTAGTCATGATCCATCTTTATAGTACGACATCTAGCATATAAATTTGGTCTTTCCACTAATCACCGAGACTGGTAAAAATTATAAAAGGGTCCTTGAGCTACATAATACCCTTGTCTTGAGGCATGTCGATCTTTTATTGTCTTTGCATGCCATTACCATATCGTCATCCAAAATCCAGAACTAAGCCTTTAAAATATTTTAGCACACATGTTAATCCCATAACACATTGTTGTTATTAATTACTAAAATTATTTTTAGAGACCTAGATGCTTTCAATTGACTCAATATCCCCTTTGAGATCCTAGCTGCTAATGAGCTAGACTTGGGGCTCTGGCGGTGTGCTATAGGAAGTGTTCCTGCAAAAGAACTCCCGAAAGGCATTTGACTCAGTTGGTAATTTTAGTCTCTTGGTTCATTTGGAAGGAAAGGAATGCACATGTATTCCGAGCTGAGAGCAGATCTACGCCAAACTTGTTATGGACGATCAAGGAGGAGTTGTGGTCATGGGCTCATGGCGTGCCACAAGCTTCTTTAACGAGGAGTTAGATTTTGGGTCTATTTGGGCAAATCTTTAGTTCTGTCAGTCAACTTTTATTTTACTCTCTCAATTTTAATAAATTTCGATCGGTCATGCTGGGCGGGCCAGGCTAAAAAGGAAGTGTGCGTGTGTGTGTGTGTGTGTGGTGGTTCCCTGAATTTTCCCATGACAATATTTAATTCTGTGTAGCCTGTACCGCACACAAATAACGTGTTGAGAAATTACGTCGCCCTCACCCGCTCCCTAATTCGACTAAACGTCGTTTCCTCCTTGTCCTACTGACTGAAGGCCTGCCATTAGTTCGTTACATGGGCCCACTTGCAGTGAGACAGTAAGACGTCGACTCTACACCCACCTAGTCAAAGGAGAAACCGCATAATAAGACCAGAGGAAGCTGCTCCAGCGCCGCCGATCTGCAAACGGTGCGGCAATGACCCGCCTCCTCGGCCCTTTCCTTCCGACCCGACCTCGCGCGCCGAACCCAGCTGCCGCCAGCGCCCGCAGCGTCCGCGCCAGAACGCCGCTACGCCCCGGCAGCGTCCGCGCCGAGACGCGCCATTGCCGCCTTCAGCGTCCGCTCGAGACGCCGCCGCTGCCGACGCGAGATATGGGTGAGGCTTCGTCTAGTTCGTCGTTCATCCCAACGGTGCCCTTTCTCTGTATCCACTTGCCTGCAGCTTGGGATCCCCTCATTCCATGCCCGAATGTGGTGATAAAGTAGTGGAATGCAAATCTGGAAGAACAACGGCAAAATTTTCTTCAAATCGTAAACTACGATGAATTTGTGAGTATATAATGATCTGTTTTGTCATATAGAAATGGATGAACTAGATCTTGTGTCAAGATTTGGATAAATAGTTTGTGTTATGTATTGTCATTTCCACAGCGGTGAAGAAATGTCACCAGACACATCTCGCCCCCTTCTCCCTCTCCTCTCCTCTCCTCTCCGTTCCTACTCGCATACTTCCACATCGAGATTTCGCCCCCAAACCCACCGATCGAGGAGCAAACCAGCGCAGTTTTTCTCTCCAGGTACGCATGGCCTTCGAATCAGATGCCTGCTTCCCCTCCCTTCTGTCCCCCTCTCCCTCCTTCGCCGCCCTTCTCCAGCGCCGCCGGTCCTTCCCTCTTCCTCCCCGCCGCCGCTCCCTCCCTCTTTCCTCCCCCGCCGCCGCTCCCTCCCTCTTTCCTCCCTCCCGCCCCACGGTCTCCCTCCCCAGCCGCCGCATCGGCGCCGTCCCTCGGTCTCGCTCCCCCGCCCCTTCGGTCTCCCTCCCCCGCCGTGGCCGCCTCCACCGCTCCCTCCTCCCCGCCTTCCACGCTTCCCGCCCCTTCTCCCCTTCGCCCCCGCCCCCACCCCTAGGTGACGCCACCGCTCCTGCTCAAGCCGGTGGCGCGTCTGCCGCTCCGCCCGCTCGCGCTCAAGGCGATGTTTATCATGGGGTTGTTCCTGCTGTGACAGAGGCTCGATCTTTTGGCCTATTTTTCATAGATAGTATTGTTCTCTTGCTTTGCTAATTTTTCTCCCTTTTCTGTTTCTTCTTAGATGATGCAGTTTACTTATAGAAGCAGATATTATTGATGCTCAGGGTGATGCGATAGTTGGCAACGCTCGCGTATGCTTTATACAGGCAAGAAAGAGCCAGCAGTCGGAGTTAGTTGATTCATCGAGTGAAGAAGAGTAAGTTCCTATTCGTTTCAAGCGCTAGATCTACATGCTTACGTGATTGTTTCCTATAAGTGGTCATAATTGTAGAGTTAGTTACTCTCGAGTTATTATATTAATAAGTGTGCTTTAATTCTGTATGCTGGAACATTTTGCTATTATTCGCTTAGCTCAGGATTCTTTCATTTAATCAAAATATGTAACAGCCATTGTCTATGATAGGAATTGTTGTAGAATATACCTATCGAGAGAGTTATTTCCATGCTAGCTTTGTATCCCTAAAATGAGAGGTATATATGATGGTCCAGCATGTCACTACATCTAAAATTGTTGTGTTAGTTATCTTCTTTTGTTAAATGTAGATTTTGTGCCCCTAAAATAAGAAGCATGTGCGCTGCTCCAACATGACACTGTATCTAAAATTACTAACAGACTATGTTGGGTATCAGCGTGTTTCCCCTTTTGTCGGTTTTACTTACAACCCATGAATAACTGTTATCCTTAAAATCAGTCATTTCCATTTATATTGACGTTCAGGTATGGGACTAATAGTTAATAACCCAGATTGTTTGGAGTTAAATTACAAGTAGGCTTGAATTTACTTAGTTTTTTTTTTGTACACGCAACAGATAGAGCACCACTGATTGTGCTTTCTTTCGCCCCTTATTCTTTCCCTGCAAACAATACTACAAGGACCAAGGACCAGTCTATGTAGAAATTATCGGGGAAAAAAAGAAAAGTGCGGTGATAAGTGACCTGTAGGATATTTGATTTCTGCGATGTTATCTTACGTATTCACGCACGGAGTAACCGTTTGTATGCTCAGTGTAGTGGTGCTATTCTTTAGTTTTTTGGAACGGTTTGATTAGTGCTTACTAATTTCCTGTCAAGAAAGGGTGTTAGTTAGTTGTCACAATTTCTTGCCTTTTTCGTTACAGAGACCAGCTGGAGACATGTGCTTATCAGGTATCTCCTCAGTCCCTTCACCCTTTTGTTTTGAAATGTGCAGTTGCTGAAAGCGACTTCTGAATTACGTATATGGATGCTGCAAGGTTATGCTGAGTCTGAAGCACACTTCCATCTCTCAAATTCTCCAAGAAATGCTTAGATTTACGGTTTTTGCTTTCATAGATACGTATTGAATATTAAAACATATAGTGTCATCGTCATTTCTTTGTTGTGTCTGTGAATAGCCTCATATTTAATGACGTGTTAAGATGAACCCACCACGTACGAACATGCCAAAGGTACACAAGAAGCAATGTAGTCAGATTTTTAGTTTAGTCTCGATTTTCTTGGCGTGAAACCACCCCTCAGGTTATCAGGTTTTACTTAGTTTCAGGCCGGGACTCATGTAGATTGTTCTATCAAGCTAGCTTCTGGGGTGTCCTCTTGATAGGTGACATCTAATAGAGTTTACACATTCGTGTTCTGAACTCTTACTGTTTTAATTATACTCTGCTTAGCGATGTTATTTTCATCTTTTGTTTTGCGCAGATATGGCTTATGCGTCATGGTACGTCAGATTCTAATGTTCAACAAGAAATAATTTCGTTTATAACCTTGCCACCTGCATGCAACAGCCACAGCCGCAACATTTGGCGCGGGTTGCCTTCTAGTTTATGTGATTTGTGCGAGGAGTAACGTGTGTGCGTGAGAGGGGGGCTTATCGATTTCTAAGCCGTCGCCCCCGCCCCCGCTACAGCCGACGTCGTGAGAGGAAGATGAGAGATGGATCGTTGGAGCCAGAGCCATCGTCTCCACCGCCCCGTCGCCAGAGCCTCGGCCATCACCGTCGCGGGCCACCGCTGCCGGGGCGGATCCACCGTCCGGGCAGGTCGGGCCGCTGCCCGGGCTGGGAGAACCTCTCCAAGGGTCCCATGGCGCCTCCCTTCGCTGGAGAAGAAGAAAAGGGCATTTTGCTGGGGCTGCAAGGCGGCGAGTCGTCCCTGCGCGCCGCTGGATCGAATCTGGGCCACATGTCCCCTCTCCTAGGTCGGCCTGAAGTCTGAAGCTCCTACTGGGCCTTGCCCAACACAGACAGCCGTGTGTCTACAGCCGCGACTGTTCACTGTTGAGACTCGAGAGAGCCGTGAGGAAGTGGTCTTGAGTAGGGAAAGTGGAAACCTAACCAAGGGGGACTAGCTGCTGTTAGATTCCTGGAGGATTTTTGGATCGCATTTGTTCTTAAGTTAAGAGCATGGATGAAAATCGGCCGGTTACCGGCCGTAACTGGCCTTACCGGTCGGGTCCGTTAACGGAAAACCCGGCCGGTTTTTCCCGGTTTAGCAAATTCAAATTCTAGTTTTCAAATTTTGGCTGGTTTTAAGCAAATTCAAACGAACTTCATCCGGTTTTTTTCCGGTAAATCCGGTAACCGTTACCGGCCAGTCACCGGTAAACTGGCCGGTTCCGAGTTTTTTATCCTTGGTTAAGAGCATTAGTTGGTTGTTGGGTGGGGATGATACTTTCAAATAGAGCTAGCTGTTCATGGGTTGCATTTTCTTGCACTCTTGTTACTGGATAAGTTTGATTCCGCTGCTGAATTCTTGGATGATCAATATTGGATAAGTTTGATTCCGCTGCTGAATTCTTGGATGGTCAATATTCAATAAAATAACATGCCTAGTGACATTGATCTACCATGAATTATTAAAACCTTGAGGGTGCACTGTGTGCACACTTTCACACACCACAGCTGCAGTATGCAGTGGTGTGTGCAGTGCGTGCGGTGGGAGGCTTCATAGCGCTGCTGAGTGCCGGGGTCAACCATATAATGCCTTAAATATCCTTCTATATACGTCGACATGTGTATTGGACTTGTTGATTTCTTTTAGTTTGACTCTAGCGTGGTTGTCAACTTTGCATGCGTATATCAACTTGTTTGTTGCGTATTAGGCTATGTCTGCTTGCCCAGGCTTGGAAAACAGGAAAAGTCTTGCGTTCGCCATGACTGCCGGTGTGATAGGAACAGGGAGTTGGATCAATTGATCAGATTAAGGGATAAAATAAAGATGTTTCCTAAATCCTAATTTTGATATGGTATTTCTAGGTTCAAAAACTGTATTCTAGATTTCTTATAAAAAATATCATTGTTTTAGGCTATCCTACCATGATTTTTCATTGCTTTTCATACAATCCATCCAAACATTTGTTCTAATATTTTTCCTAGACAATTTATGCATTTTCCCATTCACGCCCTTGTGCAGTTAACAAAAACTAGAAATGGAGGATGAGAATGGCCTTGAGCTTAGTTTGGGCCTCTCTTTGGGTGGATCGTCAGGAAAATCGAAGGCAAGAGATGTTCCTCTAGAACCTAAAGCGGAACCTCAAGTGGAAGAAAGTAGTAGCAAAGGTGGCTCACAAACTCCTGAGGCTCCTTTTGTGCATTACTATCAAACAAATGCTGAGAACCAAGAACACAATAGCAAACAGAGGCACAGCCCTGCACCGCAATTTGGTAACTTCTGGGGACAAACGGGGGGTTACTCTGCTCCTGTGGCAGATGGATCCAACGAACCAATGAGCCATCAATCTCAGCTTCCCAGGTATCAAGATGGATGGGTTTCAAACAACAATGGAAATAATTCTGAGGAACTGAAGCCAGTCTCGAGTAAACGAAAGTTGCTTTCTGAAGAGATAAGTTTTCAGAAGAGGCATCTTACAGCTGCTGACCAGGCTGATGCATTCAGTAAGAGCTCTGATGGAGGTGTGAAAAATGCACCTATTTCAATTAGTACGGATGATGGTTCAACTGGTGAAAATGAGGATCTTGCAGAATCAGAAGCAGAGGGCTCAAACTCTTGGTTGGTTGCACAGCGTGAAGACAATGCTAAGGGCTCTGTTGTCAACAGAGGATCTGATAGAAAGAGATCCAGTGATGATGCTGCAGTTGGCTTTCAAGGAAAGAGGCAGCCAAGTTTCTCAGGGAGTGAATCCAGCTCTGGAAAGTTGGTGCTTGGAAATCCTTTATCGCTAAAAGCATCAAATGTAGTGGTTATGCCATATCAAGTCCCAGGTCAGGTTTCAGCTCCTCCTAGCATAACTAATGCATCAAATTTTCCTCCAGTATGTACAGGACAATTGAGGCCACCAACAAACAATGGACTAGCTGTCCAGACGATGGGTGGTGCCTCCCAGCTGGCGTTTGGTTACCCAACAGTTCAGCTACCAACACTTGAAACAAGCTCTTCATGGGCTTTTGGTGCTCCACCTCAGGCTATGTCTTCTTTTACTGGAAAAGATAAAGCTGAACGAGCAGGAACCAAGCAAGTTGATGATGGCAAGAAACCTCAAGGTTAGTTTACCTGTTAACAATCCCCAACCTCCCAGAAAAAAAGAACAAAAATCCTACTGTTAAGATACTTTTATGTATGGCGTAAAAAAGATACCTCTATTGTCTCCATCCCTAAATAACAAATACTCCCTCAGTCCCGCAATATAAGTCCGTTTGGGATCTGTGCGGTCAAGGTTTTAAAATTTTGACCATTAATATATGTAAGTATATAAATTAACTACATGAAAATAATATCATTGGATTTTCTTGCAAAATACTTTCATAGTATTTTTTTAATTTTTTTTTGCTAGTATATCATGATACATAAGTGTTGTGTTTGAGACCGTGAAAACTGACAAGTCAAAATGGACTTATATAGTAGGACCGAGGGAGTATTTGTTAAGTATAGACAAGAATAAAAAAGGTTTTATCTGCGTATAACCTGTGTCTGATTAGTCCGTTTCAGAGAAGATTTAGTCTATGATTCCGTCCCAAGGATCCTTGTTAGTTGCTTAACCTGTGTCTGATTAGTACGTTTCAGAGAAGATATAGCCAATGATTCCGTCCCAAGGATCCTTGTTAGTTGTTTACTCATTGAGTTTGGTATGATAGAAGCAAACTAGAGGTGTGCCATTAAGCTCATTTAATTTCAGCATATTTGTGATGAGTCATGACTGTATTTGGGATCTGCATTGTTGCTTGTTTGATATGCAAGAGCTTCCTTTGCTTTTAGATATTCTATAATCTGGTAATGTAAAATATAACATAACTAGCAGGATGTCCGGCACATTTGCGCGGTTACATTTGTTTCGAAATTTGTATAAATGTTTGAGAATATATTTATGTATCGTATAGGCTATTTAGATTTTTAAAATATCCTAAACACTGGAAATGACAATAGAAGTTTTAAGGAAAACACAACACGAGGAACGTAATTGAAGTATAAGCCTTGATGGGAGAAAGTCATTTAGCATAATAATTTTTTGGGGTTCTTAGAAAGTAACCACTCCCTATCATGCATAGATTATGTAGCTATATGTCCATATTCTTACTTCATTAATTACCTCTTTACAAATTGTATGCATGCACATGTACCTCTATTTAATTTCAAGCAATATGTTAATTATGTGTGGCAAATTATCTTATTAGTTTACATTGTATTAGAGTACCTTGCTCACGCCTACATCGATGCACAATGACGACCCACCTTAACTTATCTTTATCTTCCCTCACACGCTTGCTTCCCCACCAAATCGTGTGGTCCTCTTCATCTCTTCTAGCCGTCATATGTTTTTTGCTTCAACCTCCAACAGTAAGCCCAAATCTTGATTGACCCCTCTCAGTTGCTACTCATCTCAATGCAATATTTTATCACATAGTTATCTTCTACTTCTCCTTAATTATTGCTTAATGTTAACTGTTGCGACATCAATACACATACACATGCAACCGTCGCCAATACTAGCTGGGGACACGTGCCACGCTCTCTAGTGACCCCGATCCTACGGCCGCGCATCTCTACTCCAAGCTTTTTGTCCCTCTGTCTCTGTACGCCCATGCTTTTATTCGTACAGATGCATGCACGTATATACTTATGCATGGTGTTATATCTGCTCGATGTCCTCTTCTCTCGTATCGGTCGCTCCTCTTCTTCGACGTTGGCCAACCCAACGATGTGGCTTCCTCATCTTTACTGATATCGACATGTATGCTTTAGTCGTTGTCTAATATATGGAGAATCTTTTCGCCATCATCGGTGACGTCATGCCCCTCACCCGCGATGACACATTCCTAGCAACCTGATGGCCCCATATCGTTCATATCTTGTCTGCAATGCAAAGCTTCATCTCCTCTTTGCCAGGGCTTCCCCATTATCAAGCTTTTTTGGCTACTAACTTCTTCAACAACGCCGATGTTCACCACTTGTCATTGCAACCGTTGGCTCATTCAACTCTACACTTTCTCTTCAATGACTCTGGTAAGTAGCACGATATTGTTCTCGTTGAACGACGAAGGTGAGCAGCACAACATTGTTCTCATATTCATCGCCACCACCTCGGTTCTTCGCTTCTTCGTGGGTTAATATCTTCTTGTAGGAGATATCGATGCTATTGCACTCTTTCGTGGTCTCCATTGTCATCATTCGTGCTATCCTTGTTATAACATTTTTTTTAATTTAAAATTTTAGTTATTTTTTATTTGTATTCTATATGAAGCAACAGTAGAAACACGTGGTATTAAGAGCGAACGTGGTGGCTATTTTTGTGTCTCCTCTGACATCATTCATGCTATCCTCGTTATAACTTTTATTTTTATTCAATATTTCAGTTATTTTTATTGGAGTTCGTATACAAATCAAATTGCTAAATTTATTTAATTTATTCCAAATTTTAGTTATTTAATGATTTTACTTTGGAATTCGTATGAAAATCAAATTCTAATTTTTTTATTCCGAAATTTTGTTCTTTTTTCTTTGAACTCGTATAATCTAATTGCCACTTTTTATTTTTATTTTAAATTATAATTATTTTGGGATTTTAATTAGGAATTCGTATGGAAATCAAATTACTAATTATTTCGAATTTCAGTTTTATTGTACTTGACTTACATGGACTCTTTTACTTGGTAATTCGTATGTAAATCATTATTTTATTTTATTTTTCCTAATTTAAGTTTTATTGTACTTGATATGAACTCTTTCTTTTTATTTAGGCTGTTATAATCTGGTCCCACCACGATCGACGTTGTAGATCTTTCTCTTTTTCCACTGATTAACGTGGGAATTTTTAGCCCTTGAGAGCGAATGTGGCGGCATCTTTTGACTCTGCTTTAATAATTTGAATTATAATTATTGGAATTCGTATCGAAATCAAATTGCTAATTTTATTTTATTTTTTATTCCGAATTTCAGTTTTTTTTGTTGGATTTAGTATATAAATCTAATCGCTAATTTTTTAACCCTTTTATTCTGAATTATAATTATTTAGGGATTTTACTTAGGAATTTGCATGGAAATCGAATTGCTAATTTATGTTATTTTTTATTCTAAATTTCAGTTTTAGTGTACTTGACATGGACTCTTTTACTTAGGAATTTGTATGGAAATCAAACTATTTATTTTACTTTTTATTCCAAATTTCAGTTTTAATCAAAATGATTTGGACTCTTTCTTTTCATCTAGACCGTTATAATCTAGACCCACCACGATCGACGGTGTAATTCTTTGGTTTTTTTCCACCGATTAATATGAGAATTTCTAGCTTTTGAGAGCGAATGTAGTGATTTCTTTTGACTCTGTTTTAATAGGATAATAGATAGATAGACTGCTTTTGTTCCTGAGTTTTCTTTTCCAGTGCTGATTAGATAGATAGATTGCCTTTGTTCCCTCAGTTTTCTTTTCCAGCGCTGATTCATTTGCTTAAATATTTTGACAAGCTGCAGAGGCTGGCGCATCCTCTTCCGCTCATGTGGAGGATGAGAAGGCTGATAGAGAATCCCCTCTTACGGGTTCTGGTATAAGGCCAGGCATCGCACCAAATGTAAAATTTGGAGGGTCTGGATCATATCCTGATCTCCCCTGGGTTTCTACCACTGGGACAGGACCAAATGGCAGAACCATATCAGGTGTAACATACAAATTTGCCAGAAATGAAGTGAAGATTGTATGTGCTTGCCATGGCACCCATATGACACATGAGGAGTTTGTGCGCCACGCAAGTGCGGATGCTCCGGGTCAAGAAAATAATACGACTTTACCACCATTTCCTGTTGGGAAACAGGCAGCCTCAGCCCAGAACTAATTTGCCGTTCCGTGTACTGGTTTCAGAGTATGATTTACATGTGTTCGATGCCCCCTTTGTGTCTAGTTTAGACAGGTGTGATCTTGTATTTTTATCTTTGTTGTTGAGAATAAAATTGTTGTATTTCTAGCTCCTTATGCATCTTCAATGAAGATAACAAGTTTGGAGCTCCAATACCCTGACCAGAGATAGAATTCCCGGCCGGTTACCGGGATTCAAAATCCTGGTTTTCCTGGGTTTTGCAAATTCAAATTACAAATTTTGAATTTTGGTTGGTTTTTAAGCAAATTTAAATGAAATTTAACCGGGTTTTTTTCCGGGAAAACCGATAACCGGCCGGTAACCGTTCCTGACCCTCGGGCGGGATTCGGTCCGGTAACGGTTTGTTTATCACTGACCCTGACTTCAGCTCTAGCCAAATGGAGTAATGGAGATGCTTTGCCAATTGGTGGTACGGCAGAATAAATTACGGTATCCATATGTTTTCTTGAGCTAAATTTGCATCTGGATTTGTCAGCATATTATTTGAATAATACCATCGCTGGAGATTTTTTTTGTGCGACAAATCAATGGAAATACGGAAGTTTATGGTTACGGCCATCCATTCCATGGGTTTGCGCTTTTCTTTACCAGGACACCAGGGCTCCAAATTGATTTGACAAATAGCTTGCCATCCTTTACAGGTACATTGACTGGCATCAGCTTCAAAAACCAAGCTACATGAATTGCCCATTCTTGAGTAATTGCAATATTAGAGCACTTTGAAGGCCCCAATACTGGCGCCCTCATGGCACAACGAGCACTTCTGTAAGTACAAGAAATGTCGGCACAGTAGCCGCATTTCAATAGTTGCACACTGAGGATCCCAATTGCTGGTTCCTCCTAATTATAAATCTACTAGTCACGTGTCCATACATTGCAACGGAAAATAAATTTTTGTGAGACGGACGCAGATCCGCTAGGGTTTGTCGTGAGTGCGCTGTGCACGATTTTTGACGCCGGTCCGCTAGGGTTTGACGTTTGTTGATGTGAGATAATCCGGATTATTGGTTGATGGTTGATCTGACGGACGTGATTGATGGTGGAAGAACGAACTGCCACCGATTTCTTTTTTTAGTAGTAGAGATACAAAGCAAATTGCCGACAATGACAAGTTGCTCTTAAGCAACATTCAGCGTTTCACATCATCTGTTGGTACAAGCGAGGTCGGGTATTTCCGGTTCATCTGCATATATAATCTTTTCTTCTTTTAGATCAATGTATCGGTAAATTCTTGTCAAGCTTTTGAAATTTGAGACACCATATATCCGTATTCGTCTGTCTGCGAACAGGGGATGTGCTAAGCTTATCTGCGCATGATTCTTGTCATCTTTCATACAACCAGATGGACAGTATAGTCACACACAGTAGTACTACAATTGGGGTCGGTCTGATTCCATAATCCATATGCCTAGGTAAAACCAGGCAAAGCAAAGACAAAAACGAATCGAGTTAGCCATACAAAAAGAATGAGTACACATAGATTAACCGCGCTGCAGTCCCATACACAATACAACCTTACAACAACATCCTTACTGTATCTTCACCCAAGCAGCCGTGCTCGGCACGTCCTTGGCGACCACGTACACAAGGTAGTACCCCGCCGGCGCCAGCTCCGGCTTGGCGGGCGCGTCGACGGTGAGCTCGTACCTCTGCCCCAGTGCGTCGAACCCGGTGACGGGCAGGATGAGCAGGCGCTGGTTCATGGAGTAGCCGTGCGTCGTGAACGGCGGCGCGTACATGGTCACCCTCACGTCGGCCTCGCCCACGGCCTCGGCTGGCGTGTGGAACCTGAACGTGAACTTGGCGCCGTATCGCATCCCGTCCGCGGGCACCGACGCCATGTCTATCTCCGGGCGGTTGGCGGCGAGCTCCTCGCTGAGGTACGGCGGGGCGAACCGCTCCACGCGCACCTCCGTCGGGAAGTCGACGCCGCTGAAGTTGTAGGCCGCGTTGGTGTTGCCACCGGCGACGAGCACGGTGGCATCGGGCAGAACGGCGCTGGTGGAGTGGTACATGCGCGCGATGGTTGACGCGGCCAGTGCCCGGAACCGCGACCCCTGCGGCTGCTGCGGCAAGTACAGGATTGGCGTCAGGATCGGTTGCCGCGCGAAGCCCCAACCCGAGCAGCCCTTGGCCGCGCCGCTTAGCATGAGCAGGTCGCCGGTGGGCAAGATGAGCATGTCACCCATGACGCGGCCCACGGGCATCTCCTCGACCGCCCATTGGGCGTCGGGCTTGGCCAGGTTGATGCGGGCGCAGTCGCGGAGCGCGGCCTGGAACGTGTTGTTCTCTCCGAACTTGAAGGCCGTCTTGAGGGCCCCGCCGCAGATGATGACCTCCGGCTCGGGGTCGGCGCCGGCGTTGCGGAGGTCTAGCGGGAGGAGCGCGGACATGGCGGAGGCAGGGTAGTTTCGCCCCCCGCCGGCGAGCTTGGGGAACTCGCGGACGACCTGGCCGGTCCTGGGGTCGAAGATGACGGAGCGGTCGTTGGCGAAGATGAAGAGGTTGCCGTCGGGGAGGAGGTTTACGAAGGGGTAGAGGTTGTTCTCCACGTCGTCGGTGGTGTCGCGGAGGAGCTGGAGCGGGACGGCCTGGGCGTTGGTCTGCCCCGGCTGCGGGACGAACTCGTAGCTGAACGCGCGCCGGCCGCCGAACACGATGAACCTGCCGTCCGGGAGCACCTGCTGCGTCGCGTACCATCTCCCCTCCGCGAAGCTGTTGGGGTGCTCCGTCCAGTCGCAGGTGTCGCAGGGGCTGAGGTACCTGACGGCCTTATCGCCCTCGAAGTAGCCGCCGGTCTGCACCAGGTTGCCGTCCGCGTCGAACGCGCCCGACGAGCACCACGTGTCCGTCACGATCTTGAGGGAGCGGAGGGCGCCGGTGTTGTAGTCGAACTCGACGGCGTGCGCCCAGCAGTCCATGGTGTCCTCCTTGGCGCGCGGGTCGGTGCGGCAGTTATCCTGGGGCAGCCGCATGAGGGACCGGCCGGTGGTGCTGGTGTCGAACATGATGGCCTTGCCATGCCGCATGACCACCAGGTGCATGGCCGACACGCCGGAGTTCTCGCTCACGATGGTCCAGGCGCCGCCTGCCTCGGCAGCCCCGTCGACGGGGAGCACGACCGTGTCCTGAGCCGCCTTGCTGGGCGGGCCCTGGGGCGGCACAATGGTGAGGCCGGTGGCGGTGGCCGGCGCGGCTCCCTGCTCCTCCTGCTCCGTCTGCTGGGGAACCGTCTGCTCCTGCGCGCCGTCGAAGGCGTTCTGGAAGTAGTCGTTCTCGGAGCGTGGGCGGAAGATGTTGAAGAGGTCGAAGAACGCCTCGCCGGAGGAGGCGAGGAGGAGGAGGGCCACGGCGAAGACGGCCGCGCGGAGGAGGGACCCCATGGTGGTGGAGAGATCGAGGAGCTGGCCTCTCCTTCCCTCCCTCCTGTGGCCGGCCTAGGGGGGATCTCACCCTGCCTCCTCTGCTTGCTCTTCTTTTTATTGGAAGCTCCTCTAGTGTCTTCCTAAAATTGGGCCACTAGCTCGCCATGGCCTTTGCTCTATAGATAGTGTGGTGTACGTGCGCATGGTTGGCGTGGAGGCGCATTTCGCGCGGGAGGACATGCACAACGGCCATTCAAATATAGCCAGCCGTGTTGTTGTTGTTCCCGCCAGTAGGTAGGAGGAGGCTGCCATCTCTTCCGTCTCATCGTGCTCATCTGTGTCATTGTGACTAGCTTGTAAGCGAATGTGAATTGGTGGTCACCGGACATGCTTAAACGACAATCGTATATGTATGTTGAAAGAACTCCAGGTTAGGGTGGAGACGTGAACATCCTCCATCTTATGCTAAGAGACTGGATGTAACACCTGGGCCAAAAATCCGCTTAATGTCTAGCCCGTTGAGAGACGGGTCTACGCATGCATAGCACCTTATATACACTTTCGTCACTCTTTTATGTAAAAAGGTTAACTTGAAAGTATTATAATTTGTGCCAATATATATTATATGCTAATCGAATTTAATGTAAACTAACAATGTGATACTAAAAGACGGTGTGTTACATTCTCCCCTTAAAGGATTGTCACCCCCAGCAACGTGAAATGCCTTGAAACGCCGACTCGGTATGCCCAGTCTAATAAGGGGTAGGTCCACGTATGCATAGCACCTAGCTTTTTTATGCACATGATAGTTTTATTTTAATGATTAGCAGGAGCTTTGCTTGGCAATAAACCGCATAAGGAAGCAATTACAGAAGACCTCGTCCTAGACGAGGCCAAGTTACATCAGGGATTTTGCTCTCCTAGATATTGCTGACTACCGCTATTAGCTCAATAATATTTCGTCCACTGACTCGTATCTTCTTCCCCATAAGCTCTGTTCCTTAGAGCGATGTCCTCTTTGACTTCGCTACTGACCCGCAAAGCGGTGATCGCTTCGTTTTGAAAAATTATCATGTTCCGCTCAGCCCAAATGTTCCAAGGGGTGTATATGATAGTAGCGGTGATCTTCTTCCTTTTTTCGGGTGCCTGTCGCTTAGTTATTCTTGTCCACCATTCCATGAGATCTTCATAAGGCAGTGGCGGGATCTCGCTTTCATTACACCATTGTCCAACAATCTCCCATGTCTCCTTCGCACAGGTGCACCTGAGGCAGATGTGAGCAGCAATTTCTTGGTCCCGGAGGCATAGCTGGCAGGTGGTTGATGTTGGAACCGGCGACAGCCTTTCGCGTGAGAGAATAATCACAGCAAACACACAAAAAAGTAAGAATTTATTTACAAGGTTCGACAAAGTCTACGTCCCCGGGAGCCAAATCACGGTGGCTCCATCCGTATGAGGAGTTTTTTTTTTCCTTTCTGATTAGACTTACAAGAGGTCGGCGGTATATATTTATACCCCGATTACATGTTCGACTCGGACACATATAATCCGTACCGCGGGGGGCTACACCCTCGCACCCCGCAGCCCATAATATTTCGTAACCCCACACAACTGCGTCTCCCGTGTAGGGCTGTGTCTGAAAAGCGTAGGCTGCGCTCTTGCTTTTCGGACACAGCCCCTTCTTTTCACCTTGTTATATATAAGCTATACACAACAAATCTTCACCTGGACGAATACACCACTTTGAAGAAAAATATCAAACGAGAATGTTTTAACACTCCTCGCACATTCATGGGCTGGGAGTCACCTCCTTACTCAGCAACTTGTGACTCCCAACAAGTCGAGGCAATTCTCAAACTTGTTGGTGGTGACAGGCTTGGTCAACATATCTGCGGTATTATCATCAGTGTGCACCTTCATCAAATCAATCTCTCTAGAGTTGATCAACTCCCTGATCCTTTGATACTTTGCTTGAACGTGCTTTGTCCTGGCATGATACACTTAATTCTTAGCCAAATAAATTGCACTATGACTATCGAAATGCACCTGAACTCCACCTTACACAACACCTAGTTCCTTCACTAATCGTGCAAGCCATAACACTTCCTTGGCAGCTTCAGTCACAGCCATCTACTGTTCCTCAGTTGTAGACAGTGCAACAATATACTCAATTGATGACTTCCAACATTAAAGCCCTCCACCTAGAGTAAAAACATACCCTGTAGTAGACCTCCTATTATCCAAATCATCAACATAGTCTGAATCCACATATCCAACAACCAAAGGATTACCTTGTTGTCCACCAAAAATAATACCATGACTTGTTGTACCTCTCAAGTACCTGAATATCCACTTGACTGCCTCCCAGTGTCGCTTTCCTGGTTTTACCATAAACTCTGCTGACTTGACAAACAACATGCGCCAAATCAGGTCTTGTACAAACCATAATATACATTAAACAACCAACTGCACTAGCATATGAAATTTTAGTCATCTCTTCAAATTCTTTGTCTGATTCAGGACAAAATACAGAAGAATGTTTAAAGTGTTGTGCCAATGGAGTACTTACTGGTTTGGCTTTGTTCACATCAAATCGCTCCAAGACTTTCTCAATATACTCCTGCTGAGACAACTACAGTCCCCTCGAGCTTCTATCTCTGTGTATCTCCATGCCCAATTTTTTTTTCTGCCCCTAAGTCTTTCATATCAAATTACCGACCTAGTAAACCCTTCAAACTAATCACATCACACATGCGCTTTGCAGCAATTAGCATATCATCCATATATAGTAGTAGAAAAATAAATGAACCATCATCAAGGCGTCGAACATAAACACAACAGTTATACTCATATCGACTGTAGTCAACCTGCAACATGTAGGAGTCAAAATATTTGTACCACTGTCTTGGAAATTATTTCAACACATACAACGACTTCTTTAACTTGCATACCAGGTGTTGATTTCCCGGTTCAGTGGACCCTTCTGGCTGATCCATGTAAATTTGCTCATCAAGATCACCATGCAAAAATGTTGTTTTCACATCGATCTGTTCCAAGTCCAAATCCCAACTGGCTACTAATGCAAAAACTGTCCCGATAGAAGTATTCCTCACAACTGGTGATAATACTCATCATAATCCATCCCCTTCTTTTGTGAATACCCTTTTACAACTAATCGAGCCTTAAACTTTCCCCCTTTTTTTTCCTGATATTGTAGGTTTTCTCTTGTAGACCCATTTGCACCCAATAACTTTCTTATTCCTATGAAGATGAACTGGCTCCCAAGTTTGATTCTTCTGTAAAGACTCAATTTCTTCTGTCATTGTGGTCATCCACCTATCTTTATCCTGGATTGTAATAGCCTCCTGAAAATTTATTGGATCATCAGTACTAACAAGCAGAGCAAATGAAACCTGGTCTGCATACCCGATTATCTTTGGAGCTTTCACATTAGTGAGTCGTTGTCTATCTCTTGCCAATTGAAAATTCTGCAAATCCTCTGAAGTGGAATCTGGAGGCAGTGTGTGTGAATCGTGAGTCCTTGAACTATGTTCTAACTCTACCTGCACCATATCTGAACCTCCAATCTCATGTGATACATCCTCTTTGTTTTGTCGTAACATTGCTTTCTCTTCAAGGACAACATCCCTTCTCATCACCACCTTCTGTGGATATCGTGAGGATATGTGCACGATCTCAGGATGATGAGTCAATTGGCAATGGCGTTGATGGTTTGCAAAATCTCGTTTTGGTTTGCTCCAAAGTCGTCAGCCACAAAGCGGTCTCGATCGGTTGTGCCGGGCGGTCAGACCGCCCGTGGAGCAGTCCGACCGGTCATGTTGGCCGGTCCGACCGCCAAAACAGATTTGGGTTTTTGGAGCTGGGCCAAAAATAGGTTGTGTAGGCAAGTGAGGGGAGTCTCCTGGATGTGGTCCCATCATTTTTGGAGCCTATTCGTTTGAAATTTCCGAAGGTTTGAATTTCGCTGAATTTTGGCTAAGTCTTTGGACCGTCCGACCGACCGCTGTGGGAGCGGTCCGATCAAGATGAATCGGCCTGACCGCCCCGTAAGTGATCGGACCGACGATCACTTGGAGGTGAGCCAAGTGTTGCATTGAGTTTGTTTTGAGTGTGTTATTCTATGAACTTCAATGCTTTATTGATGTATATCGCATTGCGGAACTGACGTGGGTCAAGTTGTGAAGAACTTGTTTCCGGAAACGATTTGTTTGTCTATTCTCGTGTGTGGCTTGCGTGTCAACGACGTCAACGGTGAGTGGATCGACTACGCTTGGAGAGCCGAGGTCCGAACGATCGAGATACCGTAAGGTTGTGTGACTCAAGCATGGTGCGAATGGACAAGATGGATCGAACGGTGGTTCAAACAATTTGGTTGGATCAGCGGTGCGGATATCGGTGCGAGTCTCGGGAGGTTCCGATGGGATTCTTACAAGAGAGGCTTGGCGCCGATGAGAACCGCCGATCAACCTACACGTGGTGAAGGTGCGATTGCTTCAAGAGTTATTTGTGTGTGGGTCCCATGTGTAAGAGACCCAAAAAGGGAAACCCTAGCTCTCTAGTATAAATAGGAAGGGGAGAGGTGGAAAACCTAAGCAAGCATTCATTTAGACCCCTTCTTCCTTTTTCTAGGGTTTGGAGGAGAGGAGAGGAGATCTAGGGTTTGGAGTGTGCTCTTTGTTGAGCTCTTGCCCTCCTTGGTGGAGAGGCTTTGTAAGCGTCTATTGTGAATGAACAATCTTGTGATGCTTAATTGAAAGACCATTTGCTCCCTTTGTGTTCTTCTCTCTTTTGGATGTTTTTGGTGCTTCCTTGATTCAAAGGTTCATGCTTGGTCTCTCGGCCTACTTTATCTTGCTTTGATGTGTGGGATTACTCCTAGAGTCATCTAGATCATCAAACCCCCACAAGCAAGTCTTGAATCAAGTTTTGCTCATTTCTAGGGTTTGAGCACTTCTTTGTTAAAATCTCGAGAGATCGATTCTGCAAGTGGATCGACGGATCGTCGCTAGAAATAGGTCTCTAATATCATTAGGAGGTGTGCTAGAAATTTGGTCAAGTTTTATTGGTTGAATCAAAAGTTGGATCAAATTTCGTTTTGGATTTGGGTGGAGTTTTTCAAGATCGACTCTACCGGTCCGACCGTTTTCAACGGCGGTTCGACCGCCTGTATTCGCATCCCTGGTTTGCCGGTCGAACTGTCCACCGGTCCGACCACCGTTAGTTGTTCTGGCCGACCGCTTGACCGTCGGTCCGACCTTGCGTGGTAGCCGGCCGACCGCTTGCGTGCTGATGAAGAACATTGAGTTCTTTTCTCCTTTTGTGTCGTGTGCTTGAGGGTTTATCAAATCCAACACAAGGCTTCCGTTGTGTGCTCACTGAACTTCTTAGCTTTCATAGCTAAAGGAGCAAAGTTCGTGTTGGTTTTGATTTAGGCGAGAAAGTTTTGAAAGCGCCTATTCACCCCCCCTAGTCGCCTTCCCGGTCCTACACCTTCTTTGATGTCGGATCTCGAAGCTTGTACCCTTCAACACCTTTCTTGAAACCCAGAAAAATACACTTTGTTGATTTTGCATCAAGCTTTGACCTTTCATCAGCTGGTATATGCATATATGCTGGGTAACAAAAAATTCTTAGATTAGTAAAATCAATCAAATTACCATTTCATACCTCCTCTGCATCCTTACCACCCAATGATGCACGTGGTGATATGTTTATGAGATAGCTCGTCATGTTCACAGCTTCTGTCTAGAAATATTTAGGAAGCCATACATTCAACCTTAAGCACCTTGCTCGTTCACAAATAGTCATGTCCATCCTTTCTTCCCTCACCATTTTGCTGCAGTGTTGCGCACCGTGAAATGTCGCTGAATACATTGCCACTCACAATATCTCTGAAACTGTGAATCACTATATTCAGCACAATTATTAGATTTCAGATACTTTACCTTCCTACCTGTTTGGTTTTTCACCTCAACTTTTCACACCTTGAACTTAGCAAATACTTGAGATTTCTGCTTCATGAAATACATCCACACCTTGCGAGAAAAATCATCAATAAAAGTAACGAAATACTGAGCTCCACCCATTGACGATTTTCTAGTAGGCCCCCCACACATCAGAGTGTACATAATCAAGTATTCTTTCTGTTTCATGTTTGCCACTTGAGAAGCTAACCTTAGACTATTTTTCAAGAACACAAAGCTTACAAAAACCTAACTCACAACTTTTAATTCCTGCCAATAGATCTCTCTTATGCAATTCTGTCATCCCACAAATACTAAGATGGCCCAACCACATATGCCAAAGTTTTACCATATTATTATGTGAGTCCACTGAACTGACTCTACCTACAACAGTGCTCACTAGCAATATGTAAATATTTTCAGCAGTTCTCATACCCTTCATCACAGTCAATACACCTTTACAAAATTTTATGATTTCCTTATTGTTATCAGCTTTATAAGTAAGACCACTATTATACAAGGAGCCTAGAGTGATCAAATTATTTTTCAACCCTGGTATGTATCTAACATCACACATTGTTCTAACAATACTATCGTACATCTTAATTTCAACTTCACCTATTCCGACAATACTATAGCATGTATCATCACCAATGTAAACAGAACCGAAATTATCTGACCTGTATGAAGTGAATCACTCCCTGTTAGGCATGATGTGATGCGAGCACCCCAAATCAAGAATCCATGCATCTATCAACCAATCGTTTGAAATTGAGAGAACACCTGCATCGCTGCTATCCGAGTCATTTTTCCTAGCCACATTGATAATCTTCTCATCACGCTTCCCACCATTCTGATCCTTCAATTTTGGACAATCCCTCTCCATATGTCCTATCTTCTTGCATTTGTAACACTTGAAATTCTTTCTACTCCTTGACTTTGATGTGGATTTACGCCTTCCAGATCTCTCCTTATCTTGTTTCCTTCTACGGTCACCCTTTGTATACAAATTATCACCCTGAGAGCTCCCCCCCACGTTCAGCTTCCCGTTGATTATGCGCCAACAGGGCCGCGATAATCTGATCAATCTTGATAGTATCTTTCCCGTATGTCAGAGTGGTGACTAAGTATTCATAGGAAGGTGTAACGAACACAACAAAATAATCACATTATCTCCATCTGCGATCTTCACCTCCAGACGCCCTAGATCAGTGATCACCTGATTGAAGATATTCACATGCTGTGCAAGATCAGAACCCTCCTGCATTTTCAGCTCGTATAAACTATGCTTTGGATACAATTTGTTCGTCACAGATTTGGACATAAACCGAGTCTGCAACCTGTCCCAAATTTATTTCGATGAGGTCATATCTATCACATGATACATGATATGATCCAAAAGACACAACCGTATGATCGCAACTGACTGTTCCTTCAACTCCTCTCAATCATAATCCTCCATTGCCTTCGGCTTTGGTTCGCGCAACTCTTTGGAACAACCCTGCTGCGCTAACAGATCCTTCACCCTCTTCTGCCATAATCCAAAGTGACCAGTCCCGTCGAACTTCACCACTTCGAATCTGGCACCTGGCGTCGCCATCTTAACCCTACTTTGATACCAATTGTTGGAACTGACGGCAGCCCTTTGCGCAACGCCTCAAATAACATCAATAAATAACATTGTCAATTATTCATTAGCTAAAATATTTTAGACTTAGCCACATGGTCTAACAGGATCGACGGCCCAGACATGTACGATAGGGCGTTCATCAAGCAGAAGTACATACTGAACTATACGATGCGAGCTAAGACCTTCAAACGTTGAAAACTCTACGTACCTGACCCGACTGAAAAGGCACCGGAGGAGCCCACGAGAGCAGGATGGTGGTGGAGGACACCCAAACATAAAGTTGAGTACGACCGGGCCTAGCATGCGACGCACAAGGGGAAGTCTCCTGCTAGTGATACCGGCGGTCATCCTAGCGCTTCCCGTTGCCCCGGCACAGTACGGATCGAAGAGGTAAGTTATGTTAAGTACACATCCTCAATATTAACTTGGCCTTACGTTATGCTATCATAACATTATTCAATCGTTCAGCTTGTCTCGCAGAATATGGCTGACTTCGAGATTGGCCAACGCCGCGGACAGTCCAGAGACAAGGGGAAGGGGCCGATGGGCCGCTAGGACTGATCGATTTCTTCCTATCAACCTTTTTTTATTCCAAAAAGGAGTGCATGTATCACATGTGTATTTCGGTTTGCTCATTCATGCATGTTGTCGTTTCTAATATACGTAACCAAACCGAGCGCGTCATGTATTTCGCAATTAAATTATGAAGTCTTTCGAACTTAAATCTCTTTTCCCGGATATTTTGACTATTACATTTTACGTAATCTTTTTTTTTTGAAGGAATCGGTTCCATGAACAATACAATCGGGACAACAATGTACATGGCAACCCAACACCCAATTTTATTCGCTCCGAAGGGGACTATTTGTGTTATTATGTCGTCGAACTTGCGTTCCAAATTGCGCAGCCGATCTCGCATTATCTATTTCATATTTTGTTATCTTCTCTAATTTCGGATTCCAAACTACGCGGAAACTATAAGGTATTACTAAAAAAACTTTGTGAAATACATTTGATCTTTAGATAGAATTCTCTAGACATATTTTTTTTAAATATATAGGGTCATATTACCATTTTAACTAGCAACACTGTGCTGTCATCAATTGAATTGGAGAAATTGCTCTGTCGCCAATTGAACTAGCAAAATTGCCTTGTCGCCAGTTCAATTGGCGATAGGAACCTCTCCACAATGTTCTAATTAGCGACAGGAACCCTGTCGTCACTCCAATTGGTGACATTGGTGACATTGGTGACAGCACCTATATTTGTAAAAAATATTTGGCTATTTATTTTTGTATTTATTTTTTAAATTAATATTATTTTAAAAAATCAATTTGCGAATACCTAGTTTCTTGAACATTTGAAACAACCTAAAATATATCGCATAATTTTTCAAGCTCTCGTGTATCTTAGTTTGCACTTACTGCCGATTTTGTGTTTGTCTTTAATAGAATTTGGTAGAAATTCGTTCAATCCAATTGGAGGATAGAAACTTACAAAGCATGCAATTACAGTACCACGGTTCGAGCTAGATGAAAAAAAAACAAGAAGTGAACTAAAATACAAGGGTTAAAAAAACTGAACTAAACAACGTTTTTTTTCTACGAAGGACTCCATACATTCACTACAAAAAAAGAATTGTTATATATATATACACACACACACACACACACGTGTAGTTACTCCCTATTCCGTATCTCACAATGTAGGGAGTATCTTGTGCAACCGAGAGTATATCTGTGTAGTATACGAGTATATAAGACCACTTATGTGGTATTTATACATTTTTAGGGGTGGTATGTACATTTTTTAGATATACTTCTTTTTGTATGCGAGTATGAAGGTATTTACAAATATGCTAAAAACTATGAACTCTCTTACAATTTTTTTTTCATGTGATTCGCATTGAAGTATCTTATAATTAGTATATGAGTATATTACCCAAAGGGATAAAGGAGTATATCAAGTTCTTTTAGGTAGTATATCAGAGATGAGAGTAACTACATTCAGGAGTAGAAAGTATTAATGCCATATATATATATATATATATATATATATATATATATATATATATATATATATATATATATATATGTGTGTGTGTGTGTGTGTGTGTGTGTGTGTGTATGGGCACACACTTAGCTAGTAATACCCGCTACTGCAAATTATGTCCTAAGTTGCAACGTACGTACTCATTCGTAAAAGTTCAGAGAACATCCCCAAAAAAAAAAAGTTTAGAAAACAATGCTACCTCCCTGCTGCCCTCCTGATTTATCATTACGGCATAATTAAGCTACACGATCAGACATTGGCAAACATGAACCAGAAATTTATGTACCAAAACAAACATAATCAATATGAATCGGTCGCGTGTATCTCTTCAACTAAGGCATCTACACCCGAGTGCCAAATGCACGCGCACACGAACCTAACCTGAAAGACACCTGCCCGACATCGATCGGAAGGCCCATGGCGACGCAGCCGGAGTTTCCTCGGCACGGCGTGTGGGAGCTGGTCCGCAGCACCAGCGCCAGCGCGGCTCGGCCTGGATTACTGGGGGTTGGTGCCCGCGCGCGCGCGCGTCAGGCTGCGCATGTTTTTGACGGGCCTTGCGTGCGGAGGGTGTGGTGCCGGCCGGCCGGTCCGAGATTTTGGGCTTGTTTGGTCTGAGCGATATTCTTGGAAATTTGGTGATTTTCTTTTTCGAAAATGAGTTATTTGGTTGGAAACATGTGTCTGAGACCGGTGAATAGAAGACCAAGATGAAACAAAAGGACGTTGTATCATTGAACTGGGAGCGAGACGCACAGGAACAAACGCCTACTCTAGCAAAAAACTACTCTATATATATATATATATATATATATATATATATATATATATATATATATATATATATATATATATATATATATATATATATATATATATATATATATATATATATAGATCATTAGTACTCCTAGAGTACATACTCCGCTTTGAATATACCACTTAAATAAATATATTATACTTTTTATCATTTTCAAGATACTTAAATACCAATTATAAGATACTCCAATGCGATTTGATTGAAAAATTTCATTGAGTCCTTTATTTTGCTATATACCTTTTTCATACATAAAAGAAGTATATACACAAATTTAGCTATAAAAGGTGGACTTTAATGTTTTTTTTCATAGAACTCACTTTGGAGTATCTTATAATCATCATTGGAGTATACTCAAATAGATAAAGAGGTATTATCATACGATTTAAGTGGTATATGAGAGGCGGGAGTACATACTCCCAGGAGTACCAAACCATTTTCCTATATATATATATATATATATATATCCATCAATTCTACTATGGCTCTGAAAAATATTCATGCATAATATGATTCAAAAAAGAAATTAAAGGATTTCATGCAAATTGGTTTTGCTAACACTGCAGACCGGCCAATTCAACTGGTTGCTTCAGACTGTCAATTAATGAGTACGCGATCACTCGATCCCCTTTCTCCTTAATAATTAATTATCCGAGTAATTATAACGCGCTGTCACAAGATAGTACTATTAGATTGCCGATCGATATCACCCATGCTTAATCGTAGGACATCGATCGGTAAAATTGACCGAGCTGTTCATTTCCACTTACAAATGTAGATAATCTTTACTATTATAAAAGAAGCACTCGGTGATGGTAGTAAGTCCGTCATGAGTTGTGAAATCTTTTTGTGAATAGATATATGTATACATACATATGTTACTATAATGATATTCGTGGATAATTACGTCATCAACGTATGTAGTTTATGAAAAGACTCTTTATGGCTTTATAGGATGCGAATTATGTATGCAAATTACCTTATGTATATTGGTTTTTCAAGTTTAGAGTTTATATATGTTTATTTGAAATCCGTTACAACGCACGGGCACTCGGCTAGTATTGCGTAACAAAAGAACCGTGCGGTAGACTCTTTAACTAGTTATATATGTAAACCACCGTACAAGCATAACAACTTAAGCTTTCCTTCATGACAGACGTGTCGGGACCCAACCCTCTGTGTATTATGTACTAGTTCAGGATCAAACTAATGTACACAATATCAACATAGATGAATATCGATCCACACAAGACGATTAATAGCATAAATGATTAATTTGAATAACAAATAAGAGTTTTGACCTTATGGTCGTGTTTACACATATTAAGCCTCGTAGGGCTTACAATAAGTAAATAAGCAGCGAAACAAAATAATTCACCACAGGCAATCGACTGTGATCAAGACCTAACGATAAGCACCTTCGTAGAACTCCTCCTCGAAGGTAGGCTAAGACTCCCCCACTTCTGTTGATTGATTGTAGCAAGCATGAGTACACAACCGTACTCGCAAGTCAAACCACAAAATGCAATTTATAAGTGATGGTTTGTTCCAAAGAAATGACATATGTGGTTATTTTTGCATGAAGTAATATTTGCAATTGAATACAAATAATAGATTGAAAATATAACTTAAAAAATAAACAATAATAATTTAACAATTGTTTTCACAAAAACTACACAAAGCCTAATCAAATTAGTTCACATAGCCATATGACTTAGATCACACAGCTCCTATCCCAAATATTTTACTAAAATCTAACCCTCATACGAAATCTCCGAGCATGTCCATGACCGCGGACACAACTATTCGAATAAATTGTTAACACTCTGCAGAGGTTGTACAATTTACCCACCCGATATAACCAGTGTTGCAAGCACTAATGATAAAAACCTTTCAGAAACTTTATTTCAACAATTGACGCTCCCGATGTTCTTTACTTTCGTTCAATCCATACACAGTGCTTTGGTACGACACACACCGTTGGACCTAAAGACGGCAAAACACTCATAAATATGATCTATCTGGTAGTTCATACCTCCGCCCATAACTGAGCTCCTAACCTACAACCTGAGTAGTCAATGTCGAGAATCCATAACTTACTAAGTTATACTGTCACATACCAGGCATGTGGTCGTACAGTAAGGCTCAATTAAATAACACACAAAGTTAAGTCCTTAATTGACCAAGACAAGACTTCCAATTTCTAACTATCCACAAAGATTATCATTCCCATTCACAAAGCTCTACTATGTCACTTAGTATCCACCACTTGCTTCAGTCCAAATCCTTTCCCATCCTGTTGGTTAAGTGCAACATATGCTATCACAAAGTAATAACACATAGCACACAGTTTTACACAAAGTTCCTTAGTTACTTAGTCAAGTTCATATTTGCAACTCAGATGATATGTGTGACTCGTAGCATGGCTAAGCAATACTATTCGTCTAATCAACCCACGTTAGTGCTATGATAATACCAACTAATAATTAACTAACCTAAGGTGACAAAAGATCATGACATTACAATAAACAAAGTGGATATAAAATATTAGAATTAATAACTAAACCCAAAAGTATTGAAATAAATATTTAAAGTAGAATGCAGTACTTTGAATCAAAGTAGTTTTGAAAACTAGGTTTAACATGATCAAAGGTATAACTTACATTGGAACAGATCTTGGTACTAGTCCTGGTCTTTGTGAACTCATTCTTCCTCGAAATTCTCAAGTATAAATGCCTACTCGTAAATAAACAAAAACAGAGATAAAACAAACTCAAAAAATTAAATAAAAATATCAAAAAAATAGAGCTCGAATTTATATAAATTTAGGAATTTGAATGGGCTAAATCGAAGTTCGGAAGAAGAAGATATGGCTTCTGGAAGATCTAAACCTAAGAAAATACCAAAAAAATGATTTTCTGGAATTTTCAAATTACTTTTGTACTGAAAAATCAGATTATGACATCAACATGACATCTGCAAGGATTTTTTGAATTAAAATAAATCCAGGAAAAAGACTCTGAGACTGACATGTGGGACCCACGGTCTATGGACCAAGTCCATGGAATTGGCTCATGGTCTACGGGCTCACGGGTTCACGAAATAGTGGATTTGACAATGGGACCCACATGGCATCGACTAGGCTCACGGTGGATTGGGTTTACAAGATCTGGATCTGGGTTAGGGTTGCGAGGTGGCACGTAAGCGCTGACGTGGTCGTGATTGGATAGACACGTGCACCCACGAATTGATGTGGCACACCACGTCGACAAGACGACGAGGCCCGAGTTCGTTCGGCAACAGCGAACGGCGGTGCTTCGCCAGCGGCGGATGCACGTACTGGGTAGAACAGGTTATTGCGCACATACTGGTACTGGTATTGGCACGGGAGGTCGTCGGAGTTGGCCGGAATTAGCGACGAAACCGTGGAGTAGGTGCGGCTATTGTCGACGACGAATACCAGTGGTGTATTGTGGTCGTGAAGGGATGCTGGAGGTAGCTCTGGTGATGGGGAAGATGACGGCGTGGTCGACGACGACACAATTTAAAGAAAACGAGCGGCGACGGCGGCGGAACCCTAAAACTTCAAATGCGGCTGCGCTAGAGCTTGAGGGGTGCGGCGGCTTGGGGTTTCGGGATAAATGCGAGAAAGCGAACCCAGGGGTCCTACTTATAGGGTGAGGGCGTGCCGGATTTGGAAATCCCCAAAAAGGGTCTGAGACAGTCACGAGATAAACTCAGAGATTGAAAAGGATACGGGATTTGATTTCGTTTGATTTGGATGCGGGGAGATAAGGGAATCAAACGTCATGGTTTGCGCAAGATTTTCTTGTTGGAAATCCCGTTGTCGGACGGAGCTTCTAGAAGGCAGCCATGGCGGTCGAAGGCGAGGCTGCGCGAGGAAGAAGGCTGGAGGAGGACGACGACCTCCTGACGGACGGTGCCCACCTGGCAAAGGGGTGAAGGTGCAACGCGGCGAGCAAGCTTGGCGCGGGTTTATTATCACCACAAGTACTACACCGGAGGAACTTGGCCTTCTTGGACTCCAGGAAGACCCTTCGCAAGTTGCCAGAGGCAGGTGCAACTTGCTTGTTTCATGCATGTCATATTAGCATCATATATGGCATGGTGGTTGGAGGCCGGGGCACTTGCAAATATAAGGACGTATAAACATATGCATGTTGGTGTTAGAACTAAGAATTAAAGGTCTCTTTTGGCCGTTGCGGCGTGCGGTCCAGAGAGCGCGCTGGGCGTTTAGAGCAAGCTTGCGAGGGCGCGCGCGACCCTTTTCCGCTTGCAAATCTCAAATATATTTGTGTCATCGTGTGGGTTGTATTTTCTCCCTGCACACAGATACGATCGAATATTGAGATGGCGATATGGTGTACTGCTGCGTATCGTTAAGCAATAATATTGTATTGCCTTTTCATCGTTAGCTAGCTATCAATCATGTACAAGAAAGGCCAGGCATGAAGGACTATATCTTGATGCATGATATCGCGCGATCTGCATATCATATTAATTAGTGTATTATATAACGAGGACCATGATTTCTTTGTAGCTTCAGGAAGGGCATTGGTGTTTTGTCAATCGTTATTACTCACTGTGTTGCTATAATTATTTGTTCACCCGAGGAGCAAAATTTTATGATACTAATATATATAGTACACTGATGCATTGAGTGATTGACATCTTGAAATCTCTAAATTACAACACTATAATTTACCAATCCGCAAAAAAAAATCATGTTAGTTTATCAGTTTATCTATGCTTGTATGATAAACCGTGTACAACCTCTAATGTCTATCCTAACCAGGGTTTTGGATACCGGAAACATTTTTTTTAACACTGGGGGTAAGGCCAAAAAAAAAAAAATTTGGCCGAAATTTTCAAATCAAAATTTGAAATTTTTGTAAAAATCAAATTCGAGAAAAATTAAAACAAATTCCATTTTTTTGGGACAAAAATAATCTAAACCGATTTTTTTGGATCAGTTTATATTCCTACCGACCCCCACTAGTATGGCAGAAATTTTCAATTTTCGGCCAAAATTTTGAACATTGATCCTAACTGTATATGGTGAGTTATTTTCCTAGGTTGCAACTCGCAGAATTTTTGGTAGATACAAGTTTTGAAATCGTATTTATAGAAATGATCACGCGCGAGCTGGATTTGCAAATGTAGCACCGTTGCCTCATGGCGGCCGTGCGCCTTGCGGCAACACCTCCCGCGCGCCACGTCAGCTGTTGCCGCACGACGGTCGTGCGGCAATGCCTCCGCTGTCGCCACATGGCCTCCCGAGCCAGTCTCGCCGTCAAGTCGCCCATTGTTGCACGGTGGGCATGCGTTGCCACCGTGCGGTCGTGCGGCAACAGCTGACGTGGCGCCACATGGCCTCCCGAGCCAGTCTCGCAGCCACGTCGCCCATTGTTGCACGGTGGGCATGCGTTGCCACCGTGCGACAATGCGACAACCAATGTGCAGCTTATTTTTTCTTTTTTCTAAAAAATATGTATGCATAACTTTTGTAGTAATTTTTAAATATAGCAAATGTGCTAAAAAATTATGAATTTTTTCTGTGGAGCCTCTTGGCCCAGTGTACTTACTTTTTTATTTTTTTAGAATTTAATTCAGAAAAATTTAATCTATTTTGAATTTTTCTCGACAAAGAAAGAAAAAAGGAAAAAAAATACTACAGTGTGGTTGCCGCAAGGTGGCAGTGCGGCCACCATACAACCACTATAGAAAAAAAAATCTTTTTCCTTTTTTAGAAATTTTTTATGCATAATTTTTGTAGGAATTTTTTAATATAGCAAATTGGCTCCAAAAATAATGAATTTTCTTGTGGAGTCTCTGATATAGTGTAATTACTTGTGCAGTTTTTAAAAAAATTATATGTTATATTTTTTCTCAAAATTCATATAAGTATACTATTTATAGAAATTCAAATTCTGCCACCACTACTATAGCGATTACTGCACCTAGAGTGGTCTATGTGGTGCTAAACTTCACACATTCCAAGCCACATGAAATCATAAAACCCTAATTTCCAAAACCTAAAACTTTAATTTTGGAGACTTAAACCTTTATTTTTGAGACATTTACACAACATATAAAATTCTAAAAAAATTACACAGTCAAGTATGCGTAAAGAGTCTTTAAAAAAATTCATAATTTTTGGACCTCATTTTCTATATTAAAAAATTTGTACAAATAGTATATTTAAATAAATTTTAGAGAAAAATTCATAATTGGTAAATTTTTAAAAAATTACACAAACAAGCACATGTATCAGGAGGCTCCACAAGAAAAAAAGAAGAAAAAAATGCGCAGACACCATGCGACAACTACACTATAGCAAATTTGTTTCTTTTTCGAGAAAAAAATCAGAATGTATTATTTTTTCTGAATTAAATTTTTAAAAATTACACAAGCAAGTACACTGTAAGAGGCTCCACAAAAAATTCATAATATTTGAAGCTTATTTTCTATATTTAAAAATTACTATTAAAATTATACATAAATATTTTTTTTAAAAAAGCTGCAACGACCGGGGAGGCCACGTGGTGGCGGCGGCCACACGGTGGCAACAACTGATGTGGTGTGCGGAGAGGTGTTGTTGTATGGCTGCCGTACAGCAACAGTGCTATATTTGTAAATGCAAATACAAATTCAAAACTTGTTGTATCCGCCGAAAACTCCAACTCGCTGGCGGTCTCTTCAGAGTCACGACTCGGTACGTGTGTACACTACAGATTACACGTAGCACGCGAGCTAGCATGCATGGACTGTAAAAACTTCTTAGTATTAACATTAAAGCTATCTCATCTGTAAAAACTTAAGTGCTTTTTTTATTGAACGACAACAAGTTATTATGACTCTCTTCGGTAGGATTAATTGCATTCATGCTACGATTATATGTAGGATATAGGATTGACGCCAGGCCGGTATGTTAGATTTACTTTCATACATGATCAGTGCTAGATGTATGCAGTACTAAAATGAAAACCATGCATGCATGGGAAACTTGAGTGCATCAGACAGAATTATACTCGCCGAGGGTATAGAGATCGATGAACTCTTCATCCCGATCTTTCCCTCTAAAATATATGAAAGGAACCACTGTTGCATCAGTTGATCTAAAGCGTTCCAAATGTCATAAGAAACTCATGTTTTGGATCTCTCAGGAGAAACACGACAAATGCCATTGTTCTGATACAATATCTAGACATGCCTCCATGATTGTATATGCATGAGTGTATATGGGACTTACCAGAAGATAAGATACGTACGTACATCCAAAGTCTTCGGAGCACATATCATGCAAGCTAGCTGCAGGCAAACCCACACACACACACACACACACACACACACACACATATATATATATATCTTGTAAGTTATTGTATACAGCCTGCTGCACGAAGATATCTATATTTGTGTTAATATGTATCCAAATGACAATGCCTGACATGACACCAAAACATGCATTCATGGTGCACCGACATACTCACACCAAATTAAGCACAGGAGAAACAAGATCTTCTCATCATTATACAACACTAGGTGCAAATAACTGCTTTGTGCCTTGTCCTTCTGATTCTGCATCAGAAAAATTCTGAAATGGCAGTGCATGCATGCCCGCATATACTTACATATATACTTGCATTGCAACATCGATCGGTCCGGCTCCGTGATCGAGAATTATTAATTTTATGATCCCTGTTTATACAATTGTACAAATTAACTAGGTGGCCAGCATCACCAAATTCAGTTTTGCAACTCGATTACACACCACAAGTTTCTTAAAGAAATACGCATGCGCGTCGTATCATTTTCTTTACTCTTAATCCATGCATGGATTACACACAAGACTGCAAGCCCCTAATTTAGTTCTTATGGCGTCAATAAACCAGGGAGCTTAACTGAGAGGGGGTATATATAGGACATGTTTAGGATCATAGCTTGAGCTCAAGGTCCACCTCTTGTGGATCATCTGAGTTCATACTCGTCGACGAGTCTGCTGATTGGTTTAGGTCGTGATGTCTCTTCAAGCAAATGGATTCCTACAGTTAATGTCATAGAAATGGATCAAATATCAACACACTGAAATTGTAAACATGGCATCAAGGAACGGTGGAGGACAATTTGCATCAAGGAATGGTGAAGCAATCCTCAAAGGGTGAATATTCAGTTAGCTTACGATTTGCAATTCCTAAGATCAACAACAACGGAGTTTCAAAGCCTCGTAAGGAAAACCGTGGCACCACCTAAATGCAAACAGTTAGCGGGGCTAGCAATTCAAAACAAACTCTGACCTCTGATAGACTGCAAGCGCGGGGCTAGCCAAACCAGGTCATTTGTCCCCTCTGCAGACAAGCACCAGAATCGGCTATCCACCTTTTATCGGAGTGTAGGTACTCTGCCGAGTCTAGCAATCTATGGTAAACTAGGTGGGCTGTGCCCCGCTTAGGCCATCCTATTGGCCGGTCAGTCATGGCATCGAGGAATGATATAGGATAATTTGCTACACTGGCCATCTGTCGAGGAGGGTAACGGCCTCGGTGGTCATCTTAATCACCTGAAAGATCTGAAAAGAGTGCATTATCAGAACTTTCAACAGAAGATTCTCCTCGCTCATGGAGCTGGCCTCTAAGATCAAAGAAGAAGGAAGAGCTTGGACCCTTACAAGGGGAATAATTGGAGTAATTAATACCCATATAATTAGTGTTTTTTAGTTTGTTTCTCTGGGTTTCGACCCTTGAAAACTTGTTTCTCGATCCGCTCTATTAATTAAAAAGGCAGACCTCCCGCCGGTTTCAAAAAATAAATAAATATGTAAACATGCATGCACTTCAGATGTGTACATGTACGTACCTCAGGTTCGAAGAGAGGCAATGTGGCGTCGCTGCTCGGATGAGCTGGGTAATGCGCTGCTCCATGGATAACTCCATGGTAATTAGGTGGCGACCTGCAGGTTAATTATTCGAACGTGCACACGCATGTTACTGCTGCAATATTAATTGCTGCTCAGATCGACTTTGACCACAAGTTAATGCAGGTATATATATATGCACATATAATCCATGCATGTGTATATATATATACAACCTGATGATGGGGGTCGATTGGAATTCGCCGTATCTGATGTCTCTTCTTCCTCCATATGCCATCTACGTTGCAATGCATAAGTTAATTAGGTCGTACCGGCCATAAGATATGGAGGCTAATAAGGCCATCACGTGCATGGGAGAATAAAATTTCGTTAGCTGCAATGATACTCTTGTTCTTCTTTGTGGCTTCATAATCATAGACCAAAAACAATCTATATATGATGTGCATTCTTGATGTAGTACTAGAAAAGTTTCGGCATAAAAGCACTGGAAACAAAAAGGCAATAAGATCAATTTTTTGTCTAACTTTTCTTATCTACTCATTCCTTGCTATTGAACTATATTTAATAAACCTGAATTGTCAAAACGAAAATGCGTATTTCCTTGCTATTAATCTTACTGAGCTCTAAATTAACATAGATACCAAGAAAATAACAACAATTTGATGATGCTTTGGTAAATTTAAAACAATCTCTACTGGTACTAGTACTCGATACACTTATTGAACAATTATCGAAGAAATTGCATATACCACAAGATTTGGATGGATTGGGTAGGGCGATGAAACGTTGATGTTAGCATGGAAGGAGGAGGATGGAGACGATGGCAGCGAGTTGGACGACCGTGCATCTTCCTGCTGGGTCAATCAATTACAAAACCACATCAAATCAGAAATCTTTCACCTAAATATGTGTACACATGAGAAATCACAAAATTAAAGGTCACATATGCATGAACGTGCAATTACCAAGTTGAGGCTACCAGTTCCGTGGATCGGAGGTGGCTGGGCAGGAGGGTGATGCAAGTACTCGGCCATTTCACTTTGTATCCTGATCTTCTCCAATTGCGCTACACCAAGACCTCGCTGCGGCTGCCTTGGCCTGTCGGAGCTGCTGTTGCCGGCTGTCTTGCCCTTCCTGGAGCCAGACGACCTTCCCCTGCCCCATTCCATGCTGTGTCTCCAAAGTTGTTTGCACTCATGGATCGACAGCTACCAAAAGACCAGACCTAGAAGAAGACCAGGAAATGGGAGCAAGAAAGAGAGAGGAGAGGTTGGACGATGCAAAGAGGCCTCTTAAAGTGAAAGGGAGAGATCCCAATATCCCTTTTATTAAAAGGAGACTGCGGGTTGCCTCATTTATTCTTTGAATTTTTAATTTAATTAATCTGTATAGTGGCAAAACCCTTCATTGGTTTATATAATCAGCACCATGTGGCCCAAACCCTACCACTAAAAGAAAAGGAGAAAAGAATTTATATTAAGTGTTCCATGGTTTTGATTTGTTCGGAGATGATCGCGGAGGATCTTTGTCATCAAAGTGCCCCCTTGATAACTTGGGCAAAGTAGTTTACAATAAGATTCTCTATTTTACTCAACACAAGCATAGAAATGGAAAGCTAGGCACCTAAAAACTATTGTCTGTTAATAGCTGGATCCCTTCAACCATTCTTCTTAACCAGTAAAACCGAATCTTGGACACTTCACGATGTGTCAAATCTTTGAAAGAGGAAGGAAAGTGCGCCATCAATTCGAGGTTGAATTGATGGTTTTGGAAATATCACTGTGCGTTCAACTTTTTCTTTTCTTTTTGATGTAACCTCATTTACTCTACAGTGCCGCTTGACCATATCTAGAGGACTTGCCAGTATATACTTGACCAACAACACTAAAACTAGTCATCTAAGACCAGTCGATATGACATACGATATGGTGTGATACTGTAAGTGGTTTTTCCTCTTGAAATTTTAGTCCTCGGATGCTGCTAGGTACAAACATGCCTCCGGCATCGAGCAAGTCTCCTATATACACTACAGACTATACGCACACATCTATCGATGTGTTTCAATAGTGACTGAACAAAAGAGCAACAATATACAATCAAACAACATGGAAAAGTGGAAAAGAATTACAGACGCCAACGCAAATCAAGCATTTATAAACTGGAATGTCGACATGATGGATTAGTTTGGGTACATGACTACATATACAAACCACACAAGCGATATCTACACGAGATTGGATGGAAATTTAGTAATGTTTGGAGGGGGGGAGAGAGATGGTGGGGGTGCAGATCTTCTCGGCGATCGCGGGAATCAGAAGTTTCGCTGTTTGCCGCGTGGATCAGACAGCTCAGACATGGGGCGTGGGCGGGATCACAGTTTAGGTGGAAATGATCCTCCTCGACCAAAGTACCAAACACAACCGCACATAATTTATATTGTCCAGGTCCAATATATATGTACCTGCATCTCACCTTGTTATATACTATAGTTGCGAGTTGCTTGTGCATGTTTTGATCGAAGATTTTCGTTTCACGTGCGGCCTGGATCTCCTTGCTGCATGTGCTGATGATATGCACGGAAAATTAGCTAGCAAATCAAACAAGGCAACATTAGCCAACTTGAGGCAACCAAATATTTGTTTGGCTAAAGGACAGAGTTCAAGCTAGTACATCCCACACTAACTACATTTCGACAGGCTTGTCGGGGAATTTTTGGGTCTTGATCTCATGATTTTTCAGTTGCAAGCCTCGAGATATATAACGGATTGATTTTTTTGTCGGAAGCGGAAGCGAATATCGGCGGATACGGATACGGATACGGATAATCCGGATAATACCATCTGGATATCCGAATTTCGCCCACCGCATGACCCCACTGTACCATCGCCACTAGGCCCATGGCCACTACCCGGCAATGCCCACCACCTCGTGAGGTTGTGACCTGTCTTTGCCTTTAGTCCTCCATTCCACATCTCGACTAGGGTTCCCAATCCGTTCCCGTTAATTTCGCTGCTCCTATTCTCCATTTCTCCTCCTGTGGCGCCCTGTCCTCCACATCTCCAACCGGGGCACTTGCAGTGGCAGCCACCCTGACGCCGCCACTCGCCCGCCGGCCACCTCCACTGGCTGGCTGGCTCCCCCTCCCGGCCTCCTGTCGGCTTCCCTCCCAGCGCCAGCTCCCCCACCGCCGCCGCCATCCGGTCCTCCAGCTCGACCTCTCCACTCGCCCACGTCGCTGCTGTCCTCGCCGAAGAAGGTGGCGCCGCCACTAGCCCCGCCACGGCCACCTCCACCTCTCGGGCGATGGCTCCCCTCCGGCCTCCCCTGTCGCCTTCCCTCCCGGTGCGGCTCCCACCGCCGCCGCCATCCGGTCCTCTGTGCTCAACCTCTCCACTCGCCCAGCGTCCGCTGCCGTCCTCACCGAAGAAGGTGACGCCGCCACTCGCCCCGCCGCCGGCCACCTCCACCTCATCGGGGGCGCCCCCTCCCGGCCTCCTGCGCCTTCCCCTCCCTGGGCCGCCTCCCCACCGCGCCGCCATCCGGTCCTCCGTGCTCGACCTCTCCACTCGCCCCCTGGGCGCCGCTACCGTCCCGCCGAAGAAGGTGACGCTCCCATCTCACTCCTAATGCTTAGGGATATTGGACTGCTGCCTCTAGTGCCTTCAAGTGTTCTGTGATCCGGTAGTGTCGAGGTGCGTAGTACTCAAGCGCGTGCAATTAGTGAGATATGATGGGGAATTAGGTATACCTCTACGTTCTGATAGCAAGAGTAGAACACATTCGCTTGATTGGTAACTTTCACTCGACCTAATGCAGTTCGCGTGAGCAGCCATTATGTGCTTGGTATTAGGTGTAAACTCAAAATAGACTATGATTGTTTGCTTGTGACAATGTAGATACATCGGGTATCAAGCTGCAAGCAGGATTTCGTTGTTAGAAGGGGGAGCAAATAATCATGTTGCTTGGCTATAGAAGCTTTCCCCCTTATTTCTGCAACTTCTCGTGTGGACATTAGTTTTTGAATTCTGACTTTCCCTGTTGATGCTATATAATGTTGGAGCTTGAAGACAGAATGTTTTCCGTCTCTGCACTGTTTGATGTTTGTTCTATAGACACACAAAATTTGCTTATGGATAATATGGATTTGTAGTGGTATTGTAGTATGAATGCTGATGTAGTGGTTGCAGCTTCTGGATTGACTAATGGAATTGTTCAATGATTAAAACTCCACAACTAGAAGTAGCAGATTGTTGTTTATTAGTATACATGCCTCATTGATTGATTGATATCTTATGTATTTCCTCCACTATCTTGTGCTAGATTTGTGATGGAATCTGCAACTGGAAGTAGTAGTGCAAGTGTAAGCAATACATCTCCTGCTTTGCTAGTGCCACAACCACAGCCACCTTCCACTGCTACAAATGATCCAAGTGCTGGTGCATTGGTGCCAATGAATGAAGTTGATTTGACTGGTGAGACTAGTGTCGAGGCCGACATTCCTGCTCCTGCTGCGAAGAGAGCAAAGAAGTGCAGCTCTAATGTTTGGGAGCACTACACAAAATATGAGAAAAAGAAAGAAGGATTGGATGGCAAGATGATTACAGAGTATTGGGCTAAATGCAACAAGTGCAGGTACGAAGCTCGTTGTGAGAGTTCAAGAGGAACATCAGTCTTTTGGAATCACTTGGGTAGCAAGCACCAAATCAAGGGAGGCGTGACTTCTAAAATTGATGAAGAGTGGAGATGACAAAGAGATGTATCTATTGAGACTTATAGGTATGATGAGGCTGACAGTTTGAAAAAAATTATATTTGGCAATTATCATGCATGAATATCCTTTTAATATTGTTGAGCACGAGTACTTTGTGGACTTTATCAAGTCATTGCGCCCTAGTTTTCCAATTAAGAGCTGCAGATATGTCGGTAAAAGATATATTGAATATCTTTGTAGAGGAAAAGAAGAAGTTGTATGATTACTTCAAAACACTTGCATGTCGTTTTAGTACAACTATGGACATGTGGACATCAAACCAAAATAAAGGTTACATGTGTATCATTGTGCATTGGATAGATGACAATTGGAACATGCAGAAAAGAATTATTAAGTTTATGCATGTAGAAGGACACCATTCGGAAGAAACATGCAGACAGTTTCATGATAGTGTAGTGGATGGAATCTTGATAGGAAATTGCTTGCCCTTACTTTGGATAATGCATCAGCCAATGATATATGTGCTAAGGGGGCAGTACTAAAACTCAATAAGTCAGCTCGCTTGATTTGTGATGGTATCTTTTTTCATGTGAGATGCTTGAATCATATTTTGAACCTTGTTGCCCAAGGCGGTTTGAAGCAAATTGCACCAAATTTATTGCAAATATCGAAATACAATTGCAATTGTGAAGAACTCTCCATTGCGAGATGAGGAATTTATGAAGTGTGCATCGAATGTGACTTAGATGTGACACATGGTCTCCCATTGGATGTTCCAACAAGGTGGAACTCCACATATCTTATGTTGAAGCAAGCTATTTACTATAGGCATGCTTTTGGTAGGCTTTTCCTTCGACATAGAAGCAAATATATGAGATGTGCACCATCATTGAAAAATTGGACTATGGCAAAATCTTTATGTACATGTTTGAAGAGATTTCATGATGCTCTTGAGATCTTCTCGGCACTAAATATCCAACAAAGAAATCTATTTTTCAATACTTTTTGCAAGATTAAGCTTGCCATTGCAGACTGGTGTGATAGCCCTGAGCCTATTATATCTTCTATGGCTCATTCCATGCAAATTAAGTATAATAAGTATGGCAAAAGTCCAACATGGCTCTAGCTGTAGCATGTTTTTTTATCCTAGATACAAGACAAAGCCGGTACACTATTTTGCAGATAAGATCTACCATGACAATGATCTAGAAGAAGTTGGTAGATTCATGAGTGTTATTAACCAGTTGTTCCAGGCTTATGTGTCCAGTCCACTTGTAACTTCGAAGAAGACAACAACAGCAAATGTGCAAACAGTTGATTCTCAACCATTAGACCAAGAGGTTGAGGATGAGGTGAGTGATGATGATCTTGATTCAGATCTTGAAAGGTTCTTGCATGGCAGTAGTGCTGTAGGTCAAGGTACCAAAACTGAGTTGGAAGTGTACATGGAACAACCACTAGTGGAATGGAAAACAAAAGGCAAAATCTTATTTGATGTTTTGTCATGGTGGAAGCTCAAGCAAGCTGAACTCCCTATTCTCTCCCGACTTGCGCGTGATGTTTTATCTATTCAAGTGTTGACTGTTGCTTCGGAGTCAGCTTTTAGTGTTGGCGGACGTGTTGTCGATCCATTTCGCAGTCGCCTTGATCCTGAAATCGTGCAAGCTTTGATTTGTATCAAAGATTGGACTGCAGCGTCTCGAAAAGGTAATATTGAGTTCTACATTTATGTTTGATTGGTTTATGTGTAGTATGTGAGATCTTTGAGCATAATTAATTTTTTCACATGAAGGTGGAGATATTGGTGGATCTATCCTCACTGAGATGGACATGGAGGGCATTGAGCGATGCTTTGGAAGCTTGGCAATGGTTTGCTATTTTTTTACCTAACTATCTAACTCATTGGCTTAATTTAATGTCGCCTTGATAAACGATACTCATTGATTTACAACTTGTAGTTGCAGGAGCACGAGGATATGGATGATTTGGAGGACGTGTTGGAGGACATGGATGAATGACCAATCACTAGGTAAATCTCCATATCACTTACTTTAGAATTGTAGAATCATGGTTAGTGTGGAAATTCTATTCACTAGTTGGACTACTTGATGTTCTGTATTAACAATGGAGATAGTTCTTTTTGTATGATTGATTTGCCAAAAATTCCAAGCATTTAGTATAATACTTTAACTGTCCTATCATCTTTGCTAGATCTTTTATTCTTTTGCATAACAATAAAAGAAGAAGGAAAAGATGACATCTGATTCGTCTCATGCATTTTCTAGGGCCGAAGTTGGAGACTTGGAGGCTTGTAAAGACATAGCGAGATGCTGCTGGCCTGCTACTTTTTAAGACATGATATCTTGGATTGTTGGCATTAAACTATGTTTTATGTATGTGATGGACTAAGTTTTATGATGAACTAAGTTTTATGTATGTTGACTTGTGAGTTATGAGTTTTATGACTTATGAGCTAATTGTGGTACATTAAGTGTTATGTTTGTGATGAACTAATTAATGCACCTTGTTACTTTGATAGTGCCAAACTGTCAATGTTATGTGTGGCTGCTGAAAATATGAACAATTCATGAATGTTCGCATTAAACAAAATAGTTATATATTTTTGTTAATTCATACCATGCAATTTAAGGGGCTTTCATGTTCCGAAAAAATATCCGTGACCGTATTCGTTTCGATTCGTATTCGCTCCGTATTCGTATTCGATATTATTCGTATCCATATTCGTATTCGGGGTATCCGTATTCGTATCCGCATCCGAAAAAAAATATGAAAACAAATATAGCAGAGCAATTACCCGTCCGTATTCGATCCGTTTTCACCCCTATTTGTTAGGCACTCTTTCTAAAAAAATAAGCAACATTAGCTTTGCAATGAATTCAGGTCAGGTGTGGCATTTCCCTCTATTGGACCGAAACAACGATTAAAGGGGGTGTTGAATATATAGGAGCACTATCTCTTTTTCACTTTGATTGCATTCAACTCAATTTTCTCCAATAGCTATAGCTATGAAAGCTATGAAGATCAATAAACAAGCACATCGAAAGTCTTGTATTGAATTCAATCCAAACTCCGAAGCACAATAACCAAAAACACCGAAAACTCAAATCAAGGTGAGTCAGGCGGTCAGACCTCTCAGGTTGGGCGGTTTGACTATTGGCCTACCGGTAAGACCTCTCACTAGGGGTGGTCTGATCTCCAACCCGATGAATAATGAAATCAGCACTAAATAAAAATCACAAATCGGCTCAACTTTTGATCTGATGATCTAAATCCACTCAAATTTCAACCATAGCTCATCAAAAAGGTCATAAACCTATTCCAATCAACGATCGGGAAGATCAAACTCAAGGTTCCATAAATTTCATAGATAAAGGAAGGAGGGCACAAGAACCTAGAAAAATCAAATTTTGATCACAAAACTTACTCGTGAATGAAAGATGATCCTAGATGCATTCCCACATGTCACAGCAAGCAAAATCACCATAAGAAACCAAAGGATCATCAAAAACCCGAAAGTCAACAAAGTGAGCAAAAACAAGAAGAGACTCATCTTGGAGAAATCTTTGCTTGGATTGATTTGATATAGATATTGGTTTACAGGCACTCCACCATGGAGGACAAAAACTCAACACTTGAGCACACAATCAATCCATCTCTCACAAACCCTAGCCTTAACTACTCCAAATCCCCAAAATACAAATTAGAGTTTTTATCTTGGAAGGGCTTGGGAACTCCACATTTAGACATTCCCTTTTATAGTGGGGGCTAGACTGAGAGAGAAGAACCTAACGGGTACCCGTTAAGCCCATATACAAACGGGTCTACACTCACGCACGCTTCCCAAAGCAGATGACGAACCGGGCTTCCCGAATCTGTTTCTTCGTGATCTTTATCTTCATTTGAACTAAACCGTCTCTTCTTGCGCCATCATGCACTGCGGTTTAGCCAAAGGTCATCAAGGGGTATTTTGGTGAAGTTACCAAAATACCCCCTCTCGATCCTTCTCCAAAAACTGAGTCCAATCTTCATGAAGCAATCCTATGCTTCGCCACGTGTAGGACAATCAACGACTCTCTTCATGTCGGCAAGTCTCTCCCATCCGGCTCCCTCTGAAACCACCATGGCACTTGCACCGACCCCCGCACCGCTTGATGCAACCCGTCTCACCGAACTTTCCGTTCGGTCATCTTTGTCTATTTTGCCCCATGCTTGAGTCCACTGACTTCACTCGACATCCTCGATCGTTCTGAACCTCAGCTCTCCAAGCCTAATTCAATCATCCTCGCCATTTACCGTCGTTGATCTCCAAGCCTCCTGCACAACAATAGACTAAGAAATCGATTTCGGGAACAAGTTCTTCACAACTTTACCCACGTTAGTCAAAACATGCATCATGCAACACATATGCACTAAAATCCATGAAATTGACATAACCTACGAACATCGCCGCCAAGCCGGCCAACGAACAGGGCAAAATCGTTCAGACCTCCACACATGGTCGGTCAGACCGCCCAGCATGGGGACTTAGCCAAATTTCCTCCCTAAAAATCCAAAACCTCTCTAGAAATTTTAAATGAATACAACTTTTGGCTCGAAGCTCCAAAAATTATGAGACCAAGTGTAGAAGAATCCGCTCTCTTGCATAGACCCTCAATTTTGGCCCGGCTCTAAACTCGAAAGGCACCTTTATGGCCGATCTGACCGCACCTCTTGGTCAAAGTCCTAGCTGTCTGACCACCTACAACCTGACAGCCTCTGAATTTTGCCGAAAACACATGTTTCAACAAACCCTCAATACTATTGCCAATTGTATCATCATCTTAAGATTATGAGTATATCCCCATGATATCCAAAATCTCACCCTTGATTAACACATTGTCAATTTTCCAAAAATGTAAGTTTGAGGTTTAAAAATGAAAACACTCAAAAATTTCACGCAAAGGCATAACTTGGTCCAAAAGTAAGAGAATGCAATGAAAATGACCAAATTGGCTTCAGATTAGCATAGACAAGTGAGATAAGGCAAAAGAGAGCAATAAAGCTATAATTTTCAGATAAGACTAAAAAATCTGACTTTAGGTCTATATAAAAGAACAATTGTTCAGTTTGACATTTGATCATTGTGAGGTTCCAAGAATTGCAATTCAAGTTTAGAAATAGCAATAAGATTCCCCCTCACTATGATCATCATTTTTCAAAAAATTTCATTCTCTCCTTTTCCTCCAAATAACCTCCCCTTTTAACATTTTTTGCTAAATATTCTCCCTCTTTGACAATGGAGTCATGAAGGAATCATGTCTTCCTCTCATCTAGAGATGACAAATGCATAAATGAGGAAGAAACATAAGAAAGAGCATGCATCAAGTGCAACGAGGCTTCATATTTTAAAATTTTTAATTTGTAGTACAAAAAGTTTTAGAGATTACCCAAAAGAACAAGCTAACATTTCTATTATTACTCACAACACATCAAGTATGAAGGTGCTATTAAGATCATGTCAAGACATATATATCAAAGCAAAGCTAGAAAGCTCAAAATGAAGCGATGAATTTTTCAAAAGTTAAGCAAAGCTTGAAAATTAGCAAGTTCACCAAAATGGGTCCTAAAGTGATAATGGTCTTGTCAGAATGTCAATGTGAGATAAAAAAAAAAGAAAATAAAGACCATTATAAACACAAAAAGTCCTAAAGTGAATCATTGTGCTCAAGGTACCTAAATCACCCAATTTTTACAACAGTTTTCATTTGCAATGAATGTAGACATTGATTAAAGGTTTATCTTAGTGAAGAAGATCCTAGACTAGGAGACATCCACAAACTCTTCCTAAGCTTCAACCAAGGCGACAGAGTCTTGAGGTTCATGTCAATTTTGACAAGCAGACCCCATGCGATCGTCTGGATTACCAAACTATCTCTGGATTACCAAACTATCTCCAAGTTCATGTCTTTGGCATACAGTCTCGTGAGAATAGTTTGGCATAATTTAACCACATGAGAACCCTAAAAAAATTATTTTGCACAAGAGCAATTTCAGATTCACAAAGGAACAAGAAGCCCAAATGATATTCAATGATAAATTCAAGAGCTAACAAAAGCAATTTTGACATGGCGAGTGTCACAGAAAGATCACTTGTGCAACGAGCTAAAAGATCCACAAATTGTAATTTTTAGTTCCAATTGTCTTAAAGTTCTAGCTTATTAAGCAAAGACTAAGCTACATATATGAAAGTACGATAATTCTAGTAAGTCAATAAACAAGATATGGAATTGAGAAAGAATTGAAATACTAAAACTTACAAATGTAATAAGCAAGACTTCATCAATTTAAACGACAAGCAGTAAAGCTTATATTACAATGCATCTTTTTGTGATTTTCATATTAATGCAATATGGTACAATGAGATGCAAGAAAAACTCATAAGCTTAAAAAAAGATAAAAAAGGTCTAAAAGTTCAGAAGAATATCAAAAAAGATCAGATGAACAAGGAAAGCTCATAAGAGAACCAATTTCCTCTCAAACCAACCCATAGGTGTAAATAATCCATAACTCACTCCTCAAGGCGACAAACCTAGTTGGGTCTAAAGTTTTGGTGAGGATATCAGCTAGTTGAGCCTCGGATTCCACAAATTCTATTACAATATCACCCTTCTCTACATTATCTCTAAGGAAGTAATAGCGAATGTCAATGTGCTTAGTCCAAAAATGTTGCATATGGATCTTAGCAATATTAATAGTAGAAGTGTTATCACAGAGAAGAAGAACACTAGCAAAAGCTAACCCATAGTCCTTAAGGGTGGACACTATCCACAAAATCTTACTACAACAACTAGAGATAGCTACATATCCAAGAAATGTTACGGAAGACCAAGAGACGAGAGAAGCATGACAATGGATCTATCTAGCAAAATCTAAATTAGAAAATCTCCGAATAGACAAGGAAGATGAACAGGAATATCAAATGCCATACTGGAGGGTAGAGTGGAGGTACCTGAAGATGTGCTTGACGGCTTGGTGATGGGAACTCCTCGGAAACGCCTAAAACCTTCGTGTAGAGGAGGGAGATGATGATGTTGTTGTTCTTGCGTTAATCCACGGCTTCTCCTTCCTAGGTTGGATGCAAAGCAATTGAAGTCGTCATAGGAGTGGCGATCGACTTGCAGTCACCGATCTTGAAGCGCTTGAGCAAATCCTTGGTGCACTTCGCCTGATGGATAAATATCCCTTCCTTGCATTGCTTGATTTGAAGCCCCAGAAAGTAGTTGAGTTCTCTCATCATACTCATCTCAAATTCCCTTGACATGGTCTTAGAAAAACTGGAAACAAGAACGTGAGAGGAAACACTGAAGATAATATCATCTACATAAATTTGAACAAGCAGGAAGTCATTGAGATGCCTAAGAATGAACAGGGTCTTGTCTACCTTAGCCATCTCAAAGTTATTTTTAAGCAAGAAGGTCTTAAACCTATCATACCAAGCTCTAGGGACTTACTTAAGACCATACAAGGCTTTGGATAGCTTGAAGACATGGTGTGAATGCTTGGGATCCTCAAAGCCTGGGGGTTGCCTTATATACACTTCCTCCTCTATGTAACCATTCAAAAATATATTCTTGGCATCCATCTGATACAGCCTAAAGCCTTTAGAGGTAGCAAATGTAAGAAGAATGCGAATGGTTTCTAATCTAACAGCAGGAGCGAATGCCTCACCAATGTCTAACCCTTCAACTTGGCTAAACCCCGAGCTACCAATCTAGACTTGTTTCTAACCATAGAACTATCCTCACTTTATTTATTTTTGAACACCCAACAGGTTCCTATCACATTATGGCCACTAGGAGACTCTACTAGGTTTCAGACCATATTCCTTTCAAAGTTCTCTAACTCCTCATGTATAGCATTGACCCAGCTTGAATAAGATAAAGCATGTAATATATCGCAGGGTTCGAAAGAGATAACAAATGAAGAATGAGATTCGAAACTCAGATCGTGATACCTGGAGCGAGTGAATTGCTCATGAAGATGATCAATCATCTGATCCGGGGGATGACGCCTCTGAATGTAAAGTGGAGCGCTCGGGGGAGATAGCACCTCTTCGACCTCCGTAGGTACAGCTGATGATGAAGATGCAGAAGGAGCCTCAACTGAAGGTGAAGAAGTCGAAGCGGGTTCATGAGCTGGAACAAGAGCATCATCAGTAGGCGGGAGATCATCATCGACTCCATCATCATCTTCCTCCGCAAAGATGCTCTCCGTCACCTGTATGTGACCAAAAATGTCTAATCTAGCTCCAAGGCTGGTCTCATCAAAGGTGATATTGCATGTAGTCTCATCAAAGGTGACATTGCATGTCTCCTGAATAACGTTGGTCTCAACATTAAGAACCTAAAAACCCCTCGAATGTGCAGGGTAACCCAAAAATAAACCATCAGAAGTCGTTGACTCAAATTTATCCAGATTTTCTGTCTTGAGAATGAAACACTTGGCTCTAAAAATTCAAAAATTCGAAAGAGATGATTTTATACCAAACCGAAGCTCATATGATGTCTTGACCAAAGACGGCCTCAAGAAGACACGACTTGCGATATGGCAAGCTGTAGCAATAACTTCGGTCCAAAACCTCCTCGGATGAAGGTTCTGTTCTTCCTTTCCACCACACTATTTTGTTTAGAGATGCGCGGAGAGGAGAACTGATGCTCAACAACACGCTCAACACAGAAAGAGGCAACTGATGTATTCTTGAACTTCGTGCCATTGTCACTGCGAATTGCTCTCAAGGCACCGGAGAATTTAGAAGCCAAGCGAAGAATAAGATCATGAACATGACCAAAAGCTTCATCCTTCGAAACAGGAAAGAACACCCAAGAATATCTCAAGAAATCATCGATAATGACAAGAATGTACCATTTACCACCGGTTGACCGAACCCTAGCAGGACCAATAGTATCTATATGAAGCAACTGTCTCGGTCTGTCAGTCATGACCATGGTCAATGACGGGTATGAGGCGACAACTTGCACTACTACAAAAAAGGCTAATAATGGACTCCTCATCACAGACGATTTACCAAAACTGTCAGTATTAAATACAATCACAGACAGTTTTGGTTTAGCGACCGTCTATGTTACTAGTTGCGCTAAAAACCGTTAGTGAAGAGGTACACTTCCCGTTTGTGATAATTAACTCATCACGGATGGTTTGTATTAAAAACCGTCTGTGATAATTTCACTTATTGCAGACCTGACCCTCACAGATCTATCTTAAATTTCAGATCTGTTCTCACAGGCTATTGCTTTGAGGAGGTGGGGTTTTGAGGCCATTTGGTGAAAGGCGATCGTGGATTTGGGTGGCACTACATGATGGTGAGTGCATCTCGATGCAAAGTTAATTTCCCGTGGTCAGTTTTCAAGTTATATCGTATCTTGGTTTTAATAGTTCCTGTAAATATTTCACTTCATTAAAAAGTACACTTTTACAGGTATCCATTGATTTAAATAATTTCGATACAACTTGACCCTTACTCTTGCAATAATGTTGTGAGAACACGGGGTATTTAACTTATAATACTTAACCATCCAATTGGTCCTAACATTACAAATCAAATATCCTGCTCTCGGTGTATCGTATACCTCCCAGAAGCGGTACACATACACCTTTACCAAATTTAAAGCATCAATTCCATACACAAGTTATGACAATACTGAGTCTTCATAATTTACAACACATAAGTCATTCAAAGTTCATATTACACAAATAGGGCCGACCGGCCAAATAAACTGACAAAGTACCAAAATGTAGTTGAAATAACAAACCATAAGATGGTAATAAGTAAAAGCCAACCGACTACTCTTACCCACAAGGCAACTAGCCTGAAACCGACCGAGCTAGTTGCCCTGCACGAAGTCGGTCTCACAATAGTCGATCCCTTAGGGATCAACCTCCTCTAAAATTGCAGCAAGCGGGTTGAGTACAAAGTTGTACTCGCAAGTCTTACAAGCAAAAGAATATATAGATGAATTCGTGTATCAAAAGAAAGGCTACTATACTAAGCAGTTTTCAGCATAAAGCAGTTTTTTGCAATAGAGTAACAGATTGTAAAATCTAACCCTCGTGTGAAATCCCTGAGCATGTCCATGTCCATGACCGCGGATGCGGCTATTCGAATAGATTGATTAACACTCTGCAGAAGTTGTACACTTTACCCACAAGATACAATCAGTGTAGCTAGCACTGACCATAACAAAACCTTTCAGAAACTTCATCTCAACATTGACACTCCCGATGTGCTTTACAGCCGTCCAACCGATACACACAGCGTTTGGGTACGACACACACCGTTGGGCAGGGATGCGGTGAACCGTCCCGTGATGTGATAAACACACCTCCAGCCCATCACACAGCTTAACCTATAACCTGAGTTGTCAATGGTAAGACTTCATAACATACTAAGTTAGGCATGTCCCATACCAGGCATGTCCCATACCAGGCATGTGATTGTACAGTAAGGCTTAGTTCAATGGCGCACAAAGTTAAGTTCTTAATTGACCAAGGCAAGACTTCTAATTTCTAACTAAATCACATAATTTATCATTCCCAGCACACAGCTCCACCATATCACACATAATCCACCACTTGTCTCAGTCGAAATCTTTTCTCACCCTATTGATTAAGTGCAACACATGCCATCAATGAGTAATAGCACACAGCACACATAGTTTTATCACATAGTTTCATAATTACTTAGTCAAGTTTATAATTGCAACTCACATGAAATGATGACTGGTGGCATGGCTAAGCAATCTATTCATATCTAACCAACCCACGTTGGTGCCACGATAACACCAACTAATAATGAACCAACCTAGGGTGACAAAAGATCATAGCATACAATAGACAAGGTGGACATAACAACTTGGATTAATAACTAATCCCAAAAGCATTTAAATAAATACCTGAAATAGAATGCGATACATTGAAACAAAGTATTTTGAAAACTGGGTTCAATATGATCAAAGGTATAAGTTGCCTTGAAATAGGTTTAGGTACTTATCTTGGTCTTGAGGCACTTCTGCTTCTTCAAAAGTCCCCGAAGAATTAACGTCTAAGCGTAAACGAAATAAATAAATCAAAAACCAATAAATAACAGAGGCAAAATAAACTCTAAAAATTAAATAAAAATCATAAATAAATAGGTCTTGAATTTATATAAATTTAGAAATTTGAATGGGCTCAATCGGAGTTTGGATGCAAAAGATATGTGCTTTGGAAGATTGAAATTCAAGAAAAATAACCTAAATTGGATTTTCCAGATTTTTTGAATTATTTTTCTACTGAAAAAAGGGATTTATGACATCTGCATGACGTCAGCAAAGATTTTCGGCCGAAGGAAAAATAAAAAGAAAATGAAATTGCTGTGGGTCCCACTGTCAATGACTTCGTGCATGGTTGATTGGATCCATGGACCCTTAGAATCGGATGAGATCTGGTCTGCCACGTGGCTGCTGACCGAACCGCTGACGACACTGCCACACAAGCAGACAAGTTCCGGTGGTGCTAGTGTGGAGGATGAGCTGGCAAGCCACGCTGGCAGGGGAACGAAAGCATAGTGGAGCAGAGCGCGCTGGCCGGCGGCCGAGCTGACGACAAACAGCGGCGAGGCGGCTCCGGCGAGGTAGAAAAATTGGTTGCCGAGAGGACGACGAAGCTACCGGAGGTGGTCGATCGGCAAGGGCTCACCAGCGACGACGACAATGGCGGCGGTCGGCTTTGGTGACGAAACCGACAACGGCGAAGCGACGGTCCTCGGGAGGAAGTGGTTGCAGCACTGCGTAGCCCACGCTAATGTGCACCCAATGGCGGTGGAAGCTCGGGTGGAGGTGGTTCGACGACGGCGAATTCGAGCGGCGGAGAAGATTCGGCGGTCGGAGGTTCTCCGGCGATTGCGGCGCAACGAAGATGAAACCGGGATCGACGCCTTAGGGTTTCGAAAGAGATGGGAGGGGCGACAAAATTGACGCGGGTCGGAGCCCTTATATAGCACCGGAGTAGAGAGATTGAGAGGGAGACGGCGGCGCTCGCGTGCAGAGCTCGAACTCGCACGAGAGTCCGGGACGGAGACGACACGGACATGGCAACGAAGGCGGGCCCACCAGGCAGCGAGAGAAGGCGGTGCTGCGGCGCGGGGCTTCAGCTGGGGAAAAGGCCGATCGGGCTGGGCTGCTGCGTGGAAGGAGATGGGACGCGTTGGACTGGGCCGAATCGGAATAGTTGTTGAGTTTCGTCCCGCTACTGTTCCGGGGATTTTAATTAGATTTTCTATTTTAGAAAATACAGAAAATCTAAATAGCAATTAGAAAATAGCAAATGAAAAATTGCCAAAAATTCCAGAAAAGATATCTAAGCACATAGAATTCAAATAAAATAGTTTTGACGATTGTTGATGTTGGGATTAACCCTATTAAACTATTTTGTCACGAAAGTCTATATTAAATTTTAAATAAAAATACTAAAAAATTAATAGAAATTCAAATATTGTATTTTCCAACAAGTAATTATTCAAAAGATTTTTTTATAGTTCAGAAAATTGGGATGTTACAATAAATAGTCCATCCATCGGACTCTAACTCATTAGCAATAATCTAACTTAGTCTTAGTAGAAATTAGAATATTTACCTACAGCTCATGCATCTATTCGGATTAATTATTCCTAACAAAAATTAAAATCAAAATAGCACATGCATACATACAATTGCAATCAAGATAATTGTATCAAAAGTAATAGGAGCAATATGATCAAAGAGGGCTACTTGGCTTGCTGGAGATAATCACTCTCGTATATAATAGAATCATCAAAACCTAGGGAAAGAATCGAAAAGAACCAATAAGAATGGACAACACCGAATAAACTCAAAAATTCAAAATCATTCAAAAATCATGAAATTTACATAGAAGGTAGAGAACGATTTTATATGAATTCAGAAATAAAAATTATTTCATTTCTGCCGGAAGAGAAATCCAACAAATTGGGTTTCGGTTTCGGTTACTGTTCGTCGATTCAACTACATGTGATCGGAAGGAGATTCGACTATATCTTGGTCAGAAGGAGGTTCGACACCACGTGGTTGGAAGGAGGTTTCGACTACCTGGTCGGAAGGAGGTTCGGCAACACGAGTCGAAATGAGGTTTCGACTACCTGAAGGTGGTCGAAAGTAGTCGTAGGTGGTTATAGACGGTTGCACGTGGCCAAAGGTGGTCGTACGTGGCCGTAGGTGGTCGTAGGTTGCAAGTGGTCAAAGGTGGTCGTACGAGGTCGTAGGTGGTCGTAGGTGGTCGAAAGAAGCATGATGCCGTTAATGGGCGACGGCGGCGACGATGACTTCACCGAGGGGAGGGCAGCCTGAGCAAAAACAGGAGTAAGGAATGGTAGTGGAATGTCGAGCATGGTTAGGATATTGTTCCAAAGCAAAGAATCGAAAAATGGATGACCTCACCGGAGTCGAGCTCGAAGACGAAGCTTTCGGCCGAGGATGGGGAAAAATCAAATTCCGACAAACCTTGCGATCACAAGCTGAAATTAGCAAGGGGGAAGGAACCCTTATGCTCAGGGACGTGATATGACACAGGTGGCGAGTGAAGAGCTTCATTGATACAGTTGGACACTGTGGCGGCGCCTCGGCCGGAAGTTGGAAGCTTGAGCTTCTATGCGCTCGGCATGGTGGAAGAAGGAAACAAGAGGAGAGGAATGGCTCGGGGAAGCAAATGGTAAGGATGGGAGCTCCAGGTAAGCTTTATACAGGTCGAGACGGAGAGCGCGAGAGAGAGCACCGCTCGGGCATTGATGCACTCGGGGTGGCGACACACGGGCATGGGCGATGTTGTTAGCTGAGAAAGGTGACTAGGGAGTTAATGCTACGTCGGGGCATGGGCGAGTACGGGAGACGCGGCCAAACCACGGGTGCACGGTCTCAAACCAGGGGCAAGCGGGTGGCCAAACCGGTGAGTTGGCGCAGGCGGAGCGCCACAATGCCCTCGCACGGGCGAGTTGGCATGGGCGCGAGGACCGCATGGAGACGAAGAACTGCAGGGGGCCCACCGATCAGCGGCTCAAGGTAAGAGGCTCAGGCTGGTCTAGTTTGGTGGCTATGTCAGACCTGATCGAAGGGTCTTGTCGGACCGAGTGGGGTCGTCAAAATCGAGAGGCTGATCAAAATCGAGAGGCTAGTCGAAATGGAGTGGCTGGTCGAAATCGAGTAGGGTCAACTCGATTGGTTTGACCGAGTTGATTTCAAAAGGCTCAGAGGGTTGTAAAATTTTAGACAAAGTTTTAAATTCCCAAAAATTCTAAAATTTTTAACGGGGGTTACTGACTCTATGAGCACTCTTGTATAATTTTTTCAGAATTTTTCATGAATTGAATTTTTCTAGAAAATTCTTTCAATTCTCTGATTTAGGGGTTTGACTAAGGATTGACAGGTTTGACTGGCCAATTTTAAATAGTAAATAAATTCTAAAAATTATGAAATTTTTTAAAGTCAGTGAGATGATCGAGAACCTAGGTAAATTATTTACATGGGCTGTTCACAAGATTTTGTTTCAAAAGTTTTAAAGGATTATGTGTTAAGTGAATTGAAGCATTAATTTTTCTAAATTCACCTAAACCAATGAATGAAAATCCAGAGAATTCCAATGATAACATGATGCATCAAAATGTTTAAATTCTTCTCATTTTTATATATTTAAAATACAAACCCATATTTGGGATATTACATATGTTTTCTCCCCTGCATTCAAAACCGGTCATTACTACCATGAGACTATGACCACAATTCCCATCATTGCCATTGTGGATAGGACATTATAGTTAACTTAGTTTGGAAAATTTTATAGGGTAGTAACATCATTACAATTGACTGATTTTTACTGTTTATCATAACATTGTATTTTCATCAAATGAGAATATTTGTTTATCATAACATCTGTTTTAATGTAGAGAGAAGATTGTTTACATCTAGCATGGTTTAGGGTTTAAGGTTTAATCAATTCATAGTCTATTTCTACTTAATTCAATATAATTACTTCTTTCTACATATAGCTACTTTAGATCATGTATAGTATACTAATTAATTAATTCAATATTTAACACCAAATTGTTATATGTGCAGCGTAGTTGGACCGAAGCTGGATGTACGCTGAGAACCATGTGAGCGAAGTGTATACTAATGGCATGTCTGCTTTTACAAGAGCTGTAGTGGAGGATATGTTGAATAACATGGTGGAATATATGTACTGTCCATGCATTGACTGCGAGAATCTGAAGATGTTTAAGAATCGAGCGTAGATCGAAGCACACTTGATTCGAAGGGGTTTCAAAAAGGAGTATACACGTTGGACTAGTCACGGTGAAGAGTAGATTATACAGGAAGGTAGTAATAACAACATCGCCGACGAAGTCAACGATATGCACCAGATGATGTCGATTGTGGTTCCGATTCGATAGGCTGCATGATGACAATCTGGATCAGATGCTTCATGATGCAAATGGGAACTATAGTGAGAGATAGTTTGATAAATTCAAGGGCTTGATAGGGGGCTCGGAGAAACCTTTGTTCCTGGGCTGCAAGCCAGAATACACAAGGTTGTCATCCGTGCTTGAACTGTCAAATTGAAGGTAAGCAATGGTTGGTCTGACAAAAGTTTCACGACGCTGTTAGGTCTCTTAGCGGACATGCTTCCGAATGGAAACGAGTTACCCAAAACCACCTACAAAGCCAAGAAGTTTATTTGTCCATTGGGAATAGAAGTAGAAAGAATACATGCATGTTCGAACAACTATATCATCTACCGTAAACAGTACATAAACATGCATGTATATCTGGTGTGCAACACATCCCTATACAAGCGTAAGAACCAATCAGATGATGGTGAGGGAATCGAGGTGAAGAAATGACCTCCTGTTAAAGTGGTGTGGTATATTCCTATAATTCCCCATTTGAAGCAGTTTTTTACAAACCCAAAGGAGGCAAAACCGCTGCGTTGGCACTCGGAAGGCGTAAGAAGGATGGAAAGCTAAGATACCCTACTGATTCCGTCTAGTAGATAAACATTGATAGGAAGTTTGTAGACTTCGGTGCGGAACCGAGGAATATAAGGTTTGCATTTAGTACAGATGGAATGAAACCTTTCGGTAACATGAGAAGCTGACATAGCACTTGGTCCATGACTCTCTGTATCTACAACCTTCCTCCTTGGTTGTGTATAAAGCGGAAGTATATTTTGCTATTGATTCTTATCCATGGGCGAAGCAAGCTGGGAATGATATTGATGTGTACCTAGCACCATAGATGGAAGATCTAAAAATATTATGGATCGAAAGGGTACAAGTATAGGATGCGTACAAATGTGAGAACTTCACTTTACGCTCTTTGTTGTTCTACATCATAAATCATTATCTTGCCCTTGCTAACCTGTTAGGCCATAGTACAAAAGGGGGCAAAGCATATACTCACTACTTAGATGATACCGAGAGTGTGTGGTTGAAGCACTCATGCAAAACCGTGTACATGCATCACTGTAGGTTCCTTTGGAAGGCTCACCCATACTGTAGGATGAATAAACAATTCGACGAAGAGAAGGAGGACAGTTTAGCTTCGAGGCATTTAAGTGGAAAAGAGGTTTATGATGTGGTTAAGGATTCAGATGTTGTGCTCGGAAAGGGGCGTGAATTGAGGACAAGTGAGAAGAGCATCTGGAAGAAGATATCAATATTTTGGGGCTTACCTTATTGAGAGCACCTAGAAGTTTGCCACTTCATCGACACACGCAAACAAGAATGTGTCTGATGCTTGATTGGTCTCTTACTGAACATTCGTGATAAAATAAAGGATGGTGTTGGCGCTCGGCTTGACTTGGTTGATATGGACATCGGACCTGAGTTAGCACCGAGAAAGACCGATAAGGACGAACATACCTCCCCCTACTTGTTACACTCTGTCCAAGGCCGAGAGAACTGAACTGTGCTAGTGCATGCATGGTGTGAAAGTTCCGTTCGGTTACTCTGCCAACATGAAAAAACTAGTTTTGATGGAAGATTTGAAGTTAATTGGCATGAAGTCTCATGATTATATTGTGCTGATGACACATATGCTCCCTGTTATATTAGAAGTATTTTGCCGATCAGATCCGAGAGACAATCATGAGGTTGTGTTATTTCTTTAACACAATTGCTCAAAAGGTCATCGATCTCGATGGACTAGATGCTCTGCAAAACGAGGTGGTGACGACTCTATGTCATCATGTGATGTATTTCTCTGTGACAGGATGTTTGGATTACGAGACAGCACAACAGTCGGTCCAACCAATGGTTGAAGGAGCGACTCGCTAGGAGCTCGTCAATGGTTATGCTGATATGGTTGGCAAAATGTCTAACATTTACAGTTGCGACATGGCAAGGATACGACATAAATTTGTACACATTTTATACGCATGCATAGGATATAAAGAGCACTAACTAGAATAGCGGTGCCCTCATAGATGCATTCAATACCAATGGGTGGAGGGGCTCCTACTATGGGTTCATAAAGGAGATTTGGGAGCTCGACTACGTGCTTTTCAAGATCCCCCTGTTTGGTACCGTTGGGTCCATCTACCACAGGTGAAGGTCGACAAGTACAGTATCACTATCGTGGACCTTGAACGTGTCGAATGCAAAGATAAGAAATTCGTACTTGCTAACTAAGTTGTTCAAGTTTTCTATGTAACCGACTAGGTAAATAAAAAGCATCGCGTAGTTCTAATGAAAAAAGGAGGATTATCGGAGTTGAGAATGTAGTGGACGAGGAAAAATACAATCAATTTGATGAGTTGCCTCCTTTTAGAAACAACATAAGGGTTGAGGAAGAACAACGTGAAGAAATTAGCTACATACGCGTTGATCATCATGAAGGGCTAATTTTTAAAAGAAATAAGCAAGTGGAATGATGAATGAAATGTTTATGTTTAATATGTTCTTAATTTGCAATTATTGTATATGAGAATGTGTCATATGTGAATTTGCATTTATTTATATGAGAATATGTCATATAGGGAAATCCACAATGTAGATTGAACTTGATTGGGATAAGATTGAACTTAATAGTACATGTGTGTATTTGTTCATGAATGGTTAATTTTAGTTCATTTGAGTTAATTGATTTGTGAAATGGATGTACTTGTTTCTGAAACTAATGAATGTGAATTGGATGTATAAATATACTAAGAATATCATAGATGATTCCTTAGGAAAAACTGTCTGTGATACATCAGCTATCAAGATAGTTTATGTACAAACCGTCTGTGATACATTAGCCATCATAGACGGTTTCATCTATAAATCATCTGTGATACATCAGCTATCACAGATGGTTATCTATTAGAACCGTTTGTGATGTGTATTTATCACAGATGGTTCTACTTTAGAACCGTCTGTGATCTCCAACTCTATTTATATTCAGACTATAGGGTTTGCCTGTGCCCCCACTCAAACGATTAACTTTCTCTAACTCTCCCTCCTCCCTCGAATCCATCGCCGCCATCCTCAGAGCCGCTTCCTCCCCCCGAGCCCGCCGCCTCCTCCCCGAGCACGAGCCGTCGCCTCCCCGAACCTGGCGCCCCTCCTTCCCTAAGCCCGGCGAGCCTCCACCTGAGACCGCCTCCTCCAATCCCCCGAGCACACGTCGCCTCCTCCTCCCACGAGACCAGGCGCGCCTCCCCTTTAACGCCGCCCCGCTGCTCCGGTGTTCCCTGCTCGTCCTTCTCCTCGACGCCCAAAGGTAACTGTTGCCGAGTTGTCGACCTCAACGCCCCTTTCCCTCATTGTTGCTATCAATAATCTATCATGTCGTCATGCTGTCATGGTCCTCATAGACTCATGCTAATTACGCTGGTATCTAGTTCAAACACTGAGTAGTATGAGGTGTTGTACTTGTTTTAGGAATTTTGGCTAAAACTTAATTAAAAATGTGCTTAATAGGGGTGGAAATCAAGTTGGTTGTGCTAGCCCAGATCTGAAATCGCCTTTAAAAATGAATCCATGCTGAATATCTACGTTGCTCAGATTGCTCAATTGCTTTGATTGCCATCTGCTTCATAAGTATCACAACATTTCAATTTACTTACCCCTTTGCATTTGATATGTTATAGTCAGTGATTCATATTGTATTTGTTTTGATACTGTTACTCGAATATATTGCAATGTGGTGTGGTGGGCTTGAGATGAATGCTATGTGATGATAATAGTCTTGTACTGAAATTGTTTTGACAATCGGGTTTGAACTTGAGCTCCAATTGGAATGCTTAATACTGTTGATTGATCTTTAGCATTTAGTTTGATACTTTCGGTTGGTTAATTGGTTGATCCTAAGCAATTCATAATACATATTATTCTGTCAGTCAATTGGGTTTATTGCTGAATTTGTTAAACTGTGACCTTTTATATTGTTAGTAGACCAAGTTTTGTTGGTTAATTGGAGTGTTGTTTTGATCATCATTTTGTTTTGATCTCTTGTTAGTCGAAAGTATCATCTGTTGTCTTTTGTTTAAATATCTTGTCGGCAGATAAGTAAAACACTATTTTAGGGGTCAAAGTTTGAATTAATATTGTCAAATTCAATTAATGAAGAGTATATACTAAAGTAGCAAGAAGGCCAAGATTAAATCTTGTGCAACCCTACATCGGAGAGCAATATCAAAATGTTAAATTTTAGCTTTATGTTGATTTCATTTGTTCACATGATATTTGTGTTGAGCATATTATTTTTTTAATGACTTGGAGGATTTATATGTTTATATGTCAATTATGTCATTTACTTGGTGCTGGAATTATGATTTATTTACAATTAATTATGTTGCAATTAATTCTGGATTTATGCTAAAACCTCCTTCTTTACAACAATTCAGATGGGAAGGATGGTTAATTAAATTGAAATGTTGTGATACTCACGAAGCAAATGGCAATCAAGTACAATAAGTAATTGTATAACTTAGCAAATTTATCATCTTATTATATGTAGCATGTATGGATTTTTTTTGTAGTAGCTATATACTTAATAAGAAAGTATCCTAATTTCTTCCCTACATATCCCAATTATATCCCAATTATTTATTAATTGGTGTGTATACCCATACACATAGAGAATCTCATGATAATACGTTCATGCATGTTAGAATTTCTATTTCTAGTGAAGATGTCATCTGCTCATTCTCCGTCATCGTCGCCTCATGCGTCTAATGCGCCGTCCTCTGGAAAGTCCAAGCGCGATAGAAGAGGAATATCGAAAAGGCCAAGGGCCGATTTACCATCATGGATGTCGATGCTTCTGGGACCCCTCTCAATCCTCCCTGAGCAGCGTTCGCATTCCGGAGAACGGTCGGAATAGTTGCACGAGAACGGGTCAAAATCACCTACGATTCATGGAAGGAGTTGACTGATGCTCAGAAACATGCACTAGTGATGGAAATTTTTCAATCATTCGAGATCCCGGAAGAACACCAGGCCTCCATGCGACGACACGCATTGCTGGCGGCGTGCAAAGTGTTGAAGAACTTCAAGAGCACGCTTATCAAGCAATATGTGGAGAAGGATCTCACACCCTTCCAGAAGTAGCCATTCATGGAACCGTACTGGCAAGACTTTGTGGCGAAGAAGACGACAGATGATTTTAGGAGTGAAAGTGCAGCGCACAGGGTCCTCCAAGAAAAAAAACATGCACCCCCACATACTCAGCACTGCTGGGTATGCGGGTAAAATCCCACAATAGAGAAAGGAGGATGAGCAGGCAACCCTGTGAGAGGCCTCCCCGCCATTTGCCGCGATCCCTGATGAGCGCGCTCGAAACTGGATAACAGCGAGGTCATCTACCATATCTTTAGGGGCCATCTCCTATCCAAACACCGCAAAGGAGGAAGTGTCCCAGCGCTTGGTAATATATCGAACTAACTAGTTTGTAATTACCCTATAACTTCATATAGGAAGTGAAAATGGCATGTCAGGCTCTTGCAAGAAGTGTTGAGTGCACACTCTTCCCAAGGCTCCTTCCACGTAGTTAGGGAGAGAAATGTACTCTCTGTGGCCCTGGGAAACAAGGAGCACTAGGGTCACACGAGAGGCCTTGGTCTTTATGTTCCAAGGAAAGAAGGATTCTTATAGGACTCCGAAGCGTACTGGAGTAGGAAGAGAGCCAAAACCGAGCACGATGCACGGCTACGAGAGGAGATTCATGAATCCCTCAGAGAGGAGATCACTGAAGTCGTCATAGATGAGATGCCACGGCAGATAGAGAGCATTAAGGAAAAGCTTAGGGAAAATCAGTTGCAAGCCCCCGTCGTTAATGTGCTAGCCAGCCCCCCCAACCGTCGAAGTAGCTGCGCATCCATTCCTACCTTAGAAAGCAATGACATATTTCCTGTCGATGACATCCTAGTAATAATTGTTATCTCTGTAATGCTCAATCCATTGATAGGCCTATTGGAGTAGCTAATTTTGTATCGTTATGTAGGTGGCTACGAAGTGCAAGCTCCAAGTGAGATATGCCTCTGTTGCCCTAGACGCTACTTGCGGCCAGGCAAATCCATTCGGTGTCAGAGCCATGGTGTGTGGTGTAAATCTAGCGCCGGATTTTGCATAATTGAATGTGGACGGTGTTCACACCAATTTTGAGGTCATCCCATTGCAGATGCCTCCAAATGACAAGGTCGTGACTCCAGGGTAAACCATTGGAACATTCATCCTGTGGCCCAAGAGGGACATCTGTCTGGAGCTACTTGCACCGATGTCAACTTCACGGGAAAGTCCTGCAACGGTGCCACGGCCACAGGAGCTATTTGCACCGGAGCTACTTCCACCAGAGTTACCTACACCGGTGTCAACTTCACGGGAAAGTCCTGCAATGGTGCTAAGTCCACGGGAGGTATCTGCACTGGAGCTACCTACCCCGATGCGGCAAGGGCACGATGCATCAGATGCATCTACACCTTGTGTCCGGTCGACTCCCATGAAGCTGGCCTCTAAAAAGCGAGGTGGCAAGGGAAAATCGAAAGAAGCCCGATGAAATCCCCTTCTTGTCGTTGGCCCAAAAATTCGTGCAAGGCAAGCCGTTGGTCGAGATGGTAGAGAGCCTAGGAATGGCTTGCACGAGATTGCATGCATGATACATGGAACAGGCCAACAAGACGGATGGACAACGGCGCTCGGGTGTCAACGTCAAGTTCGGGCCGCATCATTTTAACCATGAGGTTCAAGACTGTGTCTTCACAGTGACCTTCGAGAACTTGTTCTTACTCTTCAACCTCGACGCCCTCAACACCTCACTCATGCGATGCTGGACAATGTAGGTGTGTACAATCACGGTCTACGTTCGTGTAATACCAATAAATGTCATACATAACTCCTTTCTTTTGTACATAACTCCTTGCTTTTGTACATATATACATGATCGGAGAAACCAGATTAAGGAAATCACCAGTAGGTTTCCTCGACCCACACTTGGTCTCCATGCAAAGCATCCAGGAGAATGCACCCTTCGTCGATGATTACATGACAACGGCATTGCTGGCTCACCGCAACAAGGAATTCATACTTTTGCCCTACAACTAGGGTAAGTGCTGCATTTGTACTTTATAAGCAACACGAACTTAGGTTTAATGACTACGGCAACATACCTGTGTAGGTTCCATTGTATTCTAATATTAATTATACCAAAATGGAACAACAAATTATACCTTGATTCCCTAAAGAGGTCTAAACATGACTTCACAGTTGTCCAATAATTAATCAATAGGTAAACATATTTCCTCCATAGATAACTCTATTGTAGTCTTTCCTTCCTTTGCAATGTCTAAGGCGAACTTTTCGGAATCACGTAAGTCGTTCACCGCATACGTTACTACTGGAGGGAGTTCCAAGGGAGGGGTCAGCACCCTGGGACACGATCTAATTATTTGGTATTCACTAGTACACATTAATCCAATATAACACTTCGTAGTAATGCCTCTCGAACTAACCAATTCTATTTTTGTAATACCACCAGCAGCCACCGGGCAACACCTGTGGATACAATATTTGCCACAACATGCAACTACTCCTCGATTCCAAGATGACAAATAATCCACAGGTTTGTCAATCTTGCAATAATTATTTCATACTTATCAATGGATATATGCACGACTTTAATCTTCCTAGTGACAGGTTGCGAACATCGCTACAACTGCGTTGGAACAGACTGAGCTTGAAAAGATTCACGGAGAGTTTTCGTACTTCTTGTTGTCTGGGGTCATAAACCGAAAAGGGGAGTTCCACAATGTAGATTGAACTTGATTGGGATAAGATTGAACTTAATGGTACATGTGTGTATTTGTTCATAAAGGGTTAATTTTAGTTCATTTGAGTTAATTGATTTGTGAAATAGATGTCCTTGTTTCTGAAATGAATGTGAATTGGATATATACATGCACTTGTTGTGTTTCTGCTTGTTTCAGAGAGCACGGCTAGAATTTCCTGGGGCTAGCCAATAAACAGAAATAGATTTAGCAATATAAAAGAATATCATAGACGGTTTCATCTACAAACCGTCTTTGATACATCAACTATCACAGACAGTCTCATCCACAAACCGTCTGTGATAGTCAACTATCACAGACGGTTCTGAGTTAATAACCATCTATGAAACCATCAGAGTTGACCTCATGTCATTACTGACCCATAAACTTAAATGGCTCACGAAACCGTCTGTGATGACGTTTTTGAACCGTCTGTGATGACATTTTCTATAGTAGTGTTGCTTGCCATGCTGCAGGGAGCATATACAACATCCTTGATAGCTTTGAGTTTGGGCAAATATCTCATGATATCAAGGCTGCTAACTCGTGTCAGGTGATCAAAACCAATGTGCCCCAAGCGACGGTGCTAAAGCGAACTCATAAGAAGATGCAATCAAACACTTGAGAGACTCAGCAAGACATTCAGAAAAGTCAGCTCTAAAGATCCTACCAACTCTAGAAATACCAAATACGAGCTCACCAACTGAATCAAGCACACAACAAGTATTTTTCTTAAAAATAGTCTTATAGCCATCATCAAGAAGCTGCGAGACATAAAGCAAGATGTACCTTAGCTTGTCCACAAGGGTGACGTCCTTCAGGATGTACTTGTCGTTCACCCAGATCCATCTTGTTCCTTTGATCCACCCTTGTGTATCATCTCGAAATGTGATAAAGTCATCGCCCATTGACCGCGTGAAATAGGTCAACCATTTTCAGTCTCCGGTCATGTGGTGTGAACAGCCAAAGTTGACAAACCACGTGTTCTTCCCCCTTTCGCGGCGATCCTGGAAATCAAGGCACAGAAGATCGATGTGTCTCAACACTGGAGTTAGTTAAACATGAACTGGGAACCCAGTACTGAGACACACGTCTACCAAAAGCATGTGAAGAAAATTTGCTAGTCTTGATTCTACTTGAGGTTCTATCATAAGCAATGGTTACAAGAACGTGATATGCATCATGTCTAGGAATAGGGTGATGCTGAGCATGTGAAACAAATCCTAGTACAGGGTTCTTCTTTTCTAGATGACTATGTTTCATGAAAGTTCTAGGTTGATGAGACGAAAATCTAGAAAGATTTTTCTTAGCATTTTTCAACCTACGCCAGCAAAATTCAAGCAAATGTATATCCTTCTTGCAATAAGTGCGATGGTACCTGGTACCACTAGGAGATGCATCTTTTGACTCAGAAGGTGATTGGGCAAAATATGTAGATTTGAAAAGAGTTTTTGCAGGTTAAGTTTTGAACTCAACTAAGCCATCTTCCAATACTTGAATGATATTTGGCTTGGACTTGTCTCGAGCAAAGTTGTACCCTAACTCTTGCTTCCCATAAGGAGTTTTGGACTTGTCAAGAATCATGTTCAATTATTTCTTATCCAAAAAAAATTCAAATGTGTCCTTGAGATAAGCATTTTGTTTTTCAAGTTTAGGACAAGATTCACAAGCTTTAGCATTAACGGCTCTAGCATTCGTCTCCTTATGAAGCTTAAGTGCTTCACATGAAACACAAGTAGCAGAATTAATTTTGTCCTTAAACTTGGCATACTTAACTCTAACTGCTTCTAACATGTCATTCACTTCACGTTCACGTTCTGAGCAGAAAGAATAAATGCTAGACTCAGCCTTATCAAAAGCTACCAACTTGCTAGATTCTAAGCACTTTTGACATAGGATGTGTTTTGATGTTGTTTAATGCATGAGTTTCAATGCTTTATTATTGCATATTGCATTCTTGAGCTAACGTGGGTCAAGTTGTGAAGAACTTGTTCCGGAGGCGATTTCTTTGCCTATTCTTTGTGCGGTGGCTTGCGAGTCAACGGCGTCAGCGGTGAGGTGGATCGGGACTACGCTTGGAGGCGAGGTCGAGCGATCATGGATGCCAGGTGGAGTCGTGTGACTCAAGCATGGTGCAGAATGGACAAGATGGATCGAACGGGCAGTTCGTTGCAGCTGGTTGGATCAAGCGGCGCGGGGGTCGGTGTAAGTGCCTTGGAGGGTCCCATGGGATTCGAACGGGAGAGACTTGCCGACATGATGAGAGCCACTGATCAACCTACACGTGGTGAAGTAGGCGATTGCTTCAACAGATTTGTGTGTGTGTGTCCCATCTGTGTTGGGCCTTAATGGGAGCCCATGAGAGAAACCCTAGCCTCTCCTATAAATAGAAAGGGGGAGATGAAAGAACCCCCCAATCACTTAAGCTCTCATTTGCAAAAACCTTGTTAGGGTTAGGGTTTGGAGAGGAGAGGAGAGGAAATTTGTTAGTGTACTCTTGGATTGAGCTCTTGTCCTCCTTGAGGGAGTGGCTTTGTAAGCAACATCTTGAATCAATCAATCTATTGATGTTTGCTCAAGGGTGAAGTCTCATTTGCCTTCTTCTCTATTTTGATGATTTTGGTGCTTCCTTGATCCGGGTGTTTATGCTTAGTTTCTTGACCAATTTTACCTTACTACGATGTGTGGGGATACTCCTAGAATCATCTAGATCATCAATCCCCCACAAGCAAGTTTTAGATTAAGATTTTCATATTTCTACGTTTTGGAACACTTCTTTGGTAAAACCTTAAGAGATCGATTCTTTGAAGTGGATCTAGACGATCGTCGTTAGAAATAGGTCTTAGATATCCTTAGGGAGGTGTGCTCCAAATTTGGTCAAGTTTCGTTGGTTGAATCAAAAGTTGGACCAATTTTCGTTTTGGATTTGGGCATTGTGCATTGCCTCTGGACTAAATCGGTCTGACCGATTTGTCACCACCGGTCCGACCGCCCGACAGTCAGACCGCTAATTGAGCGCCTGTTCGATCGCCAGGCAGTCAGACCGCCAGCACTACACCGGTCCGACCGGCCTCAGTGAGATCAATTCTCTAGTATTGAGTCTTGTGGTTAAAGGGGGTAATCGAATTCAGCACAAGGCTTCCTCTGTGCATTTACTGATCTTCTTAGCTTTCATAGCTAAAGGAGAAAAGTGCGTGTTGAATTTGATTAAGGCGAAAAATCGAGAAAGCTCCTATTCACCCCCCCCCCCTCTAGTCGCCTTTACGGTCCTACAAAGTGTCCCAGCGTTTGGTAAGATATCGAACTACCTAGTTTGTAATTACCCTATAACTTCATATAGGAAGTTAAAATAGCATGTCAGGCTCTTGCAAGAAGTGTTGAGTGCACAATCTTCCCAAGGCTCCTTCCACGTAGTTAGGGAGAGAAATGTACTCTCTGTGGCCCTGGGAAACAAGGAGCACTAGGGTCGCACGAGAGGCCTTGGTCTTTATGTTCCAAGGAAACAAGGATTCTTAGAGGACTCCAAAGCGTACTAGAGTAGGAAGAGAGCCAAAACCGAGCACGATGCATGGCTACGAGAGGAGATTCATGAATCCCTCAGAGAGGAGACCACTGATGTCGTCAGAGATGAGATGCGACGGCAGATAGAGAGCATTAAGGAAAAGCTTAGGGAAAATCAGTTGCAAGCCCCCGCCGTTACTGTGCTAGCCAGCCCCCCAATCGTCGAAGTAGCTGCGCATCCATTCCTACCTTAGAAAGCAACGAAATATTTCCTGTCGATGACATCCTTGTAATAATTGTTATCTCTATAATGCTCAATCCATTGATAGGCCTATTGGAGTAGCTAATTTTGTAGCGTTATGTAGGTGGCTACGAAGTGCAAGCTCCAAGAGAGATATGCCTCTGTTGCCCTGGACGCTACTTGGGGCCAGGCAAATCCATTCGGTGTCAGAGCCATGGTGTGTGGTGTAAATCTAGCGCCGGATTTTGCATAATTGAATGTGGACGGTGTTCACACCAATTTTGAGGTCATCCCATTGCAGATGCCACCAAACGACAAGGTCGTGACTCTAGGGTAAACCATTGGAACATTCATCCTGTGGCCCAAGAGGGACATCTGCCTAGAGCTACTTGCACCGATGTCAACTTCACGGGAAAGTCCTGCAACGGTGCCACGGCCACAGGAGCTATTTGCACCGGAGCTACTTCCACCAGAGTTACCTACACCGGTGTCAACTTCACGGGAAAGTCCTGCAATGGTGCCAAGTCCACGGGAGGTATCTGCACTGGAGCTACCTACCCCGATGCGGCAAGGGCACGATGCATCAGATGCATCTACACCTTGTGTCCGGTCGACTCCCATGAAGCAGGCCTCTAAAAAGCGAGGTGGCAAGGGAAAATTGAAGAAGCCCGATGAAATCCCCTTCTTGTCGTTGGCCCAAAAATTCATGCAAGGCGAGCCGTTGGTCGAGATGGTAGAGAGCCTAGGAATGGCTTGCACGAGATTGCATGCATGGTACATGGAACAGGCCAACAAGACGGATCGACAACGGCGCTCGGGTGTCAACATCAAGTTCGGGCCACATCATTTTAACCATGAGGTTCAAGATTGTGTCTTCACAGTGACCTTCGAGAACTTGTTCTTACTCTTCAACCTCAACGCCCTCAACACCTCGCTCATGCGATGCTGGACAATGTAGGTGTGTACAATCACGGTCTACGTTCGTGTAATACCAATAAATGTCATACATAACTCCTTGCTTTTGTACATATATACATGATCGGAGAAACCAGATCAAGGAAATCACCAGTAGGTTTCCTCGACCCACACTTGGTCTCCATGCAAAGCATCCAGGAGAATGCATCCTTCGTCGATGATTACATGACAACGGCATTGCTGGCTCACCGCAACAAGGAATTCATACTTTTGCCCTACAACCAGAGTAAGTATTGCATTTGTACTTTATAAGCAACACGAACTTAGGTTTAATGACCATGGCAACATACCTGTGTAGGTTTCATTGTATTCTAATATTAATTATACCAAAATGGAACAACAAATTATACCTGGATTCCCTAAAGAGGTCTAAACACGACTTCACAGTTGTCCAATAATTAATCAATAGGTAAACACATTTCCTCCATAGATAACTCTATTGTAGTCTTTCCTTCCTTTGCAATGGCTAAGGCGAACTTTTCGGAATCATGTAAGTCGTTCACTGCATACGTTGCTACTAGAGGGAGATCCAAGGGAGGGGTCAGCACCCTGGGACACGATCTAATTCTTTGGTATTCACTAGTACATATTAATCCAATATAACACTTCGTAGTAATGCCTCTCAAACTAACTAATTCTATTTTTGTAATACCACCAGCAGCCACCAGGCAACACCTGTGGATACAATATTTACCACAACATGCAACTACTCCTCGGTTCCACGATGACCAATAATCCACAGGTTTGTCAATCTTGCAATAATTATTTCATACTTATCAATTGATATATGCACGACTTTAATCTTCCTAGTGACAGGTTGCGAACATCGCTACAACTGTGTTGGAACAGACTGAGCTTGAAAAGATTTGCAGAGAGTTTTCGTATTTCTTGTTGTCTGGGGTCATAAACCTAAAAGAGGAGTTCCACAATGTAGATTGAAAAAAGATCAAAAACATCACTTAAAAAAGAACTGATGGAGTAACTACGAACTACAAGGCGTGCAAACGGATCGGACAGAACTGAAACTATGAAATATAGTACACAGCATCGACCAATCGATGCCTGAATTTTCAGATGATTAAAGAAAAGGATATTGAGATTTGCAGCATCCATTCCTCTCGAACTCCTTAAAGGGGACAGCACCAAATCGGCTAATCCTTGATGCATGGCAAGCTTATTGTCAATTTTTTGCATGCTAATTAATTAGTTAGGGAGGTAGTGATTGAGCAATGTGGTTAGAAAACAACAGCACGCCATGCATGCTCCTCCGTATTTTAGTAGCATGTGTAGCGGCTTTTCGAGACTAGCTAATTGCGGCTGTTTTTTGCCCCCCTCTTCTTGCGCGTGCCATAGGTACATGCTTGGGTTAAGTATAATTTAACTAGCTAGCTAGCTCAGCAGCAATTTTCGGGGATTTCTTCAGAGAGGCCAGCTTGAGAAAATTGATCCCGACCGGCCTAGATGTGTAGAAAAGCTGAAACAAGATAAATTAATTAAGTAATTCTTTCCGATCCTTCAGCCAAAAGCTAGCACCTCAAACTTAGTTATTTTGTTTAGCTTGGACCAAATTAAAGGGCCATGTTGTGCTGCTACCTGGCTATCTATCTACAATTTCAAAAGAAAAGGAAAGCATAGTACCTGCTGCTTTGCTAGCTGCTTCCTTGCTATCTATTAATCTATATCAAAATAAAAACGATCGAAGCATATATGTGTAGTACCTGCTTGCTTTGCATGCCAGCGTCAGAAAGAAAACCTTTTGCACGCACTAGGAGAAAAGTTAAGAAATGTCTTTGAGTACCAAATGAAAGCAACAAAAAAAAACATTTCTTATCGCGCGATTATTATTAGTGCATGTGCCTGAATCCTACGTGTACTACTCTAGCTAGTATACTACACTTTCTCAAGTCGATGTTAACCATCTGTTCCGCATATATATGCAATTTAGTCACACTAATTTTGACAAGCTGACTTGTCCTAAAGGATAGTACTCCAATTATTTTAGGAGTAGCATTAGTAGTTGATAAGCACATGTGGTCCTGGATTAGACATACATTTTGCTCTCACAAGCACCATATAGTTAATGGTTTGCTGTCACACCAAACACCTTGTATCTGGCTTGGAGCTAAAGGAATTAAAAAAAGGTAAGAAAACGAAAGCAAACTGAAAAGAATCACAAACTCTCTCCACCTTAAAGACTAAACTAAAGGAAGAAAATTCAGAATGGCAAGCAAGCAATTGTTTACGGTGATGGATTGAGCTAACTAACCATCGACTAGTGTAAGCTTATTCCATCTATCAATCCCTTCGTGCCATCTATCACGTCAAATTTAATCCACATAAACAAACACACGTTCCCCTGCTGAACATAGCATCTTTTAAGAGCCTACTCGATCCGTGCTTGATTTGCCTGGGAATGTGCAAGCAAAGCTAGTTCTTTCTTCCTCCTTTGCAAGTAGAAAAGGTATAAAAATTGGCATTGCAACGTGCAAGGCTACTAATAAGGCCTGAACCTAAAGTGTGCATGCCCGGCCAATAATTTCAACGGCCCGCATCACTCCTCTCCCTTAGTACAGCCGGCCCGCGGGAAATCTTTGGAAACTGGTGTCGAATAGTGCTCAAGAACAATTTCAGCCTCAGTGCGAACCTACTTTCGAGTGATGATGCGACGGACGGACGACTAGCTACTAGAATCTTTCCCCTGCAGCGCAATGTGCAGGTACTGAAGCTGAAGATTTGACAAGAACAGGTGTCGTTGTTGCAATTAATTGAAGCCAAGGGCGACAAGATTCACACGCAGCAGCAGGAAGGGAATCCGCTTTCTTTGGTGCTGCAAAAAGGAAAAGAAGAGAAAAGGAAAGGAAAGAAAACGACGTGCCACTCGCAGCAACGCCATCGGGGCAGGGGCTTCTGAAAAGAGTCGTCACTCACGCTACAGTCTACAGAGCAGTCAGTCACTCGGACAGACAGGCACAAAAGTCAACTCAAGGATGAAATAAGGAGTCGGAAGAATTGGATGGAAAAGCAGATGCCAAAGTGAGGATGGCAAAAGCGTGACAGGATTGGCTTTTCTCGTGGTTGGCTAAAACAAAAAAAACAAGTGGTGCTATACCACGAAACGAACCCCTTTCCAGGAATGAAGCTGGGGAGGCTCGGCTATTTGGAGTTGTCAACTGAACAAACGGGAGCTGCACCGGTGGTATGTTTGGACAGAAATGTAAGCTTTGGGAATGGGATGGACAGGATGCATGCAGTGTTGCAGTGGAAGAAACGGGCGTGTTGCTGCTGCTGTTCATTTGCTAAGTGGCTCTGACTTTTGCTAGCTTTGGTTTGTAGCCAGTGACTTGAAAAAATGTGATAAGATTCATTTTTGCGGGTCAAAGTGTGGCTTCGATTTTGATGGCATAATCTTAGTCAAATTTAGATAAAGAAAAAACATAACAGAATTTAGCAGTCTTAGTATATGAACCAAACATGTCTGTAGTTTTGGAGCAACCCAATTGCTCTGCAGCAGAAAGGAGAGGCATGCCAAGTTTGTATGCCTTGCCTGATATCCACGCTGCGGTGAATCACCTACCAAGCCCTGAGCACAAGAAAAGATCATCACCATGTATGTTTTGCCTCAAGTTTTGCTCTCCGATTAGGATTCACAAGTTAAACGCTACTGCACACATATACATACTGAACAAGGATTTGGAGATGAGAAATGGAACAAGAACAGCGATGGACGCTTTGGTTGTAATGATACAAGATTTTGTTTGGTTAGTTGGATAAGACGGTTCTGGATGGTTTAAACTGTTGTTTAGTTTGATGGATGAAGTCGGGTATGGTAACCCTCTCACTAGAGATGGTGAGTTCACCCGTGTTGTCATGTTATATGACATCTTTTCTTCAAACAAAATGAACATAGCTTTATGTGCTCAACAGTAGATACAAAGAGATCATATAATATAAAACTGAAAGACATGAGACACATGCATCAATCATCACATAAAACTATTGGGCAGGAGAAACAGCCAGGGGTACTCCTTAGAAGAAACCGTACTAGTTCATACTTCTAAGCATACGTTTGTGTAACAGAAACCAACAGTTCTACAAAGTTCCAGCGATATTACAAACTAAAACAAAAACGCAACCTTCAGATGGAAATTTAGCATCGTCCATCTGCACTGAGAGACGGTCACAACATTAACACTAGGGGTCATTTTCAGAACACAACAGTACTACTATTATACTGGAGCATTAGCCTGGTATTACTCTCATTTCTCTCACACATTATCCCAAATCAGCCAATCCCAGCTATTCTCCTCATTGGCGCCCATCATGTGCTTCCATTGCAAACATCAACTGCCACTTGCGATATCAACCTGGTGTGATCTCCTGCACACCCTTTGTTTGCAATTTAGCCCAGAAATTCAACCAATAACATATTGAGAATATCGAAGAAACAGGATCTGCAGCCCTTTTTTTTCCTGACAAGCATGCCAAGTTCCTAGCCGCTCGCAAGAAGTTCCCCGATCTTAGATCCACTTGCCGCCACCGTTGGGCCGCTGCAAGCGTCGCCCGTTCCAGACAACAGCATAGTAAAAACAGATCAATGGCGAGAGGGGGAAAGCACAGACAGAAGAGTGAAGGAAAGTCAGCGGCAGAGAGAGGAGAGGCCACACCTTGTGGATCTCCAAGAGCCGGCAGAGCAAAAAGCAAGGGTGGTGCCAACGATCTGTGTGAGGGGATAGAAGTGGCGGCATAGCTCCAGGAGAGAGCACAGTGCGAGGGAGAGTGAGCGTGCATAGCGCGACTGCACGAGGAAGTGCTGAACGATATGGTTCACTCGCTTTCGTCGAACAGAACGGTTCGAAATCTCGCATGCATATTCGCTTTCGTCGAACGACCGAGTGTTTGGTATGATTCAGCGAACCAAACACATCAAAAAGATCATTTTTCGAACCAAATGGTACAACACCATCCCATGTGATCCAAACACACCCTAGGGTAGGCGTCATGCGTGGGACAAATTTCACGGAATAGATCGTACAAACCATCACAACCAACAAAGGCGACAGCAAATCAATCACCAGCCCACCACCGTTTCATTGTCGCTAAAACAAAGCCGCTGCTACTGCAACCCGTCCTCGCCTGGCCCCACCCCCACCACTAATCCAACCCACTGCCCACATGTTCAATCACTGCGGATGAGGCCCGCTTGTAAGCCTCCAAAGTAAAACACACTGAGAGGGAGGCCTCTGCTTTGGAGACTGGCGGCTTGGGCCCGCGTGTCAGGGTTCGCCGACGCCGTCCCACGCGAGCCCGAGGCGGCCGCCCTCCTGCAGCGCGCGCAGCAGCTGCGCGCCCTTGCGCCGCCCCCGCGTGCTGCACTCCCCCTGCATAGCTGCTACGACGGCCTTGACGACTTCCGGCGGCGGTGGAGAGGACGCCCCGTCCTCGCCGCCGCCGGAGCCGTAGATGGCGGCCAGGACGCCGATGGCGCACTCCCGCCCGCGGCCGGCCATCCCATCCACCGCCCGCGCCAGCACCGGCGCCGCCAATGGTTCCCTCCGCACCGCCACAGCGCCGCCCGCGGCGGTGCACAGCAGCTCCAGCGCCGCCAGCGCGCGCTCGGCCGTGGCCCCCGCCGGCCCCGACGCTGCCACCGCCTCCACAGCAGCGGACGCCGCGTCCAACTGGACCGCCGTCTCCCTGTTACCCTCCTCCAGCAGCACGACAAGCAGAACCTTCGCCGCCAGCCTCGCCGTAGCCGGCTCCCGCACCGCCGCGACCACCCCCGCCACGACCCCCGCCGGTACCGCCCTGGCCGCCTCATCCATCTCCCTCTCCACCGACCGCAGCGCCGCCACCACCTCCCCCGCCGCGAACTTCTCCTCCGCGCTCACCAGCGCGTCCCCGGCACCTCCTGCCCCCGCCGACGCCGACGCCTGCGGCGGGTGGTGCACCGGCAGCCTCCACTGCGTGAAACTCTGCGACGCTGAGGACGACGAGGACGAGGAAGACGACGGCGGCCCGACATTCCTCTGCACCGCCGCATGCGGCTGCTGCTGCCTCTGCGGCGGCGGCGGCGTGGCCACCGCCTCCACCACCGGTGACGCGGACGCCTCGGCGCAGGGTGTGGTCCCTTCACCCTTGGCACCACCTGCCGCCACCACATTGTTGTTGGGAGTCGCGGTGGGGCTGAGCGCCGGGTGCGTGCAGGTGCTGAAGATGCCGCAGGAGAAGAGCGCCCGCGGCGACGCCTTGAGCTTCGCCGCGCTGCCCCCGCCCCCGCCCGACGGCGCGCGGCTCATTTAGCGATGCAACTGCGCGCTAGCACGCGCGAAAGCGTTACGTACGTACTACGAGTGGAGATGCAGAGGCGGGCGGGTAGGCGCGGTGCGTGAGGCGAGCTATAGTATAAGACCGGCCAGACCGGCCGCGGCCGGTTGATATGGAGGTGGTGGTGGCCCAACGAATTGAATGCTCGGGCTGTGCGTACCCGCGCTGTCGAGGAGATTCTGCGCAGCGATGCGAGCTGAGCTGCTTCCGCTGCCGCTGCCGCTTCAGCTGCGCCTGTGCCTGCGCGACAGTGTGGTTGCTTACTTACCGAGTGAGCGAGCCGATGGCTAGATGGCGCGAGCGCGGGGTACGAAAGACGGTTGCTTCGCTTGACGTTGGGTGCGTCGCGTTCTAACGGCGCGGTAAAAAAACGGATGGGGGACTAGCCATAGCAATTAACACAGTGGGGTGTGCAGTGGTAAGCTAAGCATGTAGGTTAGCACTACATTTTACTGGGATCAAAAGGGAACAAACAAAGCGATCAGCAAGGCTGCGAGGTGGGGCAGGGTACTATAAAGGGGAAGGATCCCTAGAGCATGTGCGGCTCCGTCCTTGCGATCCTTTCTCTTTCTCTTTCTCTTTCTCTTTGATTGGTGCGTGACTGTGTCACCGATCGAGGCTGAGCCTACCAGACGCGCCAGAGAGGGAGATGTCACTGGGGATCGAGCGAGGGTGGTGCGTGAGTGGGCTCTCGTTTCAAACGCTGCGATAGCGATTCGCCGGCGCGCCGCGCGCGTACGTACGGCGCACTGCGCCGCAATAGTCAATTAACTCTCAGTGAGGAGGGGGTGTGAGTGTGAGAGGGAGGCCACATCGGATCGGACGAGCGATCTGGAACGTGCAATCATGCCATTGCTGCTGCCGCTGGCGAGAGCGACTGCGTCCCCGCATTATTGGAGGAGCAGCCAGCACTGTGTTAGAGCCAGGGATCCTCCGGTTATGTAGCATAACTGCATAAAGCCAATGGACGATAACTGGTTAAGTAAGATTCCTCATCTTTTGCACGTACAAAAACCAAAGAGCGGAGGCGATCGGGTATGCATGTCTGAGTGTTCATTTAAAGCCATGGCATGCATACAAATGGTGCGCGTACGTGTATGTGTGACATATGATCCATAACTCCACAGTTTCTATAAAAGCACGCCTTCCTTCACACTGCATTGCTTCAAATGAACTTGGATGATCAATTGATTTGATATATTACTACTAGTGAGTGCTACTGCAAGAGGGGAGACCCCCGCCGGCTGGCCGCATGCACGCACCGGCACGGCATGGCATGGATCGGACGGAGCCGTTGGGCGCAATCGCATGCAGGAGGGGCCAGGGCCATGTGACCGGCCGGAGGGTGCTCGGCCACTGGGGCTGTCGATCGATCCAACACCGTCCGTGGAGCTACGGTTATGGGTGCGTGGCTGGACGTGCTCCATATCCATCGACGGCATCGCTCGCGCTGCACGGTCCTATCTCTGATCTGATGCACACTGCTAGAGTTGGGATTTAGGCTGTGTTTTTGGGTTAGCCGAAGACGATCGCGCAGACGGCCTAAGACGCGACGCGGCACGAACAACGGTGGGCGAGTCGAGAATGCGGCCGTTAGGCGGCGCGACGCAAGACGATCGGTTAAGCCGTCTTGGACCGACACGATGCGAAATAGGCCCAACCTTTCCATTCTAGCCCAATCCCTCCCTCAGTCTGGTCCAATCACTCCCCCACACCGGCCTAGCCCAACCAATCATCCCCTTCTGCCACCCAACCTGAACCACAAGTGTCTTTGTCTTCCTGGATGGCGGCGGCGGCGGTTATCGTCTTCTCAGGCGTCTATAGTTACTTAGGGCCGGGTTTGGACCAAGACGCACGATCCCAAGACGACGGGTTTTGGGCCGTCTCGAGCTGACTAGAAGCGTCTGGGCGCAAGACGCGGCGGCGCGGTGGGATGATCGGACCGGTGGCGCGCACGATGTGGCACGAAGCACGGTGGAGTGCAGGCGTGCGACGACCCAATGCCCACCTCTACACACTGCACCGCATGCCGCACAACCCACAGACAGACGAACATTCGCATGTTGCAGTCATGCATGCATGCATGCATACACATGCATTGTGCATGCATATATACTGACATACATAGTACACACACATACATGCTCAAAGGCTCAAAGCCAAGAGCTAGTTAGCATGAGAACGAGGGAACGACCACGATTACGATTTATGCTTATACTCCCTCCAGCTCTCGAAATAGTTAAAATTTAGAAACTTTGATTATTTATATATTTTTAAATATTTAAGTTAGATATATGAACATGATACGTGTATATTACGTGTATATTCATCTTGATAAGTAATTTCATAATTTTATTAGATTTTATAAATATATTATAATAATAATAATTAGTGATCAAAGTTGTATTTTAAAGGTGGTACCATAGGCAAAGCAACATATTTCTGTGATTCTGTGAACCGGCCGGAGTATATGTTACCCTGGATGCTCTCGATCGATCGATCGACGACCGGGCGGTTTTGAAATCTGAAGTCGCTTCTCTCTCTCTCTCTCTCTCCTTTTCGGCCTTGCTGCAAGCATACATAGATACCGTCCGGCCCATGCGTTGTCAAACTCTCCCAGTGGTCCTGGCCGTGCCGATGGTCCCCTCGGCCTGGTGATCCGGTCGCCTCCGGCCTCTATCGGGCGGGCCCCACCCCATCAATTCCTCCCGAGCTCGGCGTGCGTGCGTGCGTGCGTGCGTCCGTCCTGGTCGAATCACGGAGGCAGCGCGCTAGCTAGCCGCGCCCAACTCGGCTCGCTCGAACACGCACGTACGCGAGAGGGATCCACCGATCGAGATGGCGCGCGCGCGCGCGTTTGATCGGTACGGCCTGGTTAAATGACCTGGCAGGACGGAGGAACGGACGGACGGCTCGATCGGCTGGTCGAATTTACTGTGTCATGTACACGCGTACCGGTCGATGTCGCGCACAGTGTTAATGCTGACTTGCTGAGGAGTTGTTGCCTCTGCTCCGGGTGAAGGCCCGGGAATCCCAAGGTTTATGCTTAGCCTTTAATTTAGACACGAGCTGCCCTGGGACAACACAACAGCATATGGGCACGTAGTAGCAGTCGTTTGTATATACTAGCCGTTACAGGAGATAAACTTTAGACTACAAGCTTTTTTACGGTACATTTAATTTAAATTTATTATATGTTTTTATTTTTTTTATCCAATGATTCATATTAGATAAGATTTAGTTATAATACACCTGATAATATGAGTAGTAGAATATCAAAAAGGTAGAATTGTAATCACTTATGTGAAAATCACATAACACAAGAGTAGTATTTTTAATCCAGGTTCGAAAAATTCATAATAGTCTTATGAAAAAATCATAAATACAAAGAAAAATCTATCATACTATTAACAATTCAATTGTTAAATTTAATTTATACTACTGTAGTATACTACTGGTTGTAGTTCATAATCTCTTGCAGTTGCAGGCAGATCTGCTTCGAACGCTAGAAGCCATTCATAACTTCGTTCGTTAGGGAGTTGGATGGATCGGGCCTACAGGAGTAGCAGCAGCTAGCACAGGCATGCATGCCGGCAACAGAGGCAATGATCTGAGGGTTGTTGCGATAGTTGGTAAGCACATCGCACCGAGAAAGAAACACCGACCAGATCACCCCAACTCCCAAGCGCCAGCCGGGCACATCCCCTTGTCGGTCGAATGCTTCGGAAGCAAGATCTTGCGTAGTTGCATTGCCTCGTTTTTCCTTTCCATGAATACTTATTCTTTCTTATTCTGATCGACGTCTGGAGGATGGGGAAGGATGTGTAAGCAAGTCAGGTCCCAAGTTGACGGTTTTTCTTTGGACACAAGTTTTCAGAGATCAAAATCTTTGAATCTGCAGACAATACACTAGTAATTTCAGAATCTGAAGAACACGTCATCACGAGAAGCATTCAGATGCAAGAACTTTCACGCTCAATGACTTCGAAATTAGGCCAAAAAAACGTCAATTTACTAGTACCACTACCACATGCTGTCTACCCAATCAGGTCTGCTAACTCCAGCTGCACATAGGCCTGCCACCAAGGAAGCCTAAATGCTTGGGAAACAACATCTCAAATAAATGAGTAATACCAGCCGTTCATCGGATAAGACATCAGAGTTAGGAGTTTCAGGCCGAAAAATTAGCTTGACTTCCAGGCACAACAGAAGATGAATTCATATGTGACAAGATTGGTAGTTCGTATTGGCTACAATATATAGTGCAACTTCAGAATATATATAAGATAACTGATGAAAGTATCATACAGGAAGCAGTAGACTTGCCTGAGCTAGTCTTTCAGAGACAAAAGCGGGCATCTACAATGACACAAGATAACCTCATGGGCAAAATGGGTGTATTACAATAGGCCACAGATTTTCACTACACACGAAAAAAAAAGCAGCAGAGAGCCAGAGATACATCAGATAAACCGTTGCACCCTTCAGCATCATCTTACAGTTAACTCGGTCCATACATTCGTGGTTCAGATGAAGGCCGGAACACCTATTTGTTCTGACCTATCTGTTCCAGTGCTCTTGGGCCTGCAGGAAGATTGAATACAGTTCAGACCAAATTAATAATCAAAATAAAACTGATGCAGATGTTAACTACAAATTACTATCAAATGAGAACAGCCAATGTTCATTAATATCAGGTATCAAATGGAGAATGATGTTACAAGACACCTTAATATTTTCTTTTGAAAAAAAAGTAGTTCCAGCGTACCCAGACTTGATCTCAATTGCTTTAGTATAGTGGCAATATGGGCTTGTTCAACTTCAGCCAAATTATAAGTGATTTATTGAAATAAACAGTGTATAAGACATACAACAGTACGCTTTTACATTGATCAAGATCTATCTGTTACGAATATTGTGTGTATATTTAAAAAGGCCTAATGGTAATATATATAGAGAGAGTACAAGGGGGTTGCCATATATAGATAAAGAATACAAAAGAGAGCCCTATTCTAACACCCCCCAAACTCATGATGGATCACACACACTGAGTTTGAAGAGAAAATACAAATATTGTGCCTTAGTCTGTGGCTTCGTGAAGAAGTCAGCAACATGTAACTCTGATGGCATAAACTGTAAAGCAAATACTCCCTCCTGCACCTGTGAGCGAGTGTATGAAGCATCCACACCAATATACTTGGTGAGCTCCTGCTTCACTGGGTCCCAGGTAATACTAACAACACCTGTACTATCAGACAAAAGAGTCGCAGGTCCAACACAAGCACTCCAAAATCTGCAAGTAGCCACCTCAACCAAGTAGTCTATGTTGTCACTGCTGTTATAGCTCTCAACTCAGCCTCCGCATTCGAACAGGAAACTGTAGTCTACTTCTTAGTCTTCCAGGTAATCAAGGAGAAGCCAAGAAAAACACAATAAGCAGAAAGAGAACGACGATCAGAATGATCACTAGCCCAGGTCGCATCAGAGTACGCCTGAAACAGTAGTAAGGTAGAGCTAGGAAAAAACAAACAATGAGAAAGTTCCACGCAAGTAGCGAAGAACACGAAGAATGTGACTGTAGTGAAGATGGGTAGGACAAGCCATAAACTGACTCAAGATATAGACATAAGCAATATCAGGACGAGTGCTCACAAGATACACCAAACTCCCAACAAGATGACGATAGTGAGTGGGATCCTCAGGAAGATCACCTTCAGTGGCATTGCTGTAGTGATAGCTCCACAGGAGTCTCAACAGTGCAGGTGTCAGTCAGACCAGACCGATGATCCTGGACATACTTCTGCTGGGAGAGGTAGTAACTCTTAGACATGGAAGAAGCCTCAATCCCAAGGAAATACGTAAGAGAACCAATATCAGTCATCAAAAACTGTTCACCGAGAAGCTTTTTCACATACGTGGTGAATAAAAATCTGTTGGAAATATGCCCTAGAGGCAATAATAGAGATGATGATATTTCATTATGTTCATGATTTTGATAATATGTTATCGTGTTCCTTGGATGAATCATTTGTTATAGATCAATAAGTACGTGACTTGTTGGTGGAACTCTTTAACTTATATGATGTCATTCTAAATGTATCCCTGGTCGGAGGTCACTGGTCGGAACACCAGTGACTCTATGACTAGAACATGTATTGATTGATAACCTTGTTTCACCGGTCATGGATATGGAGATATCGAATCAATAATGTGAGCACATGTTAGAGAACATGATGTTGGATAGACCCATCATTGAGACACTATTGAGATTGTTATGAATATTTGTGTCATTAGTTGGTCTCAAGTAATGATGATGTATAATCCTTAGACCTGAGATCAGCATAGTTTCCTACATGTGTAATAGCACTCTTAGGGGTTGCCAAACGCTACTCGTGAATCGGGTAGTTATAAAGGTAGCTTTCGGGTATGCTATGAAACATGCGGAGGGATGTGACTGGTCGAGATGGAATTTGCCCCTCCTAACATAACAGGAGAGATGTCTCTAGGCCCCTCGTGGTGATCGGATAAAGAAAGTGCATGGCCATGCCACTAGTGGTCGAAGTGTCGATCACATGATGTTATCCGACACTCGATCGAGAAAGTATTGAACAGTCCATGGTTGACACATTAACTCACCTGGAGTTCAACTAGGCATCGTGAGGCAAAGGGAGAATGCATGAATAGGTCGCTTAGTTTGATCAGTTACAGACTAATCGTATAGAGATACGTGCTGGTCGTAGACTGGTCAAACGTAATCACAGAATGGTACGAACCTGGTCGTAAGGAGTTACGAACCTGGTCGTAAGGAGTTACGAACCTGGTCGTAAGGAGTTACGAACTGGTCGTGACTAATTACAACATGGTCGTATAGAGATACGAACTGGTCGTAAGTGATGAGAACCTGATCATATATCATATTACATCAAGGTTCGTCCGATTTATTCTATGTGTCTTTGGGAATCGTTATGTCTTTGCTAGGTGGCCGACGACTAGTGGTGGAAAAAGGTTTCCGAGTCATAACCGATTACACATGAACCTGTGGGGTCGCACACTTAAAGGGCAAGGTTCTGTTTTGGATAGTGATCCGAATTCGTATAGGCCTTGAGTTCCTAATGGGCCTCCAGGTCGAGACCCATCATGGATGCCTATATAAAGAGGGGCGGTGGCATGGGGGTGCAAGGGGGAAGAGGATGATCTTTGGAAGAACTCCCGAAACCCTAATAGCCATGCCTTCTCAACCACGCTGCCGGTGCTAGCACTCCTGCGCGTGGTGATCCTGCCCCGTACGTGTGGATACTTCGCAGGTGTTGCGAAGCATCAGCACTAGGACGATCCGCGACTTGTGTTGATCACCGGAGTATTTTTATCCCTAGTGTTGTTAGGAGTAATGGCTTAGTGGTAGTACTTGGAAGTTTTGGCAACATGGAGACATTGCGAACAGGAAGCTTGGCGATGGAGATCACCACCAGAAAAGGTCATACTATATCACGATGCAATTTGATTGTCTGTGAATGCCCTTATATTCCTGTTTATTTATTTCTATGCATGTTTTAATTGCTTAAATGCTTTTAACATGATAGAAGTAAATGTAATTTATTTTGAAATTACCACAACACCAAGGAATGGTACTAGTAATCAGAAATGTTAGAGATATAGTTAGAGATATAGTTAGAGATATGATTTGATTTGGTTTCCTTATCTGTAACTGTATTGTGTATATATATACTAGTCAATTGGCTCCTGATAATACAAGTTGCTATTCCAACATGGTATCAGAGCATTAGGGTTACCTCAATTCTAGTCAGTTGCTATGCCACATCCTCGTGCAACCGTGCTCGTCGCCGTCAAGCATCATCTTCCACCGCCTCATTGCTCATCATCATCACCGCGCGCTTGCATGCGCAGCGCGCCTCCTCCGGCCTTTGCCGCGAGTCGCGTGGGGAGGAACCAATGCCGGCCCGCCGGATCCGGAGCCGCCCGCGCCTCCGGTCGGCTCCTCCGGATCCAGCTCCTCCCGCCGCCGATCCGTCGCTCGGCCTCGCTCCCTCCGCTCCGAACAAGTGCGCGCGCCGCGGCGGCTCTGCGACTTTTGCTCCTGTGACCCACATGACCACTGTCCGCACTCTTTTTTCGGTGGCGTCTGTTCACCACTGGTCTGTTTCTCAGCTTGATGTCAAGAATGCCTTTCTTAATGGCGAGTTGCGTGAAGAGGTCTACATGCATCCGCCACCTGGGTATTCTGTTCCTGAGGGCATGGTTTGTCGCCTTCGTCGCTCTCTCTATGGCCTTAAGCAAGCCCCTCGTGCGTGGTTTGAGCGTTTCTCCTCTGTGGTCACTGCTGCTGGCTTTTCAGCAAGTGATCATGATCCTGCGCTCTTTGTCCACACTTCGTCTCGTGGTCGAACTCTTCTTCTTCTATATGTTGATGATATGATCATTACTGGAGATGACTCTGAGTACATTGCCTTTGTCAAGGCTCGTCTTAGTGAGCAGTTCCTTATGTCGGATCTTGGTCCTCTTCGTTACTTCCTTGGGATTGAAGTTACTTCCACTCCAGATGGTTTCTTTATGTCCCAAGAGAAGTATATTCAGGATCTTCTTGATCGCGCCTCCCTCACTGATCAGCGTCCTGTTGAGACTCCTATGGAGCTCAATGTTCACCTCGACCCTCTGATGGCGAGCCTCTTTCTGATCCGACTCGCTATCGCCATCTTGTTGGGAGTCTTGTCTACCTTGTCATTACTCGTCCGGATATCACTTATCCGGTTCACATTACGAGTCGGTTTGTTTACGCTCCCGCTCAGTCCACTCTGACCACCTTCTTGAGTTCTGCGATACCTTCGTGGGACTATCTCTCGCCGTCTCTTCTTTCCACGCTCCGGCTCGTTCTGACTTGAGCTTATTCGGATGCTACTTGGGCTAACGATCCTCGATCGACGGTCTATCTCGCTTCTTGTGTTTTTCTTGGTGGTTCGCTTATTGCACGAAGGCGAAGAAAGCATTGCAGTGTCCCGTTCGAGTCGAGAGGTGAGTTGCGAGCTATGGCTCTCTTGGCAGAGATTACTTGGTTACGGTGGTTACTTGAGGATTTTGGCGTTTACATTACTACCGACTCCTCTCTTGTCGACGAGACAGTGCTATCGGTGTGCCGTGACCACGTGAAGCATGAGCTCACCAAGCATATTGGTGTTGATGCTTCCTTCATGAGGTCTTGTGTGCATGATCAGGTGATTGCTCTTCAGTATGTGCCTTCAGAGCTTCAGATAGCGGATTTCTTCACAAAGGCCCAGACTCGAGCACAGCACGGCTTCTACCTCTCCAAACTCAGTGTTGTTGATCCACCATGAGTTTGAGGGGGGGTGTTAGAGATATAGTTAGAGATATAGTTAGAGATATGATTTGATTTCTTTATCTGTAACTGTATTGTGTATATATATACTAGCCAATTGGCTCCTCGATAATACAAGTTGCTATTCCAACAAGAAATACTAACATAATATGCAACTGAAGATAAACAAAAGCATGGCGAAGAAGGGAACAGCAAATTTTGCTTGAAAGAGTAATTTGTCTAAGAAAACCTTCGCAGGGATGGTCAGGTATTACAAATATGCTAGTGCGTGTGTGTACATACCCATTCCAGCAGCCTCAGAGCCTCTCATGATCCTCAGTTTCCGACAAATAGTGGTAAACAAGCTGCAAATGGTGGATAGATAGTAAGCATGCATGAATAGCTACTGAAGCATTGAAAAGCATGCATGGTAACTCATTCAAACAATTCATAGGTTATACATTGTGGACAAAACAGACCAACAACAATGATATTACAAAACGATATGCAGAGAAAGGGAAGAGGAAGGCAGAACCTGTGGCATAAGATACACTTCTCTCTGTATAATTTCTTCAAAGATGATAACCAAAAGTTTGCAAAAGATATTGTTCGTAAAATTCATCTGTACAGTACATATATCCTTAGGAAAATCAACAGGCGTATAGGATGCATATAATTCTCTTCGTACTATTAGAGATATGTTAGATATAAGAATCTGTCTTTTATATTTCCTTATCTATATAAAGTATATCCCTTTGTACCCTACATATATTGCTTATTGGGTCTCTTCAATATACACACAATATTCATAACATACGCCGCCTCCTAGCCTCTACCCGCTCTCCGCTCTCCGCTACCCCAGGGAGGACCGATCTTTGCTCCCGAGGGCGGCCTCTCGTCGTCGCCGCTGGACGCGCCACCTCGGTTTTCCCCACTCGGATCCGGCGGTGACCGCCTTGCCTTTCCTAAGGTCACCTCGTCCGAATCCGACTGGCCAGACCGTCTTTCTCCATCGCCTGGATCCTCTTCACTGTTGTGTCGCTCGTCCGCGACGCGCTCGACCACCTCGGCTCGCTACGCTCAGCCCCGAGCACCACCATCGGCCTGCTCGTCTTCATCACCGCCCGTGCCCGTGCTCTCCCACCGGGCTGCTGCCGTCTCGGGCGTCAGCGTCTTCTTCACCCAACGCCAGATCTGCTGGCCTTTTCTTGTCCGGAGTCGCCTCTTCGTCTTCCGTCGTGAGGCGACGCCGACCTCTTTGAACTGGGGCAGCCGCCGACCGGGTCCTCTACACCCGGGTGCTCTACTCCGCCCCTGCTGCTGGTTCTCTTCTTCGACTACCGTCGTCAAGCTCTTCTTCGACTCCCGTCGCCAGTTCTTCGCTCGGCTTTGCTTCGGCTGCCTCTCTCCAGCGCTGCCTCGACATGCCAGAGTTTTCGGTGGAGCCTACGATGACGACAACGCGCAGTCGCCGCGGGACGCCTTCACTTCGGAAGATCCCGCTGCCGCTCCGGATTCGTGCCGCCGAGGAGTAGGACGACCCGACCTCCCTCTGTCATCTTGATCCGATCTAGATTGGATCTAGCTCCAGGAGCTCCCTCTCCTTCCGCGACATGCCAAGCAGTCAAGCACAACAGAGCCATCCCACCAAGCAGGCCAGGGAAGGTGCAGTGCCAGTTGGACAATTGAGGGGGAAGTAGGTGCTAGAGAGGCCACTGATTGCTGCTGTCGGTGGAGTGTCGGTTGACATGCCGGGGAAGGTGCAGCGCCAGTTGGACGATTGAGAGGGAAGTAGGTGCTAGAGAGGCCACTAATTGCTACTGTTGATGGAGAGTCGGTGGAGATTAGTCTTGTTACTAGCTATGCTAGTTGCTGGTGGATTGAAAGGAGAAAAGGAGACCAAACGTGAGAAGGGGAGAAGTGTAGCACGGCGCTTTTAATGCTAGCTACTTTGGCTGCTAGCTATTCTTGCTTTGTGCTAGTTATCCTTAGGTTTTTCTTGCTTTGTGTCGTTTCTTCCGCTGTGTCCATCCAAATCCGTATTACTCTATCTTTGAGTTCGTCTAAGCCATGTGAGACCACAAATTTATTGTCAGTCATAGAAGCATAGGAATTTCTTTCCATGACAGCAGCCGCTGCTCTTTCTGCAGATCCGCCGCCCCAAGCTTTTAAGGCCAACGCGCTTCTTCTGCGCTACGTCTCCATTGTGCTTCTTGTGTATTGCACCGCACTTCTTCCGCACTGCGTCTCCGTTGTGCTTCTTTGCACTGTGCCTTCGTTGCGCTTCTTGTGCACTGTGCTGCCGCCGTCTTGGGCTACAATCTGCGCCGCCATGTCTCTATTTATTCCTATTCGGCTTGACTTGACAGGTTTCTCTATATTTGTCAATTTTATCATCTTCGTCGTCGTGTTGCTCCGATCGACTTTGCTCCCGCACCTTGTGCTTTATAGGCTATCGCACGACCCCGAATAGGAGATCTTTTGATACTCGACATATTTTTCCAAGAACTGCATGCTACGACGACATTATCAAGACTCGGACTTTGGATTTTCCCTATTTTAATGCCAACCATTTCCAAATGCAATGCTATTACATAAACCGTACATTTGGGGGGGTGTTAGAGATATATTAGAGATATGAATCTGTCTTTTGTATTTCCTTAGTTGTATAGGGTATATCCCTTTGTACCCTATATATATTGTCCACTGAGGCTCAATACACACAATATTCATAACACATACAATCTCTGGAAAGCTGATAATGAAAATTCACAGGACCTATCCACACATTAGCCAAATGAAAACTCTGATTCACAAAAGGGCAAAACTATAAGAGACTCAAATAGCCATTTTTTGACATGGCTCCAACTCAACAATTGAGCAAGCGTTGGGTATTGTTTTGCAAACTTTTAGCTGCCTTCAAACCACTTGCAGGATAAATGTAGGCTACCATATTAAAGTTATACCAACTTCCAACACTCTGCTATCAAGATTTCCTAAGTCCTAACTACAGTTACATCAACAGCAAAGGAATATTGTTGTCTGAATTGGTAAAGGTATTCTATGCAAGAGAAGAATACCACAAGAAGATATCATAAAAGCCATCATTATTTGTATAAGGTAAGCCGCATGAATCTCACAAGCCACACAAAGTTAGGAACTCACTCCCAAGGAAGATCACCAACAAGCATCCAGTCAGCATCCTTGTCTTCATAGGTAAGGACATACTCTTGGTCCTGAAGGGCGTCGGCCCTAGAACCATCAGTAAGCCTGTCTCTTCTTGATGTTTTGCAGGAACTGCTTTTACCTGTAATGCCACAAGCTTAACCATAAATGTGTTTCCTTGCTATATACATCTATATTTTACAGAACAATAGAAAGCACTTATATGGTTTTATGCGCACAAGGGTCCTGAGTAGGGCTAGATATGTTACTTCTAGAGATAGAAATGCTATTTTCATTGACAAGGAGACCATACTCTATAAACTTTAGAAATCTAGAGAATTCTTAGAAAATGGGTGACCACAAGATGTTTCTTTGCTCCAAGACTTAAGGTAAATTGCATTTTTTTTAGAAAAAAACTTAAGGGATATTATTAATGACCTTTATGACCACTTTTCTTTTGTTTTGATGCCATTTAGGAAAAAGACAAAATTTACTTCTCTCAGAAGGACATTCTAGGTAATACTTAAATTGTTGATTCAGATTATGATCATTGACTACTCAAAGTGGTCTGGCAGTCATAGTTTAGCTTCAGTTAGCAGTAGATGTTTTACCATTCTTTTATCCTGTCAAGAGCTTCACTAAGCAGTAAAAGCATACGGAATAGCTCATTCCTAACTTCACATCTACAGCAGGAAAAAATGTTGGTCTGTTTCATCAAAGTAAATTGGCATCTAAAAACTGTGCGTGAAAGACAGTAAATTGAGTTACAAACTAACAGGAAAAAAAAACAACACTCACCAGTAATGAAGCAGCTGAACATCTTCTCAAGAGCTAGCGAAAGATCCTCATAGCTCAAATAGGTCTTAAGATCGACCTTCCTAAGGTATGGGGCTCCATCCATGCTGACCTTAACATAGCAGCATCCTGCCTCGCTTCTACCTTCGTCGTCCCCCTTGGTCTTTGTGGCACTCGCGGCCAACGTATTCTTCCGGTAGCTCCGAACAGGTGGCCAACCAACAACTTGCGCCCTAGTGCATAATATTTGCTATCAGTCCAGACCAGACCAAACGAAACATCAACTGAAATGCTTTTAACAAGCCATGAACCTCATGAATGTATTGTGCCCAGGCTAGTGTACATGTTTCACTCTAGATTCATCTTGAGACTGCAGGGCCTGGCTACTGGTTAATTCCGTGTTTCCATCTTAAACAGCTTAGTCGTTTTGTTTTATGCAACAGTAGCAGGGCAGTTGGAAAATTAAGAGAAGCAACACCCGGCTAAGTGGCGATTTTAGCAGGAAATTTGCTCTTTTGCGTCTAATTAACCAAGCAACTACTTCATTTCTATATTTCAGTAGGAAAATTAAGAGAATCATCACTAGTATGGGTCATTAATTACTGCTCCTACTGTGATCCAAAACTGACTGAAGTGCCATCACAACTACAGATTAAACCCTCCATCTAGCAAATGCACCTATTTAGCGAGCAAATTAAGAGTATAGAACCCATTCACTCTAACTCGAAACCGAACTGAACCCAGCTTACTTGGCAGCTCGCGGAGCTCCGGCGACGGCTTCGCCCATCCCCTTCTCGTCGTCCCTCAAACCCCCGGCAGCGGCTGTGGCAGCGGCAGCATCGCGGTTCGCGGATCGGTCGAGGGAGTCGGCGAACCCGCGCTTGGCGCCGCCCCTGGGAGGAGCAGGTCCGAGGGTGAGCGCGGCGTCGACCGCAACCTCGGCGTGGCCTGGCGACTCGGAGCCCGGGAGACCGAGGCGGAGCACGAGGTGCGGCCCAACCTCCCCGGCCGCGGAGGAGGAGGACGAGCAGGAGGAGGAGGCCGGGGCGGCTCCGAGGCCGATGTAGTCGCGCGCTTCGAGGGGCGGCGGCATTGGAATTCGGAGGCTAGGCACAGATAGAAGAGGAGACTCTTTTCGTTCGTTCGCTTGGAGAGGAAGGAGGAGAGAGTGTGGAGGAGGCGGTGGTTTCTTGTTATTAATGACTCGTGACTCGTGAGAGACGAGAAGTGGCCGACCGAGAGGACGCCTTTTTATTTTGTTCCCCTTCTTTCGGGCGGGATGGTTTCCCGGGTGCGCGTAGTGATTTGGGAAGTTCGAGACCTCGAGGAAGGATGGGATAAGTGTGCATACGCTGTGTGCCTGTGTCGACCGTTTGACCCTGTTCTGTTGGAAAGTCAAAAGGTGAAACGGAACGGTGACTTGGTTAGCCGACGCTTACATGTTAAGCATTGCTCACATAAGCCACAAAACTATCTAGAAGCATAGAATACACTAGTATTACGTGTAAAATACATGTGCAGGTATAGCTGCACTGCACTGGTTCGTGGGAATCAAATATTTTCGGATTATTCGGGATATTTTGTAAGATAATCATATTTATACTATGTAGAAGTGATTATATATATATATATACACACACACTCCCATATTAAACATTACAAGTTTGTAGCACATGTGAATTTAGAGTGGTGTTTGCTTACAAGAGATATGCCCCCATATTAAACATTACTCCGTTCGAATCATTTCAAACATTGTGACTAGCACAGTGATAGCATTTTTTGACATTTTAACTAGCACGGTGCTACAAAACAAAAACCTAAAAAATCAAACAATGGCAGCCAATTTAATATAGCCAAGAAATGTGTGGGCTACATTGGAAGTGTGTGGAATTAACTATTAGTACGGATATGCTTGAAAATGTTTGAAAGTGCAAAAATGGAAATTTCAACCTCGATCTTGACCAAAAGTACTCGCTGGCCGGCAGTTAACACATTAAAGTAGTGAAGTGGTTTTTTTTACGGCGACAGGATCTTCAGGAGGATTCCCTTTCTTGTTTTATAACTCAGAATTTCAGACAGCTACCGCACCGCTCTTCCTACCCGCGTGAAAGCCGCACCTATCAAACTGACGCTGGGCCCTCGAAATACTGGTCCCACATGCACATAGTAATGAAAAACTCGCATCTGTCGTAGCTATTTCTTTATACATCACAGTTTATTCTACTAACCAAAAAGTATCGTCTCTTGTTTCATGGTAGTGGTGGGTGTGTACGTACCGGTCTCGTGAGAAACGAAGTGGGTTAAACTAATGGCGCGGAAGGTGGCGGCGGCCACTGCATTGGGGGGCAGGGACAGCAAAGAACCGACGCGGGGGCGCGATCCACCCGACAGCGCCGCAGAGACATCATATCCTCCTCTCCCCACAGCTCCCACCTCGACCCGGCGACTCCCTGTCCAAGCCCAATGTTACAAAAATAAACCGCTCCCGGAGAGTGAATATATATATGCACACACACACAACACACACATATAATACTTTCTATTTTAGGTGTAGTTACTCTCATCTTTGATATACCATCCAAAAATTTAGCATATTTATTTATCACTTTAGATATACTCATATACTAATTATAAAATACTCAAATGCGAATCACACGAAAAATTTGTAAAAGAGTATATAGTTTTTAGCATATTTTGTAAATATACTAAAAAGAAGTATATCAAAAAAAATACATACCACTCCTGAAAAAGTGTGAATACAACTTAGATGGTATTATATACTCGTATACTACACATACATACTCTCAGTTGCGTAAGATACCCCCTACGTTGTGAGATACGAAGTAGAAAGCAATTATATATATATGAAAAATACTAATTACTCCCAGGTGTAGTTACTCTCGCTCTATCCACCGTTCCATGCTTAATGAGATGTGTGCACCCGTCTGAGCTTAATGATATTGGATATCATGGATGTAAAAGACCCGACCCATTTCCCATTCCCCAGGCACCTATACACTCATTTCTATATGTACTCCTCCTATTACACGAGACATTATCATGCAAACATTATATACTTCACATACAACTACTTTTAGCATAAAGTATACTACACCTATACACTCCTTTTCATATATGGATACAATGGGAGTAACTACACTTGAGAATAGTAAATAGGCTTCATATATATATATATATGAAAATCCCATATACAACTGACACACAGATGAATAAAAGATTACGAATAGTCCTCTATACATTATATCTCTTTTAATATTCATTGTGTGATTGAGTTAATTATCCGCCGACTATATTATTTAATACCCACCTCCTCCCGTGCCGGTTCCACCGCTTCCACCGTTCCACGTAATAACAAGCCGCGCGCGTGTCGCACCCAAAGCCCATGACTCGCACAGCGGCACCGCCGCGCTAGTGGGGAAAGCACCGCCCTGTTTCCGCGAGCCGTGTCGCGCAGGTCTTGTGCCATCCCGTTTCGGTTTACTTTCGCGCCGCGCGCACTCGATCCCGTGGCCGCGCCGGAGCGGCCGGGCGCCAGTGCCCGTGGGCGCGCCGCGCGCGGGAGAGACCATGGGAAGATGCGAACGGCACGGCAACAGCGAGCGGTGCCGCGTACTAGTAGTCCTATATCGTAGGCGTGCCGGTTTTAGGCGAGTATTGACCCGGATTCCACGGCGATTAAGGCCGTTTCTGCTGCACATCACGTAGCTTGGTGGTTGGTGCTCCTATTAAATCGCCAACACTACGGTTTCCACGGGCTTTTGCCTTCTTTGCTTCCACACCGGTCCATCCGATTCTTCCTTCCATCGTTTGTGCAAATGTGCATTCGAAAATGATCCATGTAGAAACAGTTTTTTTTGGCGAGGAAATTAATCGTAATTCTTTCGGATTGGAATGAATTTTAGTTTAAATTTAAAATCAATCTGTAGGGATTGACAAACCCTGTAGAGTATTTACTTGTACAGTGTAACACAAGATTCAGAGCAAGAACGCACTGGTGGATCCGAATTGATGACGCTGCCGCTGCACTGGCCTCTTTGGCGCGACAATGCCTGCGCAGGCATGCATGCAGCGGCTGCACCTGCAACTGCTAGCACCTACACGACCACTACAAGCAGCAAGTAGTGTATATATTTACTACCCTCTGCTCCCCTTCCATGCGTGCATCATCACCGCTCACCTCTCCGCCCATCATGCCACGGGTGCTCGAGAGCACCGCATTTATTTCTTGTAGCACTGGAGTAAACGACATTGTCCTGTAACTATGGGCCCAAATTTCTACGGGCCAACTGGTCTAGATCGATCGAATGCTACCAAATCGTGGTCCAGCACAGAATTCAACGCCGGAGAAGGCCACTTCAAGGCATCTGGCTGGTGATCGGTGGCAATCATGCTCGACCTGCCTTTGGTTGGTGGCACTGAAACCAACTAATCTCATGTTTGCACAACATTTTGCAGTTCTACTTCGCCATGTGCAGATGTGATTACGCTAGTTGACCAAAACCATCCATCTTGCAGATCGGTTTATACTAAAGGGGAACTTATGAACAACAAACTTGTAAAACACAAGGTACCACATTGCATTGCATTGCATTGCTCTCTCTCTCATTTTTTTCTGCACCCCGAGCTTACCTCACACTACAAGGGTACAATGCTGACTAAACGCACCTTGAGGGGAACATGAAATTAATCGAAAGCATCAATACAATGCAAATACAAACAAGGAGGTAGGACAAATGGGCGGTGCAAAAATGTCTGAAACCATGTTCTTTTCATAACGTAGTGGGTGAAAGTCACATCAGCTAATGGGATTAATTAGAGATTTGAGCTTTCACTGGGTGCTAATTAAAAAGCCAACACCACCACCTTAGGTGGGCCAGTGGAAGCCGATTGATCATTTACACGCTCAGTAGTGGTTGTTCCAACAACTGAGATGACAACAAGTGCACAACATTTCTTCATCCTTCAATCGATTAAACTGCACTGTTTCGACTATTCAGTTATGTACACTCAAGGACTATTGGTTAAATAATAGATGTTAGGCAGTACTATAGTCCAGTGCCCATGTACTTAGATTCTTCCTACTTCCTAATGCCAATAATGTGGTTTCTTTCTTAAATTTGGGGAATATGGTCCTATTTTGACTTTGATGCCATGTCAAATATCATTTCACTAAAAGATTAGCTAGAAACAAAATGATTAGTTACATTGTCTAAAGAATAAAAAAAGATTAGTTACATGGAGAAGCAAGTGTGCACGCGGGGCAAGTCTGTCGGTCAGTATATTTGTTCCTCCCACAGGTCGCTCCACGTGATCATAAAAAGCTAACAGTATACTACTGGCTATACACCATTTTATTATATACACATATGCTCTAGGGGATGTATAATAGCATGATAACTGTTGTCTATAGTACATCTTTATATCATCTATAGACAGTATTAACGACGCTCGTACAATGGGTTGTCTTTTTAAATGTATATATAGACAACTCCTTCATGTATAATGTGTTTTGTTTTTCGTGTTACAATCGACTATTATATGAGAGGCGACCTAATTCTCTATGCCCCCTCTCTCATCCACGTCATCTAATATCCTACGTGACAAGTTTTACAGACAGCTAACATCACATTATTATACATGCTTTAATGAATATCCACGTCCACGTCCCTGCCAGCCGGGTCCACATGTTCTGGATATGCTGGCCCTACGGAACGGACGACCGCGATTCGTCCTGATCCGAACATGCGAACCGACGTGGCAGCCACTTCAGCTCCTCGTCGACCAGGCCCCGTGGCTACCCGCGCCATTGACGACCTACCCTATCACGAAGTACCGACCGTACGATCAACACTCTCGTGGCCCCGATGGACGCCACGTTGGAAGCCGAGGGAGGATCATGGGTCCTCCCACCACTGGTTTAAAGTTGGAGACCATTTTCAGGTAGTACCCCCTGTATATTATGTTTTTTTTTTGTGTTTATGGGCTTGGGAATTATTAAACAAAGACTTTTATGGGAGACGGGGATATTGGACAAAGTTTAGAAATTTTATCGGCAGATTTAATAAACAAAATTTGACTGTTTTCTTTTATTAAAATAGTCAAATTTTCATCTATTCGATATGCTTTGAGATTTGTACTTCTTCCCATATGATGAATTGTGTTTGAATTTATTATGATTTTTTTGGAACATAATGGGTTCACCACATTACTGTATTTTATTGGTATATAATTTTATTTTTTATCTTTGTTTTTACTTAATATCTCAAAAATATATGTTAGATTTTGAATCATGGGATGAAAATATGAGTTATTAAAACTTTCGATAATAATTACAGTGATCGAGAATAAACTTATATAAATAAATTACTATAATTTATGTATAATAAAGTTATAAATAAACTAAAATTTAATCATTTTGGGAAAAACAATCAAATTTTGTATAGACGATCCTTTTAACAGATATTCGTGATAAACAACTTCAAATAGCGTGTCAAGATGAAGTCATAATAGAGAATTGGTCGTACTAGTATTCAGAACCTGTAATACTGGGGTGTATAAAAAATGGCACCGAATTGCCATGATGTTGACTGATTCTGAAAAGGAAAATTGACATAGGTAGAAAACTACAGATGCAATATCTGGAAGATGATTAACAAAGGTTTCAATGATTTAGAAAGCAATAACAATAGAAAATCTTTGGATGATACTAAAATATTTCAAATGGAATACTTCTCTCTCTTGAGCTTGGAATTACAATTCCTTTCGCTTGACGCACAATGGCAAAGGGCTACAGTAACCAGCCACACATTAGCTCATTTGACACCGCATAACACACCGCAAATTTCTCTGATGGTATTCTTATCAACTACATCTAGAACATCTCCTTGCTATCTACAATTAAAAAAATCTGCCCTCCCTCAGCACGTCATAATCTAAAGTTTACACTCCCATATTTGAATTATATTCTACAATAAACAAATATTCAATATCCTATATATGCATCTATTTCCAAGTATTACCAAGCCCCACAGTTTGAGAAAATTCAGACGATACACGACTTGACCTATCTAAGCAAGTCTTAACCAGCACTACAAAAATACTTACCTACCATAGAAATATTGCTAACGATGATTACGGTCCGGAAAACCGCAAGAAGCGAGGGGCCTAAGTGCGACTGGAGAACAACCAGCGACGGCGACTTGGCCGCCATCTCTTTACTTGCTCCTCCTTCCGCTTCCTTTTTTTCTATCCATCCATCACCTCACCAACTCCTGTCTCGATTTGCGGGGAGGGAGCTGCCAAGCTGAGCCAGTGAGCCAGGACTAGAGCAGCCGAGCTGGGAGAAAGGGAAGGGAGAGACGTGGGGCGCGCCTCGAGGAGCCACCCGACAACCGTACGCTGATCCATCTGGTGTTCAGATCCCAATTCGGAGGTACTCCATTCATTCCCCCTGTTCTGTATTCTTTTGGGTTTTACATTGGAATATTTTTGAGTGGATTTGGGATGTTGCTGGTGGTGTTGTGCTCTGCCTTGCTCGGATCAAAGGTTACATCGTTCTGTATCTCTTTTGTCTTCGAAAATCATTTCCCCGTGTGATGGAATCCCTCCAGCCTGCCCCTCCTGCCTTTGGATAAAAAAATTGAATCTTTGGGGTAATGTGACCTTGTTGATTAGAATCCGAAGCAGCTGGTTGTTCCAATTGCTTGCCATGCGAAAAATGTCTCCTTTCTGAGTTTCTGTGATCTTTGTGGTGTCCTGGGCACCTTTAGCTATGGTGGATCTTGCGGATTGGACCTGTAATGGAAGAAGATGTTACATATATTTAACATGTTATATGTATGGATGAGCCTAAATGAGGCTAGCCGAAGTAATTCTTGCAACTGGTTGTTTTGCAGGTACAATTCTGCTCCGTAGCTCCACATGAGCAAAAGAGATAGGAAGAGCAGCGATTTGGGACAAAAACGCTCGCGCTTTTGAGCAATTTAGGAGGGATACATGCATAACGAGACCTTGATCTTGGAATGGTGTCCAGTCGAAGGAACACTGGGGCAATCCAGCGGGAGGGGTCGGTTAAGGTCTGGTCCGAGTTTGTCGACCCCTCACCGTCTCCTAAACTGCTATATTCGCAGTCGTATGTCGCGATGAGGGGCCTGCTGGCTTCGTTGGTCTCTCTGGACTTTGTCCTGTTGTCAAGCAGGCTCAAATCTGCATGGGCGGCTATATTGTCCCAGAGGCATACACGATCTACCGAGAGGTCAAAATCAAGGGGGTTGAGCTGCAAGAGAGTTGCATTTCATCTGTTTGCATGTTTCATGGTCGGCATCTTCATTGGGTTCACACCGTTCTTCTCGGTCGACGTCTCTCAGAAGATTGTCTCTGAAAATGAGAGGTTTCCATTCAACGAGGGGGTGATTAAGAGGGAAATGCTGGATACTAAAGTTAAGGAGATGGAGGCAGTCGTAGTGGAGAAAGAGGTCGAGGTGATTGGTGAGCCCCAGGTTGAAGAAAGTCCTCCAGTTCCTGCAATGTTGGATGATGAGGCTGATTTTGTCGAAGCATCACCTGCAATACCTGCTATTAACGATTTGGACATCACTGTGAGGAAGCTTCTGATAGTTGTGACAATCACTTCCGTTCGGCCACAACAGGCGTATTACTTGAATCGTCTAGCTCATGTTTTGAAAGGTGTACCACCTCCTCTTTTATGGTTAGTGGTGGAATGGCCTGAACAGTCCCTTGAAACAGCAGATATCCTGAGGTCTTCTGGGGTTATGTACAGACATCTTATCTGCAAGAAGAATACTACCAGTGTACGGAAGATTGCTGTCTGTCAGAGGAATAATGCAATGTATCATATTAAAAAGCATCGCCTTGATGGTATAATGCATTTTGCTGATGAAGAGCGGTCATACATGGGCGATGTATTCGAAGAAATGCGGAAAATCAGGTGACAATACTCCACCGAAACTTCATCTGCTGTACTGCCATATTTAATGAATTATGAATGCATCGATAAATCCTCTCAATGATCCAAAATATAGTGTTGAAATTTTTATTGTATAAATAGGATTATGGGTGTTCCTTTTTTTAGGAATGATTTTTGTTTACCATTAGGCTTTTGTGGGTGTCAAATTTTATAAACTACTGTTCCTTTGCTCACGATAGTCTTGCTATCTATAGTATATTGGGTGAATGAAATGTTAATGTTCCTTGCTTATGACATAAGTCAGTGCTAGGTTGTGTGTTACATGTTCCTTGCTTGTGAAATCAGTGAACACTGAGTAGAGTTATAAATGCTTCCTTCTCAAGGAATCTATGGCCTGATTTGAATTCTGCAATTATGTTGAAAATAATTCTGGTTGAGTGATATCTTTAGTTGGATGGACAGTCAGATTTTGATAACAGCCAACAAACTGAGTTTCAAAATCTCACACCCATGGCTGGGATTTCTGGAAATTAGCGGTAACTGGTAACTGGGTTAGGAAACCATGGCTACAACTGAAAGTTTCCTAGAGTTGTGTGACAAATCATACCAAAACAGGGACTATATCCTGTGTTGTAATAGGATGCTCTCTCAACACTAGCAAAAGCTCACTTTTCATTTGTTTGTTGCGACAAATCAGAAGAGTTTCTTTTACTTTCAATTCTTGAACCTTACTGTATACTGGTCAGTATCAGTGGAGCAAAACCTTCCCTATCTGTACTAGACAAATAATAATCCGTTGTTAGTGCAATGGCACCTTAAATTGTAAAAAACATGGAAATGATTTAGATTGACAATCCCACTAAGAATAGGACCTAATTCCTGCAGTCCTAATCCATTTGAAACTTGTTATGTGGACTTGTCCGAGAATGCTGAATGGGTGATAATCCTGATCATTAGGAGTCTTTAAATGCTGGATCCCGTGAAAGTGGGAATTTTATTTAGGAGGTGAAACAACATTGCCGACTTTGTTGCCTTAAACCGCCTACCAGAAATTTCAGACCTAAGGAATCCCTAGCAATATCAAAGTAGAATGAAATGAGACTAATGATCTGAGCCTTTTTTCGGTCCCTGATACTTCCGCTCTTTCTCTTATGAGCTTGTACTCTTTTTTTGCAGGCGCTTTGGCACATGGCCTGTAGCAATCAATGCTGGAACTAAGTACAGGGTGGCTTTAGAAGGTCCTATTTGTAAAGGCAATCGAGTCACTGGATGGAACACAATTCAGAAGAAGGGTGCAGCTCGTCGATTCCCAGTTGGTTTCTCTGGGTTTGCTTTCAACAGTACAATGCTATGGGATCCTCAGAAGTGGAACCGCCCACCTTTGGATTCTGTTATCGTCCACTCAGGTGGAAGAGGTGGTTTGCAGGTGAGTTTGTTCCTAAAATAATCTGCATACAACCAAGCATATTGGAATAGTTTTTACTTAGCTAATGGAGCTTCTTTTGTGTAAAATCCTATTGCTCCTTAGCTGAATTTCCATGTACAGATCTCCATGGAGCAAACTGCAATCAGTAACTATTAGAGAATTGCCAATTATGTAATGAAATAAAATATCATAAAAGATTGGTTAGCCAAATAAACATCCGTAGGATCTCTTAAAGGGTAGCATTGTAATGAAGGCAGAATCTGTAGAAATTATAACCATCCGTAGGATTGCTTAAAGCAACTACAGCCACTATATCAATGAAGAAAATGGAAATACATCATGGCTATCTTTGTTATTCAATATGAAGGCATACAATAAAAATTTGTATGGACAACCAAGTCTTATACCACAATATCAAATAGATAGCCTGACCTGATTATGTGTCATTGCAGGAGTCGCGATTTATTGAGAAGCTTGTTAAAAATGAGCGCCAAATAGAGGGTCTTCCGGACGATTGCAACCAAGTTATGGTCTGGAATTTTAACTTGGAACCTCCTCAACTCAACTATCCCACAGGCTGGTCATTTTGGAAGAACCTAGAAGTCGTCATACCTGTAACATAAAATCTTGCTGCCGCTGTTGCACTGTATCTGCTCCTACAGGTCATTTCTCTCAGCAAGCCAGAAGTTTGATAAACGTCTGTAATGGCAGGAAGGTACTAAATTTCGACTTCCTATTATCAACAGGTGGCCGCTATGCTGCCGATTGATGCCCTCCTGAAACAGGCTGCACACCGGATTACATGAAGTTGTTGTGCCATGATCTGCCTCCAGCAATGTCATATCAGCAGCAGCGCCAAGCAAGACGCCAGACCAAACTTTTTCCTTTTTTCTGTACTCTATTCTTTAGGCATGCCCTTCATTTCCACCCTTATATTCACTAGCTAGAAAATGCCATGTAGATTTTTTTAGCCTCCTTCGTTTTATTATATGTGTTACCTTACAGATGTAAAAGCCTGCAGCCGTTGCTACTGTTAAGAGCAAAGACAATACTCTCTTGATACGTGAACATATTTGAATCAAATCATTTAGGTTGTAACTGATGGAGTCGCTGTGCCTTGTCTCGAATTCCTTTTGGAGTTTTAATTCTTAGCCATGACATTACGACATTGTAGTTGTAATCTGTAAGAATCATTGATCGATCTGTAAGGTTTGATTACTTTGTCAGATAAACTGTCTCAACTCGGCCCACAGAAGCTCTAGCTGGACGTATGTAAAATTGACCCAGAGGAGCTTCAAATTGTACTAGTCAGACATATTAGACGGCAATAGCAGTTTGCGCTTTTACAAGAAGCTGTGAGTTGTTCTGCTGCAGGACTCTGTAAATTGACAGGTGGTAGTATAAGATCATGATTTGCTGAAGGCCTAAATGATTGTTGTTCTTATGTTCAGCCAAAAAAAAAAGGGTGGTTCTTCTTGTTATGAATAAAAAAAAAGGGTGGTTCTTCTTGTTATGAATAACGCTTGCATTCATTATGAGATCAATAAGTTGATATATATACAAGTGCAGATGTGCCATATATGCGAATAACTTCTTATACAATACATATCTAACACCCCTTTAAACTTATGGTGATCAACAACATTAAATTTGAAGAGATAGAAGTTGTGCTGAGCTCTGGTATGCGCCTTTGTGAAGAAGTATGTCAACTGAAGTTCTGAAGGCAAACACTGAAGAGCAACAATCTGGTCTTGCACCTGTGTCCGTATGTAGAAAGCATCAACACCAATATGATTTGTAAGCTCATGCTTCACCGGATTTGTAGCAATACTAATAGCCCCTGTACTGTCAGACGAAAAAGGAGTAGGTGCTGAAACAAAAACACCAAAATCCTCAAGTAACCACCGTAGCTAAGTTACCTTCGCAGTCAACAAAGCCATAGCTCGCAACTCTGCTTTAGCACTCGAACGAGGAAACTGCTGTCTGATTCTTAGTCTTCCAAGCAATGAGAGAACCACCAAGAAAAACACAATAGGCAGAAAGAGACCGACGACCAGAATGATCACTAGCCCAGGTAGCATCAGAATATGCCTGAAGCTGTAAAGAGCTGGAACAAGAGAAAAACAGACGACGAGTGATGGTTCCACGAAGATATCGTAAAACACGAAGAAGATGACCATAGTGGAGTTGAGTGGAAGCAGAAACAAACTGACTCAAGATATGCACATGGTACAAAATATCAGTATGAGTGACACCCAGATAAACAAGACTCCCAACAAGGTGATGATAGCGAGTAGGATCAGTAAGAGGCTAATCATCAGTGGGCCGAAGATGAACATTAAGCTCCATAGGAGTTTCAGAGGTGTGCTGATCCGTAAGAGAAGCACAATCAAGAAGATCTGAATATACTTTTCTTATGATAGATAGAAGCCCTCAGGCGTAGAAATAACCTCAATCCCAAGAAAGTAGCGAAGTGGACCCAGATCAGACATAAGAAACTGCTCATGAAGACGCTCCTTGACAAAAGTGAAGTACTGAGAATCATCTCCAGTGATGATCATATCATCAACATATAAAAGGAGAAGCGTCCGACCACGAGGCGATGTGTGAATAAAAAGAGCAGGATCATGAGCACTGGTAGAGAAACCAGCTGCAGTGACAACAGAAGAGAAACGATCAAACCAAACACGAGGAGATTGCTTGAGGCAGTAAAGAGATCGGTAAAGGCGACAAACCATACCCCTAGGAACAGAATACCCCGGTGGTGGCTGTATATAAACCTCCTCACACAGCTCACTATTGAGAAAGACATTCTTCGCATCAAGCTGAGAGATGGACCATGCCCGAACAGACGCTACAACAAAAAGAGTGCGTACGGTGATTATGTGAGCCACAAGAGCAAATGTCTCATGATAATCACGACCATGCTCCAGCTGAAAACCACGTGCCACGATACAAGCCTTGTAGCGCTCAAGAGAACCATAAGAGCGGATCTTAACCTTATAGACCCATTTGCACGTTGTTGAGGATTAAAATATTCATATATTATCTTAATATACAATAAAAACCATACGTCTTCGTGGTCGTAACTTCTAAGACTACCAACCTAACTGGTCGTAGGTATTGCGGAAGTTATATAATAAATACCCTGATCGGACAAAGTCTCAAACATAGTCCACGACCAGGTAGGTGCTCGTGAAGCTATGAATAGGCATCTGGGTCGAGTCTTCGACCACGCCACTCACTATGTGATGAATGAATCACGTGTTTCATATTCCACATAATACAACACTATTACGGCTAATGATTTAACGTCTCCTAAATCATTAACCGCAGAACAGTTGACGTTTTCACCAACCGCCTTTACAGTTAGTGGAACCGCCAAACCGCTGCCGTCTCTTCCCAGGCAGGGTAGCGTCGCTCCCCAACGGATGTCTCTTCATGGGATAACTGCCATCGCTTCATCAACTATTTAAGGAGGATCATGGAAGGACGGAAGAGAACAAGACACAGAGGACACGGGGTACAGCATAGACAGCACAAGCAGAAGATATCAAGCAAGATATAGCAAAGTGTTGTGTTTTTAGATACTCCCCTGTGTTTGTAATTGTGAGTTCATAGCAATAAAGAGCAAGTCAGATCCATTCCCTGAAGCCACGCACACTTTTCCTCTTTTCATTTATATATTCATAAGATCGGCGATTTGATCGTCGACAGCTGGCGCCGTCCGTGGGGAAGATAGTGCAAAACTTCGGAAGTAGGTTCTCTGTTCAACTCATCCGCTTTCTCCATTTTTCGTAAATGCGAGTATGGCAGAACTTGGGATGAGGAAAAGCGGTTCGACTTGGATGACTACTCAACCTTGACATGGAAGCTCTGCATCCAAGCCATGCAACATGGGAATCTTCGTCCTCCTCCGATGGTTCGCAAGTCATTTGGCGACAATGAACTTGAGCGGATGGATGAAGATACACCATTGCGCCAAGAGGCTTTACGAGGAACGGGTTGTTCCGTCGGTTCGGACGTCGAGCGTTCTTCCAAGCCAGTTTCCCGGCCGTGAAAAGGTGACAATACCTCGGCCCACAACCCGAGGGTCAATATACCCTTGACACAATCATGGTCGATGTGTATTCACCAACGGCCTCTGGAAATTCCAGGACCAACGGCATCTGTAGCGGTGTCGATGAGACCTTCCGGCAATGGGCCAAGTAAGGAGGATAAGACTCAATATCCGTTCGGCAATCCGCCGAATCAGTGAGCCCGCCGCAAAGACCTCGGGAGGTTCTTATCTCCGTAGGTCTCCATCGTGGAAGTCTCGGTAGGAGCAGAGAAGTTCTCCACTAATCACGTGAAGCTCCTCGGAAGATCGTTCTTTGGAAGCATGAGGTCAACGCGATCGAAATACCGATCGTGATGCCACTCACGATCTGCACACCCCGCCTCGCCACCACCGCTAATGGAGATGGCGCGGCGATCAAGCACCACCTACAGAAGGCAGCGGAGGCGATGGGCGTCCATCGGCTAATACGCGTGGCGGCGCACCCCACCAAGGATGACAGCATGGCGGGGTTAGGCCAAAGGTCGAGAGGAACCGGGTCTCGAACACCAACATCTTCAATGAATCCTCCGAGACCTTCGGTATCGGAAATTCTTCAACGAACCGTGCGCGCCGCGAGCGCGTGCGAGGGCAAGGGATATCCCAAAGTCTAACGGTGACTTCGTCTCAACGCTCCTCCCTCGATGAGGCAGCATGGTCATCCACCGATACCTAGACCTCCTCGGCGATTCCGACCGGTGGGTCAAGAAGGAAGAAGGTTGTTTCAACGCGGCCTCTTCCCCGACCAAGGAGAGCACTGATTGGTCGGATGATCTCCGTCATCATCTAAACCATGCTAATGGTCAAAGGCGTCATGATAACGTCCGCGACCGATCGGGACAGCGAGCCTCGGCGTTCAATTAGAAGAAACCGATCTCCTCTCGATCCTAATCGGCACCTTTTCCAAGAAGGCGCTATGAATCGATTCTGAGTTGTCGAGCCTTTTTGCGGGGCTCCAAGGCATCACGTTGGCCTAATGGGTTCCGACACGCCAACTTGGATAAATTTGATGGATCTCAAAATCCATTAGAGTTTCTCGGATATACACCACCGCCATCGAAGCGGTGGTGGTGATCAAAACGTGATGGCCAATTATTTACCCACGGTGCTGGAAGGATCGGCCCGGTCTTGGTTGCTTAACCAACCGGTCGGATCTATTTATACTTGGGAACAGCTCTGCGATTTGTTGATTGTGAATTTCCGAGTGCGTCGATCGCATACGGAAGGAGGATGATCTCCATCGAACTCGGCAAGAACCAAAGGAAACTCTCGTCGGTATATCAAGAGGTTTAGCGAGTTGAAATTCTATTCCAGAGATTGCAGAATCTTCTGTGATTCAGGCATTCAAGGCAGGTTTAAGGAATCGGCGGTTTACGGAGGACATCGCTATGAATCCTCCACGAACAACCGCCGAACTCTTTGATATGGCTGATAAGTATGCGGCCGCTAGTGAGGCGGTTGAATGGACTGAAGCCATTGATCGAAAAGATAAAATCCTCAACCTGGCCTTGAGAAGTCAGAAAAGAATCCCAAGAAGGTTTCTAAAAGAAGAAGCACCGCAAGATGGGCGCCAAGGAAGTCTAAGCGGTTCCGGATAAACCGTTCAAGGGTAAGAAGGACTATCTGGTCGGGGCAAGGCCAAAGTTCCGACCGATGGCCATAATAAGGGTAAGAAGTGGTGTCCACTTCACTAACAGGAGGGCATGACTTGCGCACTTACCGTGTTTGGCAAAAGAAGTTGGAAGATTTTTATGCAGGTAAAGGCCCACTCCCCGCAATCCAAGAGTTGGGGGAAACAAGTTCCAAAAAGGACAAGAATGGCGACGAAGAGATGGAGTACCAGGAGCCTCAGCGCACGGTCAATATGATCTTGGAGGTTCTTCTTCATACGACTCACGTCACTGAAAGCCATGGAGCGAGAGGTCAACCTATGGGAACCTTCGACCTTTACCAAACCATCAAGGTGGTCGGATCAGTAATCTCCTTGACAAAGAAGATTGCCTCGTCTCATCAACTCGGCGGGTAGGTTCCCTATTATCGTAGAACCTACTATTAATAATTACAAAGTCAATCGAGTCTTGATAGATGGTGGTAGCTCTTTAAATATATTGTTTTGGGAGCTTTAGAAGACATGCGGGTTCCCGGATCAAAAGTAAAACCGGTGAAATCGCCTTCCATGGCATAGTTCACGGTTCTCTTGCCAAACCGATAGGACAAGTATCCTTCTGATTCGTTTGGAAGTCTGATAACTTCGAGCGGAAAAATTTCATTTGGCGTGGTTGATTTTGAAACCGTATATAATGGAATTCTTGGTCGTCGGCGTTAGCAAAATTCTTGATAGCCACGCACTCACGGGTATCAAAGTTTGAAAATGCCGGGACCGAAAGGTGTGATCATGGTTCGTGGAGATCGCAAAATGGCATACGCATGTGATCGAAGATCCTTAGAAGCTGGTCGATGAGTTTACCGACCGAAATTCGACTCATCATACATGCAGGTCAAGCACTCCGGACCCAATATAACGCCCAAACCATCAGGCCGGACCAAGGAGGTTCTACTCGACAAAGGCGTTTCTTTAGGAAGCGCCATGTCAAGCAATGATGGTGGATCCTCACCAAAAGTCTTGATCGGAGCGGGACTCAATACTTAATAGGAAGAGTCGCTCGTCTCCTTCCTCCGAGCAAACAAGGATGTATTCGCATGGCAACCATCCGACATGCCGAGTCCCGTGGAGGTGATCGAGCACGAAGCTAGCGCTCGGCTGATAAAAATCCGGTCAAGCGAAACTCGGACGTTTAGCACCCGTAGGAAGAATGCCATCGATCGAGATTGACAAGCTCTTAAAATTTGGATTCATTCGTGAAGTACATCACCCTCAATGGCTCGCTAATCTGTAATGGTTAGGAAGAGTAATGGGAAATGGAGGATGTGTATAGACTTCACGGATCTTAATAAAGCTTATCAGAAGGGCGATTTTCCCCTTCCTCGCATTGATCAACTTGTAGACTCTACCTCGGGTGTGAGTTATTAAGTTTTTAGATGCCTACTCGGTACCACCAGTTAGCATGAGTAAAGAAGATGAAGAAGACTTCCTTCATCACTCCATTTGGCACTTCTTGTTATGTAAAGATGCCCTTTGGTCTCAAAATCTTGGTGCCACTTTTCAAAGATTAATGCAAAAACCTTGACCCACAAATAGGTCGAAATTTGGAAGCCTCGTTGATGACTTGGTAGTGAAAAGTGTCAACTCCGCGATCACATGCTTGACCTTAAAGAGACCTTCAATAACTTGAGAAGACATAACCTCAAGTTGAATCCGGAGAAGCGTGTGTTTGGGGTTTCCGCTGGAAAGCTACTCGGTTTTCTAGTTTCGGCTAGAGGTATCGAAGCGAATCCAGCGAAGATATCGGCCATCAATCAGATGCGCCCCCCGACCACGAAGAAGGAAGTCGAAGCTAGCGGTTGTATGGCGGCGCTAAGTCGTTTCATAGCGAGTTAGGGAAAAGGACTACCTTTCTTTAAACTTCTTGAAAACATGGAAGTTTCGAGTGGACGTGACGAAGCGACGATGCCTTTGAAAAACTCAAAGAGTACCTTCACGAGTGCCGGTCCTAGTCTCTCAAGACCGGAAACACTCTTGATTTACGTGGTCGCAACACCACAAGTCGTCGTGTGTCTTGGTCATAGACCGTGAAAACGTCCAACGACCAGTATATTACGTAAGCGAAGTCTTACATGGGCCAAAGGAAAAATATCCACAGGTACAAAAGTTGCTTTATAGTCTCCTTATGGCTTTGAGGAAACTAAGGCATTACTTTCAGGCCCACAAAGTGGTCGTACCTACTGGGTATCCCTTAGGTCAAGTCCTTGGAAATAGGGAATCATCAGGACGAATAGCAAAATGGGCGGTGGAACTAGGGACGTTCGACCTCCATTTTATCTCACGAACAGCTATAAAGTCTCAGGCAATAGCAGAATTCATTGTCGAGTGGACAAACCCGGAATCTAGCGGGGACACGAGTACAGCGCCACGATGAATGGACAATGTACTTTGATGGTTCCTTAATGCTTAAAGGATCGAAAGTGGAGTCGTCTTGGTATCCCTACCGCGAACACATCAAGTATGCCGTCGGTTTAACTTTCCGCTACAAACAATGTGGCGAGTACGAAGGTTCTTTGGCGGGACTTGACGGCTCGTTAAGCTCGGGATTAAGTAAATTGCTAGTGAAGGTGATTCTCAACTAGTAGCGAATCAAGTAGGAAAGAGTACCAATGCTCGAGTACCAAGATGTCTTCCTATCTGGCGGAATGCGGAAATTGAAAAGCACTTCTTGGTTTCGGATCAACATATTCCTAGAAAGGAGAACTTTCTAGCGGTCGGTTAACGCGGATGGCCTCTACTAGGTCAGCGTCCGCAGGGAGTTTTCTCGAGCAACTCGATTCACCCTCGGTGGTCGAGCATTCCGAGAACATCGATAGTTTACATCGGGACAATCCTATTGACTCGATAACTTAGATGCTCCACGGATCGGTGGACGATCAAGGTAGAGAGCGGATGGCGTCGATCTACAATTATCTTGACATGACCTAATTCACGAAGATGATGTAGAAACGATCGTATAGCACGAAGGCCAAATCATACACTCTAATCGAGCGTACCTTGTATAAGCGAGGATCTCATGGAGTGTTGATGAGATGCATATCTCAATCGGTGGCATTAAGTTGCTAGCGAAATTCATGAAGAGTGCATGGAGCACATCATTCCTCTGAGAACCACAGTCGGTAAAGCCTTGAGCAAGGATACTCTTGGCCAGCGCCCTTCATGATGCAAAAGAGCTGCGTGACGAAGTGCGTACAATGTCGATTTCATAGCCGACAAGTACATCGGTGGCACAAGCTTTGCAAACAATCCCTCTTTCTTGGCCTTTTGCAACTTTGGGACTAGACATTACAGGACCATTCCCAAGAGCACCGGGGCAATTTCGTTCGTCATGATTGACACGTTTACAAAATGGATCGAAGCCGAGCCGGTTGTAAAAGTTACAAGCTGAAGCGCTAAGAGGTTCATAACAAAAATGTGATTACGATTTGGTGTACCCAGTCGTATCATCACTGATAACGGTACCCAGTTCTCAAGCAGCAATTTCCAGGAATTCTGCGAAGAACTAGGAATCAAAATCCATTTTGCTTCTGTGGCTCATCCACGAGCAATGGAGCGATCGGCGTGCCAATGGTATCCTAATACGAGGATAAAGCGCGAGTATTCGACCGATTAATAAAGCGGTCGGGGCTTGGGTTCAAGAACTTCCTTACATTTTATGGGTTTGTCCGGACCACGACCGATCGTGCGGCCGTGAAACACCTTTCTTTTTGGTTTATGGGCCGAAGCTATGCTTCCTCCGGAATTGAAAATTAGCTCCTTCGATGCGATTGTTTTAACTTAAGCAATCGGGAAGAACATCGACTCGGCGATATCAATTTCCTCGAAACAGCGGAACCAAGCTTTGATCGTTCGGCAATCTACCAACAAGCCATGCGAAGGTACTACAATCGTAAGGTGCGACCTGCAACCTAGCTATAGGTGATCGGTTCTCGAGAAAAATTGAGCCAAGCGGCGCAATAAGCTTTCCCTAAATGGGAGGTCCTTACTGCGTGGTCGAAGTTACCCGACCGGGCTCGATCGATTAGCCATGTCGACGGCGGGGTTTTGTCAAATTCTGGAACATTGACCAATTGCGTAAGTTCTTTGTTTAATTTTCTTCATTTCTTTTTATTTCATTTAAATTTCTCTAAATTGAATAATTAATTTCGGAGTAGCGAGTGATGTTACTTATATAACGTTGCCCAATCCTGGTCGACTGCGGTTCGTATGCTCTGGATTATAAAGTGTATAGTCTATGTTTCAAAATTACATTTCTACTCTTGTTTGGCTCTTGGTGGGACACGAAAACCTCCTAGTCGAAGTCTCTCCTTTTTAGCGCGTGGTTCCGCCTTTGGAAGGAGCTTCCTAGCGACGGCCTTTTTCCTCGATCCTCATTGCCAATCGAACTAAGAGCATGAGCACGTCTTGCGAAATATAGTTTATACCTTTATTTCCTAGCTAGGTTCATTCCACCGATATTGAGCATCGCATAGAAGTAAAACCACATGCTCGCTTTTTAACATATGTTCTTCATGTTTTTTCCTCTTATCAAGGAGAATTCTTTATTTTTTCCGACCATACGTTGTCTTAGTGAAGTACTTCGATCATTAAAAATAGATTTACAACTAGTCGAAACTTACGCGGTTCCGACCATAAAGGTTTCCTAGTATTATCACGATCAGTTTTTTACCGATCAGTACATACTTACAAGTAATGGTTGAAATTTGGATTTATATTCTTGGCCTCAGGTCGTACTATTATATAGTAAAGATTTTCTACTATATAACAGTCGGGGGCTAGGTAATACATAAATTCACAAGTTAACAGGATGAATAAAAGAATTTTTCTATTCTTGATAAGAGAAAGGTAAGTCTTTACATTTGTATGCCTTTGTTTTTCTGTGACTAAACTACTAAGAGAATGCCTAAGCTAACTCTTTGCTAGATGGGGATCAGACTTCCATCTCTTCTGCGACCTTTTCACCTAGAGGTTTCATCTCTGCGAGGATCGATTTGCCTCTGCGGGTGGCGGTTGAAATCCTCTTCGATGGCTTGAAGGTTAGTTGATGGGTGAAGCTTTGGCTTTGCCAAAGCAAGGCCCGACTCCACAAGCAATAGACTCCTTAGCGGAGTGGGCATAGTTCTCCTAGTGGTCTTGAGCAAAACTTTGAGTTCCTCAGACAAAGAGCCTAGGTAGTTAACCTTCTCTCTTGGATCGCTCAAAGAGGGCAAGCTTGATCGCGCCCATATCAAAGAGCATTTTGTTTAGCGATGTGATTTTCTCATCCAAGCTAAGCACGAGTCCCCTTTGTCTTGCTCAAATTCGAGCTTTCTTCACTCTGGTCAATGCTTGTTTTTGTTACGCATAGACAAAGCAAGTATTAAGTAAAAAGATTGAAAAACATCTTGAGTCATGGCTACGACCGATTACCTTCCTCTCTCTTCTGGAATCATCCGAAGCTTTTTATTCTTGGTCGTCAAGACTTGATCGACGGTTTTTAGCTGAAGATCTTCTTCAAGCTTTATTCCTTTGGCCTTTTCGGCCAAAACATCTTCTTTATTTTCTCTAAATCTATCAAAGAATCTCGATAAGGAGAATGAATAAAGGAAAGTCTTAATGAGAAAAAGAAGAGAAACTCTTACTTTCTATCTCGAATGTTTTCTTCTAAAATCCTAACTACTTTGGTTAGTCCTCCGACCGTAGCGAGGTTTTCGATCATATGCTGCATAAAAAGCATTTCTTCCATAAACCTTATTGAAAACTTCAAGAAAGGTTATGAAAGAGATTGAAGACACTTACTCGAATTACGACATCGTTGTAATCGGTATAAATTTTATCGAGCTCCGCCTGCGTCAGGCGATCCGATATTCTCCCCCAATAATCATCAAGTTCCTTACTCGCGGCAAATCGAGTTGAGAAAGGAAACTTATTAGTTTTGGAGGGATGACCTTCAGGTACTGGAACCTATGGAAGATCAGCAATGGTCTCTACCTCCGTTGCCGGCGTAGTGACTATTACGGGATCTAGCCCAGTTTCCAGAACCGAAGTTGGCTCGGGGGCTCCTCCAACCACATCATCCTCAAGATGTCCTACCTGAGGAAGACAATGGCCAGGACTACCTCCGATCGCCTGATCTGTTGAATGGGATTGGTCGGGCGACCGAGTTGACAGATCTACACAAGAAAAACACAAAGTTCAATTTTACTTGGAATATCGAGGTATGTTTTCATATAAAATTGTACATACAGTGATTTTCTTAGTCTTGATCTTATAAGCGCTTTGGTTTAAAGTCCGTTCTTTGTTTTCTCTTTGTTCCCACCGATCCGGTGGTAGGTTCAATACATTTTCCACATTCCGTCGGAAGATCGAGCGATGTCCTCGGCTATCGGTCGAGAACACGGTCCACGACTCTGGATCGAAAGTGTGGTTTCTTGGTCTCGAGGCATTTGTCTCATGGACAACTATACGAGACTCAGTGATTGCCGCCTGATTTAACAAGCAAAAGTTAATCAGGTGAAGAATATACCTCATCTTACAGAAGTTATTTCTTTCAGTTGCTTACCTTAGCATGACCGCGCCTCGGCGATCACAAGGTAGTTGGATAATCAATAGGCTCACACGTCTCGTAGCCTCATTGATCTTAAGTCAAACCAACTACACATAAAGAGGATTAAAGCGATCGAAAATAAGCGTAAAGGTGGAAAGAAGTTAATACACTTACCTAAGTCTTTCGGTCCTCTCCTCGGCACTCACAAGTGCTAGGATTAAAGGAAAGCTAGCCTTGTCATCAGGTTCGCCAGCGCAGATCATTTTGATCCTATTTCTGACGTCCTCAGAAGACAAGTTTTGCGAAAATAATCAACTCGCAAAATAAGCTGATCGGGATTTTCTAAAAATTACGGATCGAGAATCTTTGGTAGCATCATCGCGCCAATGAACCGAGCATCGGCGTGCCACGGTCTTTAAGGACTAATCCTCCTAATGGAAAAGTCCCTTACAGCGTGCCGGAAGTTAAACCACGACATTCAAAAGATGGATAGCCTCAATCCATCTCCCAACATTTCCCTCCTTCTTGAAGAGGCGCATGTGCAATTTTCGACCGCCTTCTTACATTTATGTCTGGTAGTCTTCTCGCGTAACCTTCATATAAAACCAGCTTTTCTTCCATGGCGACCGGGAGGACTTGAGTAGATCTGAATATACTCGTCGGCCTTACCGTCGTGAAGCCTTAAGGTACATTCCCGAAGTCTTTGGTTGTTTTCTTCGTATTCGCCATCCGATAGTAATACTTGAAGAGTTCCATCGACGGTGGAATCCCCAAGTACGATTCGCAGAGGTAGACGAAGATGCTTAGGTTTGCAATGGCGTTGGGAGTAAGGTTGATCAACTCAACCTCATAAAACTCCAGCACTTGAGAAAGAAAAGGATGTGCTGGAAGCTTGAGCCCGCACTCAACGTACGCGAGGAACACCGGGATTTCTCCCTCCTCGCCGCTTGGGCAGTGCTCTCCAAAAGCCGATCTCCAAAAGATCAAACTCCTGTCGGGTAACAACCCAACCTTCTCCAAACTTTTCAATCTTTTCTCGCTCAGATCGGAGATCGACCAGTTTGCGATGAGGTCCGACATGGTGCTTTCTTTTTCTTTTTTGGGTGAAGAACTCAAGGAAGATTTTCTTGGAGATAGAGGCGTAAAGGTTTAAAGCACTCAGCCGGGGTCGTTTTATAGGCACTTCACTGTAACCGACCCTGCGAGAAGTCCAACGGGCAAATACCTTTTCGCCGCGGACAGAAAGGCTTTCCTTTTTCAAAGCGGTTTCTCAACTTTAAAATGAATACGAGACCGCCTCGAGTCCCACGGCATTTAATGAGAGTGCATCCAATATGATTACATCGAGAAGGCGTGTTCGCACGACCAAACATTCATTTAAAAGTTCGGGGGCTAGCTGTTGAGGATTAAAATATTCATATATTATCTTAATATACAATAAAAACCATACGTCTTCGTGGTCGTAACTTCTAAGACTACCAACCTAACTGGTCGTAGGTATTGCGGAAGTTATATAATAAATACCCTGGTCGGACAAAGTCTCAAACATAGTCCACGACCGGTAGGTGCTCGATGAAGCTATGAATAGGCATGCAGGTCGAGTCTCAGACCACGCCACTCACTATGTGATGAATGAATCACGTGTTTCATATTCCACATAATACAACACTATTACGGCTAATGATTTGCGTCTCTAAATCATTAACATGAAGCGATTGACGTTTTCACCAACCGCCTTTACGATTAGTGGAACCGCCAAACTGCCGTCTCTTCCCGACCAGGCGCGTCGCTCCCCAACGGATGTCTCTTCATGGGATAACTGCCATCGCTTTATCAACTATTTAAGGAGGATCATGGAAGGACGGAAGAGAACAAGACACAGAGGACACGGGGTACAGCATAGACAGCACAAGTAGAAGACATCAAGCATGATATAGCAAAGTGTTGTGTTTTTAGATACTCCCTGTGTTTGTAATTGTGAGTTCATAGCAATAAAGAGCAAGTCAGATCCATTCCCTGAAGTCACGCACACTTTTCCTCTTTTCATTTATATATTCATAAGATCGGCGATTTGATCGTCGACACACGTGATAGGAGTAACACGCGCGGGAAGAGGGACAATATCCCACGTGCCAGTACGCTCAAGTCCCGCAATCTCCTCTGCTATCGCATGCTGCCACTCCTGATGAACAGTAGCATCACGATAAGAAGTCGATTCGGCAAGAGCCGCTAAACAAAAGCCCGCAAGGAGGCCGAATAGGTGACGATCATGAAGAGCATATTGAGGAGGAGAGGTGAAGAAGATAACCCTTCAGAAATGATGAGGACATGACCCCTATGGATACAACCATATTTGCTATGCTTGTTGTTCCAATTATAAGAGCTCGTATATTTCATCTAAATTATCAAGTGAGCTTATTTTTAGGAGCACCTTTATATTATATGAATTATATGATGCTAACTAATGATAAGAATATATATTTGTGCAGCGTCACATCACTTTTTGTCCAAGCCAAGTAAGAGTTCGAGCTGGACATATTTTGGAATTCAATTCAGCCTCCGAAGACAGTACTGACTTCAAACGTACATAATTTTTACATACGGAGTTCGTTGGAGCTCCACGAGTACTTGATGGAAAGCTTATCTCGTCCTCTTTTCAACAAATCTGTCTCACCTGCAAATTCTTTCTGTGCACACCTAATCACCAAAAGAAGGTGATATGTCACCTGTTTGGGCCAAATTGGGATTTGTAATGCTTGGGTCCAAGAGGAAGGCGCTACCCTAGGGGGGCCGTACTGTTTACATGGTACTGTTCACGCATAAACAGTACCATAAATAGTATCTTCATCTATTTTCTTAGCTATGTGTGGCCCCCTTCCCTATTTAAGGTAGTCAAACCCTCTAGTTTTCCTTGGATGTTATTTAGTTAAAAGTTAGCTTCATTGCAACTTCGTGTATTGGCTTGTATCGATTAGACCAACCATAATACCGCTATAGAATCCCAACTTTATCAAATATTTCAATCCTATTTGTAATTTCAGATTGCTTATTATCTTGTTCTTGTGTGTTCTTCGATTGCATGCAGGAACAGACCTTCGTGGTCAGGTCGATTGTGCTTCTAGCAAGATCGATAACAATCACAGAGTTGGTTCAGTGATTGCGGTTATATTAATTGTGTGTGATTGGCTAGCTGAATCGTGAGAGTCATCTACACCAAAATCGAGTTATCGTTCTCATCGAAAGATCGAGACACCCATTGTCACACCAGGTGGTATTAGAGATTTCGTTCATCAGTGAGATTTTTTCCCTTTACCTATAGTCGACAAAAAAATAAAGTTGGTTCATCCTGTCCAAACCAATTTGTGCTTGCAATTTTTCTTTTCAGTTTGCTCGTTAAATTCTTGGTTGCATCATCGTGTCAGGTTGTTGATTTCTAGTTCTAATTTTTTGTCTAGTTTATCATTATCTAGTTTGCATCTTGATCTTCGTGTTACTTTGCGTTGCTTCATCATTGTGTCCAACTTCGTGCCAAATAATCTCCTGCCGCTCGTTGCTGCGGCAACCAAAACCGCCTGCCATCGTTGGCGCAGCAACCAAAACCCCTGCCATCGCTACCGCGGTAAATACAATCCCTATTAATACGTCCCAAATGAACAGGACCAGTCACTCCGTTGCCGGGCACCGACGAGGCAAAAGCAATACACATATCCGCATCCGATGAAGGCAGACGTACATATGATTGGGTGCCGACGAGGCGAAAGTCATCCTCTTCATCGACATATCCTATCCACAAACTGACACAACAATGACGTATAGTGACTAGGCATCGGTGAAACAAAGCCACCTGTATCACATCCGCACCATCACCACTTGCATCTACACCAACATGCATATGGACGAACATAAACACGACGACGACCATAAGTGTAGCTTAATCAGAGGTATTCTGTAGGCTTGTCGTGCAGATGTAATTAACTTGTCGTACACCATGCACAATCTCCAGACATATATATTCCTTAAGCATAGTTGCAAAAGATGATGAACTCCTGTAAGAGCATGTATTTTGTATATTCAACGCAGAATTAATGAAATAAAGTGTTCCCTTATTCCATCTTCTGTCCTTCTGTTTTGACAAACACAGACACATGTATTTCCTTTCAACGGGAGGAACCTCGTCATGACGAGCTAAGCAGCCGCGTACTGTCCCTTACTTGTGATTATATAGGTTTCAAAACATTTATTACAGAAGCTTTCGTCGATATGTCCGAGTGGTTAAGGAGACAGACTCGAAATCTGTTGGGCTTTGCCTGCGCAGGTTCGAATCCTGCTGTCGACGATTTTTGCGCGTTACTAGAATTTGCCGCGTGCGCTCGATCAGAGGATAGGAACAGACGTGGCCAAACGGTCGGATCAGCTTGGGCGTGACATGTTAGGTTCGTTCATTATATAGGAACGTATTAGTTTTAATGCAGTGGCAATGTGTTAATACTAATTTTAATCGTTAGAGGTGGGAGTAATTTTTAATAAAGATATATTAATGAAGATTGGAGAATGCAAAGTGATTAAATGGTTTAGAGGTGGGAGTCTGTATTAATCTTGGTTGTTCAATTCAGATCCAACGGTCAAGATTGGTATTAGATATTAAGTATTTGAATTACAAATTCTACTTAGATAGTTACGTATATATATATATATATATATATATATATATATATATATATATATATATATATATATATATATATATATAGGAAAATGGTTTAGTACTCACAGGAGTATGTACTCTATCTCATATACCACTTAAATCGTATGATAATACCTCTTTATCTATTTGAGTATACTCCAATAATGATTATAAGATACCCCAAAGTGAGTTCTATGAAAAAAATCATTAAAGTCCATCTTTTATAGCTAAATTTGTGTATATACTTCTTTCATATATGAAAAAGGGTATATAGCAAAAATAAAGGACCCCAATGAAAATTTTCAATCAAGTTGCATTGGAGTATCTTATAATTAATATTTAAGTATCTTGAAAATGATAAAGAAGTATAATATATTTATTTAAGTGGTATATTCGAAGCGGGAGTATGTACTCCCGGGAGTACGAAACGGGCGTCCTATATGGTTTTATTTTGTATTTTTAAAATTTTATATAGTTCATTTTTTACAATTTCATATGTATTTCTTAATTCCACACCATTATTTTATATTTTGAATTTTTAGATTTTTTTTGGATTTTTTCAAATCTTTTTATTTTTTGGATTTTACTTTTTTTTCGAGCTAAGTACGACCCGTCGGCATGGCACAAGTAGCCTTCGGGCCATACTTGGGCCGCCACCCAGACACGTGGGGTGGCATGACCTCATGCGGCAGCCACATCTTCCCATTGTCCAGCCGCCAATAAGACGCCACCACACCCCGCTGCCACACGCCACGCCCCGCTCGGCTCTGGCACTAGCGCCATCGCCCTCCACCGACTATAAAATGTTGGAAATATACCCTAGAGGCAATCATAGAGATAATGATATTTCATTATGTTCATGTTTTTGATAATATGTTATCATGTTCCTTGAATAAATCATTTGTTATAGATCAATAAGTATGTGACTTGTTGGTGGATCTCTTTAACTTATATGATGTCATTCTAAATGTATCCCTAGTCGGAGGTCACTGGTCGGAACACCAGTGACTCTATGACTACCACATGTATTGATTGATGACCTGGTTTCACCGGTCATGGATATGGAGATATCGAATCAATAATGTGAGCGCATGTTAGAGAACATAGGGTTGGATAGACCCATCATTGAGACACTATTGAGATTGTTATGAATCTTTGTGTCATTAGTTGGTCTCAAGTAATGATGATGTATAATCCTTAGACCTGAGATCAGCATGGTTCCCTACATGTGTAATAGCATTCTTAGGTGTTGCCAAACGCTACTCAGAATGGCGAGGTAGTTATAAAGGTAGCTTTCGGGTATGCTATGAAACATGCGGAGGGATGTGACTGGTCGAGATGGGATTTACCCCTCCTAACATAACAGGAGAGATGTCTCTGGGCGCCTCGTGGTGATCAGATAAAGAAAGTGCATGGCTATGCCACTAGTGGTCGAAGTGTCAACCACATGATATTATCCGACACTCGATCGAGAAAGTATTGAACAGTCCATGGTTGACACATAATCTCACCTGGAGTTCAACCAGGCATCGTGAGGCAAAGGGAGAATGCATGAGTAGGTTGCTTAGTTCGATCAGTCACGGACTAGTCGAATGGAGATACGGTGGTCGTAGATTGGTCAAACGTAATCCAGAATGGTAAGAACCTGGTCGTAAGGAGTTATGAACTGGTCGTGACCAAATACAACTTGGTCGTATAGAGATACGAACTGGCCGTAAGTGATGAGGACCTGATCATAGATCATATTACATCAAGGCTCGTCCGATATATTCTATGTGTCTTTGGGAATCGCTATGTGCTGCTAGGTGCCGCTGACGACTAGTGATCAAAAAAGAGTTTCCGAGTCATAACCGATTACACATGAATCTGTGAGGTCGCTCACTTAAAGGGCAAGGATCTGTTTTGGATGGTGATCTGAATTCGTATAGGCCACGAGCTCCTAATGGGCCTCCAGGTAGAGACTCATCATGGATGCCTATATAAAGAGGGGCGGTGGCATAGGGTGAGGGGGACGAGAGGATGATCTTTGGAAGAACTCCCGAAACCCTAATGGCCACATCTTCTCAACCACGCCATCGGTGCTAGCACTCCAAAGCGTGGTGATCCTGCCCCGTACGTGTGGATACCTCGGAGGTGTTGTTGCGAAGCATCAGCACTGGGACGATCCGCAACTTGTGACGTTCACCGGAGTCGGAGGAGAAGTCTCGCGACGAGTACGACCACTCGGAGGAGCAGACGCGCTTCGAGTACAACCACTCGAAAGAGGAGACACGTCGTGAGTACGACTACGACTGCATCAACTCGCTACAACGACTCTACTTCCGCTACGAGTCGGCGCGTCTAGCGGTAATCTCGTGATCTATTACTTGTGGTGGTTCCTTGGTTGCGCATTAAATTTTTGTTTGTGCTATCGTAGCCTTGCCGCGTTACCCTTCATAAAATCCCACCACCACCACACTGTCTTCATCCCCAACCTCCCTACAACCTCACGGTGCCCTCCTTTCTTTCCCAACTCTGGCCAATTCCACTAATCGTCGCCGTCCCCTTTCTTCTTCCTCGGTGAGCCAAAGCTTGATTCACCATTGCCTTCTTGCCCTTGCTCTTCCAACCCTGTCACTAGCCCCGCCTTGACCTCCCGTAGCCATCCCCCACCACCACCCATCCCATCCCTGCCACTAGATCGCCGACGCCGTCCTCCTCCACCGCACCACACACGGCCATCGTCGCCAAACCAATTCCATCCTCCCAGAGCACCACTGTCACCACCACCGAGGTCCTCTCGCCCCACTGATGCTCACAAGCCCACCAATTTGGTCGAAGCACCACCAGAAACCGTTGGCGTCGATGCCTATTTCGGTCGTGCGCCACCACTATCGCTCGCCCCTCGCCGGACCTCCTCCGGCCCTGCAAAACCCCTAAATGGGTTGCCCACGGTCCGGAGATGTTTGCTGCACCATCCGGTGCAGCCGCCCGCTTCCATCGCTGGAGAAATTGCTGTCGCTACCATTTTCTTGCTCAGCTGCCATGGGGAGCGAGCTCTAGCTTGCTTTGCACGAGTTGGGCCGTCGAAGCAGGCTGGCAAGGCTAGCCCGATTGGCTTTTGGGCTTAGCAAAGCCAAGTGGGCTGGCCCAATATTGCTTCCCGCTGTAAGTCGTTGTTCAAAACCCAACCCGTTAGCCAAAGCCCAAAACCCATCATTGTTCATAGAACCCAAACTACAGTGAACTGTGCCAACCCGATACTGTTCACTAGATCTGATATCGTTCACCCAAAATCCATTAGACATATATATGTTCATTTTGACCGTTTTGAGCCTGTGAATATTTTCGACTCTGTTTAGCCAAATCAAGCACAAGATAAGTCCCAACCACCCCACACCACCTTTATTTTTTGTTATTTATAAATTTCTTTATTTCATGTTATTCCTAGCTCACTCCTTGATGAGATCGGATTTTTATTTGTTTTTGTCTTGCGGCAAGCTCCGACTTCAAAGTTCAAGCCCCATAATACAACGGTCAGGATGTTAGAAGCAGAGCTAATCAAAGACTTTGAACAAGGAGGCATGTTGCATTCTTTGATCATGTTTAGCCTATATTTCATGTATTTATATTATTAATTTCTTTATCATATTTATGACAATTACTTCTTTATTGAAATAATACTTTGGAATGTAATGATGATTAGTTGTATCTTATCGCCCCACATACAAGCCTATCTGTTCTTTGTAGACCGTATTCACCTTGACAAGTTTAAGTTACATAAAATGATAACTAATATTCGACATTGTCACACAATGTGTTTATAAATACTGAAAAAGGGTATTGGCTAACCGTTAATGGTTTTGGTGGAGAGTCGAGGGTTGAGACTAAGGGGCTGGACAACCCAATAGACTTGATAAAAGTGAGTCAAAGGTAAGGGTGAGGAGGTGTACAACCACAAGTTGGTTGTGAGTCCACCTCTTCACTGGAGACAGGTAAGAACTTGAACCTTGTGCCAAGTAAACAAACACATAACTCGCTCAAGCACGGGTTTGGTATATCCAATATGATTTAGTACACTGATCTTCCAATTAAATATCTACAGGATGACACTTGCTTTTGTGTACAGAGCAGCCGCGGTTTTGGGATGAGTCAGGAGTGGTCCGGTTTGGACACTTATTGTGCTACACAACGGTAGAAACAGTCAGCGTCGGACCGTGTACTTCACCATTGGTTGGTGATTTTCCGATAGCTGTATTGTCTAAGAACCTACTAGGTAGAGACTAGAAATGTTGAGCAGTGAAAATACCTTATTATCTCAACTCAGTTGCACACTATCATGTTGTGTGTATGTTGCATGGCAATATGAGTTTGATGTATCTTGTGGGTAAAGTTGGGTAACTCTGTAGAGTATAATTAATAGTATTCGAATACACCGTGCTTCCGGTTAAGATGGTAATTATAATTGTTGAGTAAACCTTTGATGTTATATTAGTGTGATTTTACTATTTTAAGGGTAATCTGCTTTAACTCAAATGTTGCATCCACATATACCTGATATGGTAAACCCTCAACGATCAATTGAACCTCTGACATGTAATTAAATAGCTTTTTATGCAACTTGCTGAGTACGGTTTGAGTACGGTTGTGTACTTATACTTGCTAAATCAACTACAGAAGAAATATGGGAAAACTCTGATGATCTTGTCGAGGAAGGTTTTGGTAGACCTCTGGATGACGATGATTACTGGTATTAGGTCTCAACCATGGTCAAGTGTGTCTATAGTTTGGAAGTTCTTTTATCTTATAATATATTAACATTCGGCTTAGATATCCGTATCTATGTCAAAACCGATTGTTAAATCTTATCATTGTGTAATAAAATTTTACTTTTATTATAATAATAAATTTATTTGTGATACTATTTTTTACTTAACAACTGTACATTCTAAACAGTTGGCGACTGGTCGGGCAACGGCCGGGGGTAGATGTGCGCCGGCAGATGAGAGAGATGGGATGGATAGTTTGCATCACATTAAGGAACCTCGATTTTGCCTATTCTCGTGAGACTGTGATACGGGGAGTTGCTGGCTACTTCCAACCTTCCGCACAAATAGGTTGCACTGTAAGTCTAATATCCCCGAAGTTCACGCGGGACTTTGCACAGAGCAAATAAATGTCCACATTTGTAAGATAACGATGACGACAAAAAAATGAAAAAAAAGACAACACAATAAGTAGGCTGCCGCCCAATCCTTCATGCACCACCGCCCACCACCCGGTTGCCACACATCTCTAGAGTTGGGACTTGGGCCGTGCTTTTTTGGGCCAGCCCGAAGCCCGGTCGGCACGGCATGGTCTAAGCACGATACGACACGGCACGTGGTGGGCCGGGTCGGCCCCGATCGAATAGCGGGCCCAGCCGGGCCTGAGAATGCGGCCCGTTGGGCGGCAAAGACGACGACGCGATCAGTTGGGCCATGCTTGGACCGGCACGGCACGAAATAGGCCCTACCTTCCCGTTCTTGCTCAATCCCTCCCTTAGCCTAGCACAATCACTCCCCCACACTGGCCTAGCCCAACCAATCATTCCTTTCTGCCACCTGGTTTGGCCCACGAGTTTCTTTGTCTTTCCTGGACGGTGGAGGCGGCGGTTGTTGTCTTCTCAAGCGTCTATAGTTACTTAGGGCTAGGCTTGGGCCGGCACAACACGATCCCGGCACGGCGGGTTTTGGGTCGTGCTAGGCCTGACCAGAGACGAGGCGGGCCGGCACGGTACAGTACGGTGGGGTGACCGGACCGAGCTAGCACGACACGACACGACCCGAAACACGACGAGTCTAGACCGTGCCGCATGGCACGACCCAATGCCCACCTCTACACATCTCTCCCATTGTCATCCTAGTAACGCTTAACGATTCTCTTAGTTTAGTAAGCTCACGTGAGATCTGCATAGCGACAACAATGTTCACACCTGCGAGGTGACGATGACGGCACAAAAAGCAGGTTGCCACGACTAACTCTGCACGCACCACGCCCGGCGGTCACACATCCTCCCGTTCTCGTCCCTATTGAAAACACATTAAAGCTTCTCTTTTATTCAGTAAGATCACTACAAGATTACAAAGGACTCTGCATAACGCCAACACTGCTCACATTTGTAACGATACAAGAATACATACAGCACAGTAAGTAGTTTGGCACCCAACTCTGCATGCGCCACCGCTCGGTTTTCACGCATCCTCTCTAGTTGACATCCCTAGTAACACACTCGTGAGCTGAGTACGACGACACAAAAAAAGTAGATAGCAATGTTCACACTCGTGAGACGAGTACGACGACACAAAAAGTAGATTGCTTCAGGCGCCCAGTTGTCATCCCTATCAGAGCCATACGCTATCCTTTTTCTATGTGCTTGTAGTAACCCACTGGGTGATACGAATTTCCATCAAATATTCTAGCGTCTTCCTTCTGTTATCCGTGCCTCGTACCAACACCTATGTAGAGATAGCCCACCTGCTGAAGCATACCAAACGTTCGCTGCAGGCAACAGGAAGAAACCCCACAGAATCAAGGGAATCATCACAGCCTAATGGAACCCATGGTTCCTCTCCTTACCGTAACCTTCTGCCCCGGTCTCCTCTACCTCGGCTCTCTGATCGGTAGGTGCCATCTCTGGCTCCCAAGCTTCCCCATGCATGCGATGGTGCAGCACCTGGACCTCCTCCTCGTCGGTCTCCTCTACGGCTGCCTCTTCACCGGCGCGCTCTTCGTCGCCACCTCCCTCGTGCTGCTCGTCCTCCTCACCGCGGCGCTGCTCGCGACGCTCGCGCTCGCGGCGTCCGACGCGTGCAGGCTCGTGGAGCCGGCCGCGTGCGCGATCGACACGGTCGCGGCTAACATGAGGCTGGCGCGCGCGGTTGCCATCTACGCCGTGCTCAAGACCGCGGTCCGCTCGGTGCTGGTGCTCCGGCCCAAGATCGGCGCGCTCGTGTCGCGCGTCAGGGCGCTCGCGACGAGCCGCCGGGCGTACTACATGACGAATTTGCTGTGGAGAGCTAGCGTTTCGCTGTTGTAGCATGAGAATGTAGTACAACAGGAGGCGCACATGTAACAAGCATGCTCCCTTCAATAAAAATTTAAGGTCAAAAACAAAACTGTCTTTGAATTTGCATCTGAAAGATGCAATCCGTATAAACAGTTTCAGATGCAATCCGTACATACAGTAACCCATCGTGGGCTTCAATGGTATTACACATGCTTACAGGTTGCACATAAGACGAGAAAGTGTAGAAGAGAACCCGACAAAAAAGGGACGAAATAAGTTCTCCATATTATTGGTTGCATTCCGCTGAGAGACACCTCTAGTTGGGTACCAAATTTGATACACTTCAGTGAATAGAAAATTGCAAACAATGAGCGGAAAACTACGAAGCTATTCAATCTAGTATACAACAAAGTATCCTACTAAATCCAACAGCAAAGGTGCTTCGAGATGTACACGAATGAATATCTTCAGTCTCGTATGATCATGAACTTTCCACATTCGCGGCAGTTTGAATTTCGAATAAACATGTGCAGCTTCAAACCTGTTATCTTGGACTTGGTAGGTGCAATGGATAAAAATTAGATGGCATGTCAAAGCCTCGTACGGCAGCACTATACACGAGCACCCAATGTCTGCAGCTCATAAAACGAAAAATGATGGTTTAGGGCAACAACAGTTTATTAGGTCTTTGAAATGAAAGGCAGAATTTCCTATGATACAGTTCAAACCTGGCTAACAAGAAGATCCACTTGTTCTCTGTACATCTCTTTCAGGTCAACAATATCATTTCTTAGCTCTTCCAACTGCAAAACAGCATTAAAATTTTCAAAATGTCTGTGTGAAATAACAGGTAAAGAATTACAAAACAATGCGGTACTTATAGTGAAAACTCAACTGAACATTTCCTGACTGTATTGTTAATACAATTTCTTACAAATATATAATAGCTGTCAGTCTGGTGCAATGCGAACATGTCCTGTAATGTGTTGTTGACACAAGTTATTGCATTGAACTTATATCCCTCTGATCACGAGTCATGACCTTAAAATTACGCAACTTACATTAGTCAGACAATTACTCCCTCCATTTCGCTATAATTGTCCATGACCTCGGGAGTATCCGTTTCAAAATATTTAATCTAGAGTATGGTTATTGAGATTTTTCTACTCTCTACTCTACTAAAATGCTTTGGATTAGGTTAAGTGATTATGTTATGTCATTTAATAGGTATGCTCATTTATCATTAACTATTTCTTAAATTTAGTGCTTCCTTGGTCCGTGTGTATGGTGAGTTGTGGACAAATATAGCGAAACGGAGGGTGCAGTTCAATCGTTAAGCTTAAGCTTAAGTGCATCTCCAAATAGAAAAGTAAAGGCAATAGGTAGACGAGTATAAGCTTTATAAGCCTATGCTTAACCCAGTTTACTCAAAACAATTTACGCCTCATAGCCTAGCTAGGCCGAATGTGCCTAAAGCTGTAACAAGAAATGCAACCCTTAAGTCGGTTCCACTTCCACCCACCAAAAGTCACTGCAACCTGCTTGGTGCAGGAATTACAGATTTAGTAATTTAGTGAAGTTAATTACATAGGATTCAGTATATGAAGATCGATACCAATTTAATTCATGGAGGAGAACCTTTTTTCCACATGCCAACAAACTACATAAAAAACATATTTCGGACACTCGTGATTTATGCATCTTATGATGAAGTCATAGATAGACAGTAAAGCCAATAGGCTTAGCATCCTTGATTATGTTTACACAGGGGATTACAATATATAGAGGCCCAAGGGGCCTGTTCACATAGCCAGGACTTAAATAGCAGTAATAGACTCAGTAATCTAATATGAAGATCGATACCAGGTAGGCAGCCCTTGGTGAAGACATCAAGAACCGAGAAGTAGTGGGTACATGAAGTACACGGACAGCACCAATAGCAACACGTTCCCGACGAAATGGAGGTCGATCTCCACATGTTTGGTGCGCTGATGTTGCACTGTGGTTGGTGGAGAGGTTAAGGAGCCTTGTCAAGAGGATGATGGAGTTCTCATGGAGGATCGTTGTAAACAACAAGTTGTGTTGGGAACGAGGAATGGCGAGGCCATGATCAAGAGTCCCCGAGATACCGCAGATCCGTTTGGCAAAGAACAAGATGACTCTCCCGAGGATCGTGCATGTGAAGGCAAACTTGTTGGACAAAGATATGCCAGCTGCGATAAGGCGTGGGATCGCAACGAGGGACCAAAGAAGGGCGGATATTTTGCACAGTGTCAGCGGGAGTGGAGCATGGTTTGCAATGCCAACAAACTACGTTGAGAGAGGAATAAAAGTCACATCGCCATGCCAAGAAAATGATGAAGACAACATGGCGAACTCCTTCATCGAGCATCAATTTATCAGGCGAGGAGGCAAGGAGAATAATATCTTATGATCTACGAACCATGGCGGTGAAGCTTGATGAACCCTAGGGAGAGCGGGAATGATCAACACACGGATTTGTTGAGTGCAAACATCTTGAGGAAAGTTGGTGAATGTTGGTGGAAGCGATACGCTTCGAGAGGGTCCTTGAAGGAAGGCATTCTTGACGTCAAGTTGATGAAGTGACGGTGGCGGTTTGACAACAGGATCAAGGTTTCATCGTAGTCAATACCGGGCGTTGAGTGAAGCCACAAGAATTTATGTTTGAAAACCCAATGGCGGCCGAGGACAAGCTCCCAAGTGTTATTGTGGCGCGACGCCGGTGAGGATCGGCGAGGCATCGCGGCATGACCAGGGAATGGGAGATGACCCTCAAAGATGAAGAATACGAGGTGAATGTATCCGATCTTCCCACGAGTCATCATACCATGGTTGTTGTCATGACCAACCGGAGGACCATCTTTAACATACCGTGGGGAAGGTATGATCTTTGGGCGGAGGAGGAGCGAAGAAATGGTGATGATGGACGTGGGTGACCGCGGTCTCGGTGAGAGCTTGACCGGGCGTCTGGGCAATGCTGGCGGTGTGGAAGCCTTGAGGGGCGGCCGGGTCTTTGGCGAGCAGGGGGCAGAGCGAACAGAGCATCCTCGGATACCTGCAGTGCGACTGCAGAGGAATCGAGCGGGGCACCGGAAGTTGTACTAGCAGGCGAAGAAGGAGCTAGCGACTCATTGTTAGTTAGAAAATCAAGCTCGTGAGGAGTGGAGGTCGGTGTCGAGAGAAGGGAAAGGTCGTCTCATCTGACGAGAGATGATGACACTGTTAGTGTTGAGATCGAGGCACCGTATCCTTTGTGATCGGAGAGTAGCCAATGAAGGCGCATGAGGAAGAGCGAGGGGCAAGTTTATGAGGGGTGGTTGCGGTGAGGTTGGGGTAGCAAGTGCAAAGTACGAAGATCATGATAGGCGGTCGGGTGCCGTGGAAAGCAAAGTAGGGTGTGCTCATGTCTAGAGTCTTAGTGGGAAGGCGATTCAGAGGTGGGTGGTCAGAAGGGCATCGACCCAATAAGAAGGGGCATGGAGGCTTGAAATAGTAGAGTCGCGGGTGACATTGTTGGTGGTGCGAATCACGTAAAAAGTATCGGACTTGAGGCGCGATGGAAAGGTCCAAAGAAAATGGGAGCGATCATCGAGGATAACTAAGTAATATTTGAAAGCAGGATCTAGAGGAAGAACTATGAAATGGTAAGCGAACATGGCGCCCAAGCCGACACGCATGACAGAGGAATCATCGCAGCTTGCTGCAGACTATGGAAGAAGACCGAGCAAGACTCAAGGGTAGCTGCGCCAGGGATGGCCAGAGACGACGATGCCGTAGTCGGGGAGGAGTTGCCACCAAGGCGCGAGATCGATGGAGATGCAGAAGGCTGCAAGGTGTAGAGGGTCCCGAGTCGTATACCAGAAGGAGGTGTTTTTGGAATGGAGATCCTTCACGAAACACCAAGAGGTCGTGCCAACTCTTTGGAAGAATGGCACGGTGCCAACAACAATAGAAGATGGAAAAGAGGAAGATCCCAGGGTTGGAGGCATGAGAGGAAGCACGAGTCAATCACCCATTCCGAGGAGCTTGGTGGTGGTGACAGGTGTGGTCTTTGGCGTTGGCAAGATTCTCGAGTCCATGGCGACCAAGTGGAGGTGGGAGCTTCTTTGAGGCGCTGGTAGTATGCCCCGGGATGGCGATGGGTGAAGTATCCGGGGCATACCAAAGAACTTCTTTGTGGTGATGGGGCGGACGACGCGAGACGCTGGAGCACGAGGATTGCCAGTGGACGGACCCGCCACATATGAATGGACCCGCCCAGGTTGAGACAGAAGGCCACCGCCGCCACCTTGAGGCCGCTGGTCTTGGTTGCTTGAAGAGCCACCGCGAGCCGCCTTAGCCACGTCCGCCATGGGCGTCGATCGCGGCGGCTGTTGTTGCTTGCTTCTTGCCCGACAATCGATGAGGCCTTGGAGAGCAGAGAGGCGGAGCCGGCGCTTCTTTGGAGGATGAGGCGACGAGGGCGGGCTGAAGGTGGCGCCATGTTGAGCTCGGCGGCGGAGATCGGCCACGGACATCGATGAAAGAGGAAAAGGCTTCGCCGAGCGACGAGTGCGACATGAACCGAAGCGTTCATTGAGTCCGCGAGCGTTTAGCACCAGTCACGGTCCAGAATGGGCTCGCCAAGGTCGGCAAAGTTCTAGAGCTTGAAAATGAGGAGGGCCGCTTCCTCCTGGAGCTCTTTGGGACCGCTCGGCGTTAGAGTCCCGCAGGAGGCGGCCTCGTCTTCCGGCTTCTTGACGGGCGGCGAGGCTTCGTCGCGCTTTGCTGCGGCGGCCGCCCGGGCGCTGGAGCTCTTTGTTTCAGTGCTTCCAGCAAGTTATAATGTGCTGCATGGGAGCAATACCTCTTCGGTCTTTGTTTCCCTTAAGCCAGGCAAAGCAGCAGCTTCAATCCGCAACTTTTCACACTGCATAAAATTCAGTTAGTTTGCACACATATAGATAATGAAATAAACCTCTGGTTGGCTCATCAGGATTTACTTGTTCGGTCATTTTCACCAACTCCTCTGCCAGGGAATTTCGAATGGATTCCAAAGAAGCCTACAACACAGTAGTAACATTAGTTCACTGACAAGAGCATCTGCATGACTAGCGTACCAGCAACTGCAGGCCCAACCCAACTACTAGCAAAAACTAAGCAAATTAACAACAGCACATAACCAAGGAATATAGCAAGAGTACCAAAAACAGAAAATAGCCAAGGTCAGAATCATTGATGAAATATATATAATACTAAATCATGAACATTTGAGGGTACCATGATGCCCTGCTCCATATTACAAAAAACTGGAACATGCAAAAAAAGGACTGGCAAGGTTGCAAGCATATGTGGCTTCATATGGTGTAGTGAAAAATCCTAATGGTGAAAAAAAATCAAAGGCTGGATGAGCAAAACATCTTCTCGTTGAAACGTAAGTCACAGAACTATGCAAAGCTATTGCTTCCACTTCCTGGCAGTACCTCGCTCGCTACAGTCCAGATGCTGTCGAATATAAGTTGGGTAACCAGGCACCCAACTGAGATACAGCCAAAAACAGACCAGTTTTGGGCAAAAACACAGTTGGGCTCAGGTTGGCAGGAAGTTCGAAAGTTTCCCGTTTTTAAAAGAGCAGTGTGAAATAATGTGTTTATGGACAAGAACAGGGATAAACTCAGCAAAAATGGGTGTAAATCATCATCAGCAACCTAGCTCCAGTAAATCAGCTTTTGGTTCCAACTGGTATAATCAGTGACAGCCCCAGCTTGAAAAATCAGTTACTGTCAGTTCCCAGAACTCTGCTATAATATTCTATATACAACAGGAAAAAAGGGAGAGGAGACTTCATGGGGGATGGGGCATTAATAAAAGAACTAAAGAGATTTGAGGATATACATCGAAGGGATGCATATACATACCAAGCGTGACATGTAAGAAGCCAGCTCTCCATCCTTTTGACGAAGTGCTGATTCAAAAGCACTTGGAGTCATGCTCCTCAGATAATATGACATGTTACTTTCTGCAGACATTCTCCTCTCTAATGAAGCACTGTCTGATAAATCCAACGTTGCTTGAAGGAAATGGCCTTCTTCCAGACTATTGATACTCCCAGCACTAGAGAGCTTTCTGAGAGGGGCATTTCCTTCAAGAGAAGCAAAGAGGAAACCAAAATATAGATAAGGCAACAGACAGATATAAAGAAGTTGGATTTAACTCAGAAATCTCAGAAATTAATGGAAAGTGAATAAAGAGCATACTTGTTTGGTCTGGAAGTGGAACTTTAGGTGCTTCACGGGGAGACATTTTCTCAAGTTCTGCCCTGGCCGCCTTTTCCCTTTCAAGATCCTGAAAGTGCAATTCATGCAAGAAATTATTGAAGACATTACATTCTAACCAAGTTGGTCACGTATGAACCAGAAAACGAGTAGACTACTCACAAGGATGGAGTGATATGATCAACCATTGTTTCGTATAAGAGATAAGATCGATAAAATATAAAACACATTTTGTTCACATAGAAAAAGCAACTACGTAAATACAGACACCAATGGCATCCACTTCACAAAAATTGACTGGTCTGTTGATCCTAAAAAACCTGCTGCAAGAGTCTCCAAAGTTCAAAGTTTGTGTTATACGAGTAGTTGATATTAATTAGTGTACAAGTTTAAACTTTAAAGATAGTGTTTCTAGGGCTCATTAATGAAATTAGCAGGAAAAACATCGCAATCATACGGTCTTCTCAAACCAATCAAATTAGTCACTTGTATATCCCTATGTTCTGAAAGATTGATTAACATAGTATGTCGACTACCTTCTCAAGCAGCTCCTGTGTTCTGCTGCTTCTTGCAGCTCCTTTTTGTGCCTAGCCCTGAGCTCCTTTATTTCTTCTTCAAGCTGTTTGGCCCGTCCTTCTTGTATTGCGGCCTCCTCCTTAATAGCTAGGTACTCCTGTCTACTTTCAGATGCTCTCTGCCTCTCCTTTTCGAGGGATCGCCTGAGCTGTGTCTGCTCTGTTCTAAGGATTGTAATCTGCATAAAACCCAATGTTCATATCAAAAGAATCACTTCTCTGACTAAAAGTCTGAAACTGAGCCCCTAAAACCCTGGTTATAGCAATGTAACACAATTGTTGGTTTCGGAAGAAATTGATGCACAAACCTGGGTCTCTAGAACAGTTATTCGGGACAAACTTTGTGACAAACGCTCATTTACAGACCGCTCCTTTTCTTCTGCAGCAGCCGCTTTTGCTTCTGCTTCCTGCATATTTGAGTAAAGTAACATATACATAAAAAAAAAGTTCATAGTTCATGTCCATTTCTTTTGTTGTCCAATAATTTCAACCTCTTGTTTATAGTTCTAGTTTTCTTGATAGATTTTATGCACACCACTATTAAAAATTATTAATCAGAACAACAGACCTGAAGGCGAGAGTTTAAGGTTCTCTCCACACCAGCCCACGCTTCTGCCCTTCGAGCAGCTGTCTCCTGTTAATTAACAGACAATTGATTAATCAACTCACAACAGTAAAGGAATTAAACATCTGCAGAAGTGATATACATACACCAAATAACGGAAGAACAGTGAAATAACTACACACAAGAAAAAGCAAAGCCAAGCACCAATACCTGCATGGCTTCAATTTGCCTTAGCTTTCTTACTTAAGTTCAGGATTAAATGGGGGAAAAAAGGTTTTCAAAGCTTTGGTCTTAAACCCCTCAGATTAAAGCCCAACCCCTAAAGGGTTTTTTCCCCCAAAAAAAGGTTTTAAAAAATTAATTTCCCAAAATTCGGTCTTTCCTTTGGGCTCAAAGGGGTTGGAAAAATCCTTTATGGTTGGTTTTAAAAATTTGGAAAATTTCCTCCCCGGGAAACAACGTTTTCAAAAAAAATTCCCCCCTTTTTTCTTGGGAAACCCCAAATTCCCCCTTAAATTTTCGGATTTTTGCCCCTTTAAAAATTTTCCCCCTTTGGAAAAAAACCCCCCCAAGAAAACAAAATTCCCCAAAAATTTTTGGGTCTTTTTTCCCATTTCCCTTTTTGGAAGGGCCTGGGGGAATCCCTCATTTAAGGCTTGGTTTTTTGGGGTATTTCAATAATCATAAAACCGGAGAAAAAAGGATTCTGGAACTTAAAGGCCTCAAAGGGGAAAAGGCCCTTGGTTTTAAAGCTTTTTTTCCCGACCCAAATTTAAACTTGCCACCCCTTTAATTTCCCCTTTGCCCTTGGAGAAAAAGGTTGGGGTTTGGCGAAAGGTTTTTTTTAATTTAAAAGATTGGAAAGACTAAAGGTTAAACCAAATTTCGGGAAAAGGCCTTTCCCTTTTTACCTCAAAATTTAAAAGAAATACCCCTTTGGCCAAATTTTTTTTTCCGTCAAATTTTCCCGGTGGCCCCTTTGTTTCCTTTTTGGGTTAAAACTTAAAAAATTTTTGGGAGGGGGTAAAAAACATAATTTTTATTTAATTCCAAATTTTAAAAAACCCAAAAGGGAAATCCCTTTTTTTGGGGAAAGGCTCATTCCAACCCTTTAAAAATGGCCCCTTTCAAAACCCGGCATTTTTAAATTTAAAGATTCTTTTTCCCCTTTTAAAATTAGGGCCAAACTTCCCAAATTGGTGTCACCGGAGAGCCACTGGCGAGGCGATAGCTCCTGAGTGGGAGGAACCTCGAGCCGCCGGGGATGTCCACCCCGGCGACCCTAGTCCCTCATCCGCTTGTAGCGATCCACGATACTGTGGCCGTCATCTTGTGATAGGTGTAGTGGAGACCGCGATGAAGCGGCAACCGCGGTGTGCTAGGAGTTGGAGGATCACGATCGGTCTTTGAAATGTGAGCGAAGGAAGCAGTCTTTGAAGCAAACAAGATAACTCATGTCGAGCTGCGCCACGATGACGAGTCTCCTTAGCACGAACACTCGTGTGAGCCTCCACTAAGGTCGAGCGCGGGTGGCGAGTCAGGAGCTGAGCATGCACAGTCTCAAACTCAAGGGGGAGCCGTGTCAGAAAGTTATAGAGACGGTGAGTCTCTGGTGAACCTGAGCCGCCTGGCAAGGATAAGTCCGTGAACATCAGGCCCTAGAGAATCGGTGAGCCACACCTCGAGAATCGTGCGGTTGAAGAGAATCACGTCACAGTGCAGGCGCAGTGGCGTGGCTACGTGCCTGCTTCTCGGTGGCAGCGACTTCGCTTGCGTCGTGCGTCTGTGGATCTCGACTTCTTGAAGAGAATGCGTCGGTGCCGCGGTGGAGCGACTCTTCAACAACCGCGAGTCACGCGCCATCTTGCTTTGGCAAGGAATCGTCGCCGCGGTGGAAGGGCGGGGTCCATTCTCGTGGCGTCGTCGATCCAATCACCACAAAGAAATGGTAGAGCTCGAGTCTCGCCCTCCGGTCACCGCCACCAAGCTCCTCGGAATGGGTGAATGGCTGGTATGATCACGGCCGCCATCTTCCTCTTTTCCATCTTCTATTGTTGTTGGCAGCGGTGCCATTCTTCCTCTGTTTTGATTGAATTTGACCTCTTGGTGTTTCGTGAAGGATCTCCATTCCAAAAACACCCTCCTTGATTAATAACGACTCGGGACCCCTCTACACCTTGCGGCTTCACGCATCTCCAGCAACTCCTCCCGACTACCGGCATCGTCGTCTCGGTCATCCCGCAGACTACCCTTGAGTCTTGCTCGGTCTTCTTCCATAGTCTGCGGCAAACTGCGATGCAGTTCTTCCTCTCAAGCGACTAAGAATTTTGATTTGGTGCATTGTGATCTGTGGACATCGCTATTACAGTGCATCCGGTTTCAAATATTACTTAGTTATCCTCGATATTGCTCCCATTTTCTTTGGACCTTTCACTTTAGCCTCAAGTCCGATACTTTTCTGTGCTCTCTAATTTTTTGCCTATGTGCATACTCGGTTTGGTTGCACCATCAAATCGTGCAATGTGACAATGGGCGTGAGTTTGACAACTCTCTTGTGTGCTTCTTTCTCGCTAAAGGTGTTGTGCTTCGCATATCACCCTCGCCCTCCGCAATGAGAATGCAAAGAAAGCATGATTCCACACCAACAATGTCACCCGCTCTACTATTTCAAGCCTCCATGCCCCCTTCTTATTGGTGATGCCCTTGCTTCGACCACTCACCTCTGAATCGCCTTCCCTAGACTAGACGCAAACACGCCCTACTTTGCTCTCCACGGCCACTGACGCCTATCATGATCTTCGTACTTTCGGTTGCTTGCTACCCCAACCTCGCGCAACCACCCCTCATAAACTTGCCTCGCTCTTCCACATGTGCCTTCATTGGCTACTCTCACGATCACAAAGGATCGGTGCCTCGATCTCAACACTGCAATGTCATCATCTCGTCATGTCATCTTTGATGAGGCGACCTTTCCTCTCTCGACACGGGACCTCCATCTCTGAGCTTGATTTCTAACTAACAATGAGCTGCTAGCTCCTTCTTCCCGTCTGCACGGTGGCAACTTAGAACTTTGCTCGAATGCACCGTGCTTGCGCGAGAGGTATGAGTCTCTGTTCGCTCTGGCCCCGTTACGGCAGGCGGCACCCGGCGCCCTCACGAGCTTACACCTTGGCCGCCTGCCCAGTCTCGCCTCATTGCGATCCGGTACTGCTGCGACCGGCGCCTCTGAGCCACCTCGAATGCTGACCAGATTTTCTTTGCGCCCGGCGCCTCTTTCTCCGGCCTGCTTGCTCGTTAGTCTTGCCCTGGTGAAGCTCTCACCCAAAGAATAGCCGGTCCTTGGCGTATACTCAGGCGCCATCCATCCCTGCGAGATCCTACCGTGACAACTTGCTTGCCGAGCCTTTATCGCTGAAATGTACACTTTCATCGCCCTCCTTTATCGCCCATCATCACCATTTCTTCTCGCCACCGCCGCTCGACATCATACCTTCCACGCGGTATGTTAAAGATGGTCCTCGGTTGGTCTTTGTACGCGTCACCTTGATTTGACAACAACCATAGTATGATGACTCGTGGGAAGAAATGGATACATTCGACCTCGTATTCTTCATCTTTGAGGAGTGCATCTCCCATTCCCAGTCATCTTGCGTCTCAAAATTGATCCTCCTTTGGCGTCGCGTCATGGAAGAAAAGAATATCGCCTTCATGGACAATAACACTTGGGAGCTTGTCCTCGGCGCATAGTACCAGCGTGGTCAACGGAAAATGGGTTTTCAAACATAAATTCCATCTTGATGGTTACATTGAGAGATACAAAGCTCGTTGGGTTCTTGGTAAGCCATCAGCATGGGGTATTGACTACGATGAAACCTTGATCCTGTTGTCCAGCCGAAGCCCTGTGTCCTCTGTCCTCGCTATAGCTCGCTCCGGGATTGGCCAGGATTCATTGACTTCAGCATTCAAGAATGCCTTCCTGTAGAGGACCTCTCGGAGTGTCTGTCTTGCTTCCCACTGACCGGATTCACCAACTCGCTCTCCTCTCGGCATGTTTGCGAGACTCTCCAAATCCGTTTATGGCACGAAGCAAGCTCCCGTGCATGATACAGTAGCTTTGCATCATTCACTCTCCACAGTGTAAATGCAGCTGGCACATCATTCCTGCTCTCACAGGATTTCTTCATATCCTTTGGTCTGTGTTAATCTGTCTTATTAGAGTGATTTATGCGATACTATGTAGCTCAACTTTCACATAGCATCACTCGTCGGCTGGTAGTGAGCTCGGAGACGCTCCTACATCAGCTGCGTTGTCGGCAGCTCAACCACATCCATGGAGATGGCCACGGTCATGCTACCCACCGGGATGGCGGTAACACGAGCTTCAACATCCTGCCATCTCTCGTAGGCGTGCAGCTCAGAATGGTAGAGCTCCAGAGTCTCCTCCAGTGCAGCAATGGCAGCCTCCTAGACAGCCTGATCTGCACCAGCAGGAAGAGCTGGCCGAGCTGGCAGCGTAGGACAAGGCGGACAGGGCTGCTCACCGGTGAGATGACCGTAGAGGCCCTGGCTGTTGAGGTGAATCCTCAGGTGAACAGCCCACTCCCTGAAGTTCGTCCCGTCGAACCGAACTGGGGGGAGCGGGATGGCGAAGGAACCTCAATAGCCAGAAGTGATGACTTCACCGGATCCAGAGTCGGGAGTCAGCGTGCTCAGGAGCAGAAGCCACAGCGATGGCTCGGCTAGATCGAGGAGCGGAGGGAAGCCGGCCGGAGAGGTGGAGAAGCCGAAGGCAAAGCTGCGGCTACGTAGATCGGGGATCCGGAGTGAAGTCGAAGCCACTGGCTCCACGTAGATCGAGGAGCCGGAGTGAAGCTGAAGCCGCTGGCTACACGTAGATCGGTGGAGCCAGAATGAAGCCGATGCCGCCAGCTCCACCCAAATCGAATAAAACATAGCACTCTGCTTTGCTCACTCCGGTGGCTGGCTCGACGGTGTCACGGATGGCGGCGGTGGAAACCTTAACCCTAACCTTGCTCTGATACTTAGTTGGAATGAACTCTTGATCTATTCCAAAGGGCCAAAAGGTCAATATATCATGAACAGTGTAGGTGAATATGCAAAAAAACACCCTAAGCAATATACATATCTAACAATTTATATTGAGGATGCTGAAAGATAGATGTACAGATGCATATACATATATTCATAATTTTTACCTCCTGTTCTTGTCTAGTGAGAGCATGCCTCAGCTCCTCAATTGTCTTAATCAGCATATTTTCTTTTTCATTAGCTTCTCTTAAAAGGTTCTCAAGTTCAACTTTGGCTTCATTGTTGACTCTTGCTTCAGCTGATGCCTCAGCCTCTTTAGCTGCATTAAGAGCATTGGTGTAGAACTCCTTCTGAGCTGCAAGTTCAGCTTGATTTCTTTCTATTGTTTCTTGTAGCAACTTCTCAGTTGCTGCCTTGTCTCTCTTAACACTCTCAACCTTTGTTTCCTCAACCTGTTAAGTCATAAATTGCTAAGTACATGACTACACTTGAGGCATGACAGCAAATAAAAATTGATGAAGGGAACACAACTGCTTCGCTCAAGAAGTTGAAGTAACTCTCTTTTTCTTCGTAAGCAACATTCCAAAGCTGTCTAATAAGAAGTAAAAAGTTTGTCTAATTGTAATTAAATCGTAAAAGTGTAAACAGCTAAAAGGTGACACAAACTACTGTTTAAATGAAACCCCACAATCTCATGTGTAAATGCATGATACAAACAGAACAGAACAAATCACATAATAAAAAAGTCTCAATTTTTTTGTATTATTAAGTAATCCAACAAAGACGAATTTTAGGATGTTCAACAAGGAAAGCAAAATTTATTTGCTTTGCATCGCTAAAGTAGATAAGAAAACAACTTAGTTCGGTTGAAATTAATAAATATACAAAGCTGGTCTTTTTTTACCTGAATCTTTGAGTTCAGCCGTTGCTTTTCTTCTTCAAACTCACGAATCTAGCTTCAACAAAAAAACAAACAAACTTGATTAACTTTATAAAACCATTTTATTATTTGAACATGGTATATAGTCATAGAGTTTTAATCCATGCCTGCGCTCTCAGTTTACGTATAGTAGCTTCTTGAGCAGCTTGTTTTTTTGATAGCTCTTCACCTGTTTCATTGGTAAAAACAAGATGTTGATGCCAACAGATGGCCTAAAGCCTACTCAAAATAAAGGGGGAAATGATCGGTCTATCGTGTCCATCTGGACTAAAGCGACATAGGAAGGAACATCGGCCAACCTACATACAATTAAAGTTCCTTTTCACACACGAAATGTCTATGCCTATTTGCCTACCATTACACAGAAAATGTCTATGCCTGAGGGCATAAAACTTTCAAATGGGGCAGAATGAACTGCAAGCGTGAGATGAGATCCATACTGAAGTGATACATATGACTCTCCAACTACAGGATATGTTTTCAAAGTTTATGATATTATGATTATCCTTGTAGTCAATTGCAAGTTTTCGAATGCTGTTAATATGTACATACTACATATATATACATGATCACTGAAGTCACAATTGCAATGACCGTCATTGACAAAGGATACTCAACAAGGTGAGGTGCAATGTATCCTATGGTAATAATAATGCTTGAAATGGCCACTAAGCAATAGTTTAACTAACAGAAATGGCAATTTCATATGTTCTCAGCAGAGCAAACATCGAATAATGCAAATTTAACATTTGTTCACACATGAACATAATAGAACAGCATAAAAATGTTGGTTCTGTGTACCTTCAGCCATGACCTGACTAATAATCTCATCTTTTTCTTTCAAAAGAGCAGCTGCATCGCTTTTTTTATTTTGCTCCCTCCTTAATGTATCCCTTTCTCTGGTTAGTGCATACACCTACACATCAAGGCATGCAAATCACAAACAACTCTGCACTACACCTAAGATTATATATAAATGAACTAGAGCACCCCAAAAAAGTCAACCAGTTGACCCAGAAAATAGCAAAAAAATATTATCGAAACCAGATATAGAAATCCCAGCCGGTAACCGCGATTACCGGCTACCTGCCGGGGGCCGGGATCCAAAATCCCGGCTGGTTTTTCCCGGTTTCGCAAATTCAAATTTCAAATTTTGGTTGGTTTTTAAGCAAATTCAAGCGAATTTCGTCCGGATTTTTTTCCCGGAAAATCCGGTTACCGGCGGTTTTTTTTTTGCCCGGCCGGCGACCGGGATTTCCCCCCTGGAACGGTTTTTGGATCCCTGATCGAAACACACGAGATTCAGGAGGTAGCATTACAGTGCAGTTCAATTTGATGTATGTTTTCAGTATTAAACACTGTCTCAATTGTATCAAATTTACAAAAGTACATGAACGGTAAAAAAAAATACATTATAAGCAAAGACAATGTAATGGTATGTAAACCTGACAAGTAAAAGGATTCAACTGTAGCAACGAGAAAATATAAGAGGTACTGCACATAGCTTACATTTTCTTAAAGACTATACCAAAAGTTATTGTTTCAAGATGGTTTTAACTCCTGTTTTACAAACAAAATAAAAGAGAAAAGGAAGCAAGCCAATCGATGTTGTATAGCAGTTATCAACCAAAGCTGTTCTAAGTGTAGCTAAATAGCTGATTGTTGAAGCGCCAAAGAAAAACTTCAGTTATTCCCACCACTATCACAAAGAATAACAAAAATGAACCATTGCACCAAAAACAGGTGAGGGCATGAGGGTAACTGCAACATTGCATATGGCCATATGGGTATACCATGTACTGTTTATTAACTAATTACTAGTATCATATGTATATCAACCACCTTTCCATGGTTATTACTTGTTCGTCCTAAATCTGATTGTCATATGCGATGACCAATTGACCATAGTCGTGTTCTGTAACAAGAAAGTTATAATGTGTCTCACCTTCCTTTCAAGAGTTGCTACTCTTTGCTGATATTCGTCCTTAAGCGCATCCATTTCTGCTTCAGCTGACTTACTCTGTACCATATCAAAAACCAATTAACCCAAGATTCAACAAAGGCTAAGGGCACTAACGAGTAGCCCAGAGAATAGTTGTACAACACTAACGAGTAGCTCAGAGAATAGTTGTATAATATTCATCTTGTTAACTAAAAACTCCGGCAATTGCTAAATTCAAGGCATTCTAAATATTTGTTTCCAAAAATCATAAGATGAAGAATCTGCTAGCAACATACCTTGAGATCATCAATAGTTGATTTCAGTTGCTCATTCTCATTCATCAGTCTAGCAATTTCATCCGCTTTGGACTGCAGGAAGAACTATGTGTTGTTATGCACTAAATTAATAGTGAAGGGCCAGTTGCAACTTGCAAAGAAATGATAGAATATGGGGCCATTAGGCATTCAAATTATACAATGCTGTGGCAATGTGCTCATGCCCAGAGAGAAAAAAAACGGCCGGTTTCTTTCCGGTTTAGCAAATTCAAATTTTGAATTTTGAATTTCGGCTGGTTTTTAACAAATTCAAGTGAATTTCATCCGGATTCTTTCCGGTATTTCCGGTAACCAGACCGGTAACCGACCGGTTACCGGTACCGTCCACCGGCCGGGATTTGCACCGGTACCGGTTTTTCTATCCCTGCTCATGCCCATGCAATGATTGTAAAGGGCACATGTGCAGCATGTAATTGTACAACACGATTTATTCACAAAAGTTTGGGCCTTGGGCAAGCTATATTGGTCTCCTCATGGTAAATTAAACTTCAGGCTAACATAAAAGCTGAATAGTTAAATAACTGCCCCTGTTTTCATGCATTCACATAATGTGTGATTAAGAAAAGAAAAGTGTGCACTGTGTTCCTTTTTGACACTACAAAAGCATTTGAAATATTAGTTAACTGTAGCTGTCATTTATGTTTTTTTTCATTAAAGTATGCTGCCGTAAAAAGGAAAGTATAAGATGGGTACACATAACTGAGCAGATAGATTCACTGAATGATGCCGATACCAGCAAGCACTCATCAGCTCAGTGCGTCGAAACTGATTGTGCTACATTCAATTTCAAATAGGTGCAATAAGGTACGATGCTCCAACTAGTGTTCCGTAGGATTAGGATTAAAGTGTTTTCTCAGAAGGCACTAAAATGTTTATCTTCGTTTTCCCAGAAGGCACTAAAACGTTTATCTTCTTTTCCACAACAAATAAGAATGAATTCATAAAACTAAAAAGGTTTCCTTCCAACTGGAAAATCATCTAGGCGTAACTTTCCTAATGTACAGCTTCGACTCCACAAGCATTACCTGAAATGCTACAGTAGATACTAGGGCATGTGGACATGATACCTGGGATTGTCTTGCAGCACCTTGCAATGCAGCTTCCATCATCTTCATTTCACGTCTTAATTTCTCTAGTTCAACAACAGAACCAATAGATTCCAGAGAAGTTGTGGTTGTTACAGAGTCATCAATATTTTCTTCTTTTGTCAAATCATCTGCGTGAGAACCTACTTCTACTCCAGCAGGCACATTTGCAGAAGTGAGCAACAACTCATTTTGCGAATTTGAATCATGCTCCACAGTTATGGACTTTGAGCTAAGGTTGTCAAGCTGCTCCATTGCATTATCCTCCTTATCAGCAATAGATGCTGCCCATGCCTCTGTTTGATTGCTTTCTTCCTCATTTTCGGCAGTATTAGTATTGTCATCATGTACTTTGTCAACAGTATCACTGTTCTCGTGTGGGCCAGTTATTTCTTTTTGGACATCAGATTCTTGCACAATCTTCACCTCACCATCATTTACATTGTCTGAACTAGATAGCATGGAACCTGCAGGTTGTGACCGTGAGGCATCTCCATCATCTGTGTCTTCCTTTCCAGCTTGAATAGATACTGCTGTTTCCATAACACTTGGTTGATCTAATTTGGTAGGCGAAGAAGATGCTCTGTCATCAGGTATATCTCTGTCGGACTCTCCAAGCTGACTTGGTAAATCCTCATCATCAGGACAAGGATATTTGGTATCTTGATTATCCCCGTTTTCCTTCTCAATTGAATTAATGATCTCGATGGAGCTGCTATGATTTTCTTCGGTTGTTGATGGATGTGTAGGAAATTGTGGTGTTTCTGATACTTCAGAACCACCGCCCTTAGATGTAGGTGACTCAGTGGAACCACCATGCTTTTCTTCTGTTGCTGAAGGATGTGTTGGAGTTTGTGGTGTGACGGATTGCTCAGAAACATCCGGCTTAGATACAGGTGACTCAGTGGAGCTGCTAAGATTTTCTTCTAATTTTGATGGCTGCTTTGGAGATTGTGTCGTTCCTGATACTTCAGAAGCATCTCCCTTCGATGTAGTTGGCTCAGTGGAGACGCTATGATTTTCTTCTGCTGTTAATGAATGTTTCGGAGATTGCGGCTTTTCTGGTCCTTCAGCGGCGTCCTCCTCACCATTATGTCCCATGAATGCCATGACAGGATTGAAGAATCCTATTCTATCAGAGTTAGATGTCCGTGATCCTGATCCTGCATTTTAAAATAACATTTTATTTCAGCACGTAGATAGCCATATAAACAATACTGTGTTAACCTTCTCTCCCAGTATGCTCTTACTATCCAGAGAATGAAGAAGTTTGGAAGCAGTTTGGAAAAGAAGCATGAATAAGTCACTGCTTCTAGCCCTTATCAAAGGAAAGAACAATACAAAACTGCTATAACTCCAACACTACTCAGAGGTACAGATAGGCTTTGATCATCTACCTACATAATCCAGTAACTGGCACAGACAGAATTTGGACGGTAAGGACCTACATCAGTAAGTAGAATTCAAGCTTGCACTTCCTAAAATCAATTAATTCATTCTCTAGAGCTAGCCAAATATCAAATGAGCACAAGCATTGCCACCATTGATCATCTCATCATAGTTTCAATTTAACACTTGTACACAACCAAGCATGCACCAATGCGGCCTGATTACACAGACAGAGGAAGGGAGGGAGGGAGAGTTTTAGCGTCAGTGACGCTAGGATACCTTCTTCATCGTCGCGCTTCTCCTCGAGGCCGAGCGCGTTGTCGAAGTTCTTCTCAATGTTCTTCACGCTCTCGCTGATCTTATTCACGGCGCCGGCGATGTCCTGCAGCCCGCCAAGCGACACCTTCCCCGACCACCACGCCATCCCGCTCGCCCCTCCCTCCGGCTCCGATCACCAGCAGCTCACCACCGGCGCGCCAACCGACCGCCTAGATCTCGCGCATAGATCCGATCCGCACCGCCAATCCACCACCACCACTCGGACGCGCGGGATCTGATCTGCCTCGCGACCTCGCACCCCAACCGAATCAACAAAACACCGGGATTAAAGGCCACGGTGAGCTCCCACGAGAGCGCGGGGCGAAGGCCGTGGGAACCGACGTCGCCAGGGGCGGAAGCGGCGGTGTGGCGGGAGGAAACTTCACAGAGCCTCCCGCCGCGCGGTGCGGAGCCGTGGAGATGTAGGGGCAGGAGTAGGGTGTGGTTGGGTTTGGTCGGGGCGCACGACGGCGAGAGTGTTTTTTAGTGCGTTTGGCCGCTGGTGGCGTGGGCGCGCCGCGTCGGTGATCGCTCACCGGTGCGGTGTGATCCCGCGCGCCCGTCGGATGGATCAGTGGATCTCGGCCTGAACCGATCTACCTATTCTACCTTCCGATCTACCTTCCGAAAGTCGCCGCCGAGGACGGTGCGCCTCCCCCCCGTCCCGTCGCTCGCGTGTGCATCACCACGCCAACCTGTGCGTTGCACAGAACAGCACAGTGCGGTCGTCGTGTGGTGGCCGGTGGGCCTCGTCTTTTACTTTTGGCCCGTATGGCCAGGCTCAATACTCTAGTTTCGGCCCATGTTAGTGGCATCTAAAGGTGTTGGGCCTTTTCGTCCGGACATTTGACGCGCAGGCTGGGGCTGGGCTAGACCGGGCCGCCGCTACAGTTTGGTACACCTGACATTTTCTTGGGGTGGAGAGCAGACAAGGTGATCCTCGTACGACGTACAGTGAGTCTGTTCCTCTCACCCTGTGCTCCGAGAAGTGAGATCCATGCATGATGGCGCTGCACATGTGTCGCCGATTCCCTTACTGCTATAGCTTTACTCGTCGCGGAGGACAGCGCCGTAGGCAAGCACATCGCAGAGGCAAAACTCAACGGGATCTGGATTTTGCCCGTATGGTGTATTCAGGACGAGTGGCCGTGTATACACCCTCCCGCCATTAATCAAAATTGATGAGTGGTTGGTAGCGTCACGAGGGGTGTTTAACAGTAAGGCGTCCGCGTTGCATCATGATCCATGCACCGTCATTTTCTTCTTCTTTTTTTCGCTCGAAATGATCCACGAATCTTCCCAGTATTAAGCCCCTGGAATCGCTGCTCTCTCGTGCAAGCCGTACGTTAAGTCCTCCTCTTGTGCTGTGACACATATGCTATCGATAGTCTTTTTCCAGGAAACGTAGTGCGCGGCTGTATGCTCGCATGTCCCGTTGCGTTCTGGTTGTGCGCTTGCCCTCGCGCTGGTTCTTCGGCCGGTGAAAGCTGCTGCGCGGTGCCCTCAGTGCGGTTTCCTGTGCCTTCGCCTTGTTTCGTCGGTGCGTTTGGTTCATACGCCTGCCACGCCACCTTGCTTGCGTTGCTTTGTGCGGTCCAGGGGAACGGTGCAACGTGGCCTCGAGCGCCTATCTTGTTCCTGAGTTGTGTGTAGTCTGTCTATCGGATTCGAATTTTCTTAATCTAGAATTTTTGTGATTAATCTGTAGCTACTCCTTGGATTAGTAGGTAGCGTTCACAGTTCACATCACTGGATCATTTCATACATCGCGAAACATTCCAAACGTAATATTGCAACCACACAGTTAAATAGATCACGTCGGGTTGAGTTTACAAAAATGGGCCTACCAGACCAAATAAGTTCATTACATAACTTAAAGAAATTGGCGCGGAAGCAAAAGGACAGGGTGTAACACCTCACAGGCGAGTGACTGTGGTGACATACGTACAACTAATATTAACCAAAGAGAGTTGGTGAACATTGGTTGTACGCCGGCACCTGCGGAGCCAGCTAGACTGTGGCGAGCTCTAGCCTATGAAACTAACTATTCCTTGCCTTGGTCTTGACCGTCGAATTATTGTTCCTCGTAGTAGGCGTAATCGTCCTGCTCAACGGATTCTGGGGTTTGGGGAAAAGCGAGAGTGAGCACAACCACCGTGCTCGCGAGCCAACACAACAGATGCAATAATATACATACAAGGCTAAACAAAGATGGCTCGAGTTCTTTTATTTGTGCAAAGTAATATTTGTAAATATCATAATTACAAATCCATGTGACTTAGCATTTTAAACAAAGTGCATTTTATTAAAGAAGGCAATTGCAATATTAAATAACAGTAGAGATTTCCTCCATCTAAAACTCTACAAATGCTTAATTTAGTTGGAGCTACCTCTAGACATTAACCACACTGGATACGACCATCCAGGGAAAAACGCCAAACCTCAGGCTAGATGAGCCGACCTGGTTTTCATTCCACCCACCAAGATTTTTTTTTAAAATAGAACTAACTCAAGTTAAGTTCTCATGTCCGCCTATGACCGTAGGCGCGGCTGTTTAAACAGTTTTGACCCTGCAGAGTTTGTACACTGTACCCACAAAAGACAATCATACTCGTTACCCCACATGATTCCGTAGTCATGTAGTTGAGCGATCGTCACAATAACCTTTCGAACTACCTTGCCTCTTTTGTCATCTCACCCATATGAGGTTACGTCCATACGTTGTGCGGGATGTTCACCACAACGACTAGCGCAGCTGGCCTCGGCCACAACGACTAGTGCAGCTGGCAACTTCACCCTCTCCGGTGTCCCTTTCAAGCTAGCATACATCCTGCCGTTTGCACACTTCTAAACACCAGTTGTGGGATGACATTCAGGGTTTGATAATTTTACTAAGCCAAGTTGTACTTTGCAGACTTGTGGTTGTACCTATTTTACACGGGAGGTCATGACAAGATTAAGTCATTAATCCATCCAGGCGGTTCATACGACGGCGCCCACCACTCCCGTGCACGACGGCACCCACCAATCCTACCATCCGTCCAGATGTGGTATTAGCAAGTTTTAGGGTTTTGAAGAAGTGTAAGACAAATTAACTCAACCACTTCAGTTATCTACCCCAATGACTGCCCAAATCAATCTTTATGTTTAAAGAATGATGATTTGGGGTGATTAGTGTAAGAACCCGACAAAATTAGAATCTAGTAATCATAATTAAGGCTTGTATTAGGATCAATCGCAGTAATCTCTTCTTAAAAATTCAGTTCAATCGCAAGCTCAGTTGTCAGGATAACATCAGTATAATCCAATTTCATAATTGTTACAAGAGTATTGTTACAACCAATTAAAGTACAGAATTTGCATCGCATAATCAAAAGAATATATTACAACAGATCGAATCATAATTACAACTTTGAGTTCATTACAAAACGATTAAACAAAGATTTTGCATTGCATATCTCTGAAGCCTTCCTTGGAGTATTGATCATCCATCGCCGTCCAATCAAACTGCCTTCCTCGACTCAATCCGAAGTGCCACTACCAGCTCCATTTTCCGTCGACCAAACATAGGACCATTCGCAAATAGAAAACCATAGCATAGAGTTAAAATAGAATAGGTTGCCGTCAGAATACAGTAGGAATCACCGCGGTTCCCAGATCAACCTAGGTTAGTTGGCACCTTGAGTATCGAGGCTACCCAAACTGACCTGGTTTAACCGGCAGCTTGATTCTCAAGTCACCGAGGCTAAACCAAATCCGTTGGCACCTGGATACCCGCGATACCTAAACCCAACCTAAGCGATCGGCGCCGTCTTATTACCGTAGGCTTCATCATTCGGCATTCTCAAATCCAACACCTACGAATACCAAATTTCCCTCAGTTCACAGCATATGGCAAAAACCCCTTAGAAAGGCACAGAAGCATAGGGGTCAATAATCAGCCACAGGAAGCCATACATTCCCCATTTGAGCCCACAGTACACAGATGAAGGGATAAGAACAGGGTAAAAGTAAAATTGAACAGGGAGCAGGGTGAAAACAATCTGCACAGCCAAGAGATAAGAACAGCCGAGTACCCTTCCCAGCAGCAATCCATTCCCCCTGGCCAAACCCCTGCCCAACACAGCAGCCACCATACATCCCCCCAGCCATTTGCATCCAAAGACAAGATCGGTCGTGACCAAAGAACGAAAGCTACCACAAATCCATTCCCATTCCAAGCCAACACTCAAGAGCCTTCCCAGTGCATCCTCTCCCAGTTCTGCCCAGAAGAAGGAGCAAGAACACAGGAGCAAAGGCCAGCACCAAGAAGCAGGAAGAAGGCCAGCACCAAGGAGCAAGAAGGGAACCACCAGCAGACAGCCAGGAGCAGAGGAGAGCACCAGCAAGCCGGCACTTCCATCCCCCTCCTAGCCCGGCCTTCCACCAAAAGGTGAACCCAAATCCCACTAGTGTGCACCGCCATGTTGCACAGCTTATCAATCTCATTTGCATCACAAATCATCAATCCATCCTCATCACAGAGCAAGGGATCAGGGAGTAGAGAGGGAGTTGAGTGTTACCAGACGGCCGAACCACCCCCCATCAACCACAAAGACCACCAAACCACCATTTCCCAACCACTACCGATACACCCAATCCAAAGAATTTGAGCATGTATCCAATAAAAATAAGCATTAGCATCAACCACATGTGCTAAAGAAGCAACCTTAGCAAAATCAATTAAGCGTAATCAATCGGGGTAGTAACGGGCTTAGGGCACCAGGAGAAGAACCGGGTGAGACCGAGTCGAGTCGTGGCCGAGCCAGAGGGTGGCGCAGCCAGAGGCTGCGAACTGAGCCAAGGGTGGCCGGCCGGAGGCCGGCCGCCGAGCCGGTGCGTGCTCGGACCGAGAGAGAAAGTAGGGAGAAGGAAGACCTCGGGAGAGCGGTGTAGAGCCGGCGGCGGGATCCGCGGCGAGTGGAGGCGGCGCGCAGAAGCCGGAGTGGGGAGCGGGCAGAGAGCCGTGGCGGCCGGAGGCGGATGGGGAAAACGGCAGGCGGCTGGCCAGCCTTCGCCGCCGAGGAGCCGAGAGGCTGGCCATGAAGTGAGACGCCGGCCATGGGAGCGGCTGGCACATGAGGCGTCGCATGAGCGCCGCGAGGAGGAGGCGCCCGGGGAAGAAGAATCGGGTGAGACCGAGAGAGAGAGAGACGGGGGAAGGGGAAAAGACGGGGAGGGAAAGCGGCCGGGGTTGGGTTAGGTTAGAGGGAAGGGGTAGTTAGGTAATTTGGTAATTAGGGTTAGGGTTTTTAGGTAATTTAGTAATTAGGTTAATTAGGGTTTTGGATGATTAGTTAGGATAATTAGGATTTTTGTAGGTTAATTAGGTTTTGAAATAAATTAGGGTTAATAGAAAAATTAAAATAGAATTTTTGGAGTAATCCGCTAACTGAGTCGGGTTTCGGGAAAAATATTTGTAAGTTAAAAATTGGCTAACCAGTAGGAATCGCATTAGCAGTTTATTATCTGAATATCACCAAAAATCACTAAATATTTCTCGGTATTCTATGTGTATTACCGCGTTGCTTCAGAGGACGAGCTCCAGCCGACGGGCGTAGCTGATCCCGGACTCATCGACACCGACACCTACTATTACTACGAAGGCAAGCGATCCTCTTGAACATCAAGATAGCTATTTTAAATGTAAACCGTATATTGCTGTATTAGAAGTATTGCATCCAAAATTTACTTCTCAAAAATTTAAATCAGATGATCGAGATGAAAATGGAAAAGATAAGAATGATGACAGGAATGATGATAATATTATATGGCTGGTAAAGGAGACCCAGGGCCGGGGAAGAAAATGAGAAAAAATGATGAAAATGATGATGTGGTAAGAGGTGGGATTCCTTTACATACGGTTATAATATAAGGACCAACAAAACTCTTACTCGGTCGGATCAGAATCGGTGCCAACCATTTTCCGCTTTGGTGGCGAAAATGCTACCTGTTACGTGATTATGCTTTCCACGCGGGTATGTTATATGAGTGAGTGTGTTGAGAAACCCCAGATTGGGGCAGGCGCTATATGCGCTAAGGGGGTGTTGGGTGAAGGTGCGTCCGGCCCAACTAACATTACCAGAACTCGGTGTGAAGATTCGTTCGGCACCGACGGAACGTAATGGGTGGAAAAATTAATCACGTAACACGAAAACGTTACGTATCCACGAACTCAAGTCGCATCAAAGGAAATGTGATGGACCTGGTTCATTTTAGAGTTCAGAATAGCTATGGGTAAAGTGGTACAAGCCTGCGCAGTGCTATACAAATCATGAATTCATGCCAGTCTCCTGGATTGGAGTCTACGGGAACCACCAGGGGTCTTTCTTCTTCCGAGTGACCAGTAGCATTTTTCAGTATAAAATTTGCCACCCTTATTTTAATGATTTATTTCAGAATGAGATGAGATAGAATTTGTGATAACCATCAGAGATATTGACATGAGATGCATCTTTTGCTACTAATGCTTGCTGAGTACTCTGTACTCAACCTTGCTAGTATTCTCCTTTGTAGATCCTAGTCCGGCTGGGATTTATCCCGAGTGGGACGAGGGAGTTGCAGGTGCAGATGAGACCGCAGGGGACTTGGACCCTGGCAGCGAGGAGCAGGGCGAGGCGGACGCCTTATTTGGTGCCTGGGACGACTAGGGGACACTTTAGGCGTGGCAGGCAAGAGGAAGACTCGGTCTTATTTTGGTATTTGTAATAAATATGTGTAATATAAAACCTTAGCTTTGTGTGGTTAACTGTTGTAATTAAATAACAGTTTCCATCTTGTTGTTCTGCTGCGCACTTTGATAATGGCTTACTATTCGTCGGAGCGGTGTTCTCACGCAGGCGATTTAATAGTAATCATAGTGCCTAAGTGTGATTACCCCTGGGGTAATCACACGGGGCGTCACAATTAGCATCCGGTACTCAAGTAAGGTTAGCATGGCACTTGAGTACAAACTATAACTAATAGGTTACCATATAATTACTAAGGTGACAATGATCAGGGAATTCAATTATCAAGGACAAGGTATAATGATTACTTAATAATCAAGTTGGCATTTAGCTACCTTATGACTATTTAACATACATTTGCATAAAAATTAAAGCATGCAGTTTGCTATTTTAAAAGAACATAATTTGCATAAAATTTAGGCTCAACATGATCAAAGTGTTGACTCGCCTGGGTCAAAGGTTGAAGAATCTAGGTATCCTTGAGTGTGGTTGAAGTTGAGGTTACCGGCTTCTTCGTACTCAACTCGGGCGATCGCACCGGAAATAAAAGACAAGCAAACAAGGTAAATAAATACAAAATCCATAATAAATGAATTCAAAAATAAATCAAACCAGTACCACAATATAGGTTTTGAAATTACAATTTTTTGGGCACAAGTTTCATAATTTTCAGAGTTATAACGAGGAAGGGTGGATGTGCCGACGCGGAAGCAGCAGCTCGGCTAATGGCGACGCGAGGATCAGCTGATGGCGCTGGACCGACTCGCAGAGGCGGCCGATCTGCTATTTTTTTGTGTCTCTTCAAACTCTAATAATCTGTGCTCTGATATCACTTGTTAGAAAAATAGGGTAAAAAAAAGACACGAATTTTTACGTGAAAAACCATTGCGAAAAAAATCATGGGCGCCAACCGGCGATGAGCACTATATGTGGAGAGTTTACAATCGCACGGGATTACAATGAAGCGGCTCAAATCATGTGAGACATACAAGAGGTATATATAAGGGTAAAGGACGTAGAGTCCAAATCGGATACTTATCCGCTAATATGGAAACTGATTCTGATTCTTCCAGATTAGGCAATTCGGATCAAATTTCAACAACATGCCATCTCAGCAGAGCTTCAAGGAGACAACATTACCTTTGGAGGCTAACAAGTATGATTGCATTGTCCATCTGATATGAAGCGCTCCTGATTTCCTTTGGATTTATATAATATAATTCACTATTCTATGTTTTTAGGATGGGAAGATATTCTGCTGGAATTTGAGGCTATGATTTTATATGACCCTTCCCCCTAGATGGTTCGGCACTTAGAATCAGAAATTCGAATAAGAAAAATCGTAGGCAGACATCAAAGGGTTTTCATTGGTTGTGAAATTGTGATTATTGCATTGTTTCCCACCGGCAGCTTTCACTTTTGTATCTTGAAGTGGCTTTGATCAATCGCTGGGTGCATCAGCTTTGTTGTTAATTAACATAGGAAAATGGTATCGAACCGTGAAATTACAATGTGCAAGTCTATTACCATGGTAGGTGAAGTTATTCTGCTAGGTGTTTTTACAAGGCAAGCTCCAGATACTCTTGGCGAAGTTTGTATCCTCTAAACTGATACTCCATGTAATTTCTGAAAAACAGAGATATAGATTTTATTTTCGAGATCTGTAATTTTAGCTTCAGAGATGCTACTATCTTCACGGACATAGCCACACAAGTGAACTCTATTCTTGGAACTTTCACACAGGCTTGTCGAGTTGTTTTTAAAGGGAATTCACTCAGCATAGAGAGGCGAATTCATTATTGCCATGCGTACAATGTGAGTTTGCTCTACCATGTTTTTTTCTACACGCGCTTTCTCAATGAGCTATGTTGGCATCCATGAAGCTAATGAATTTCAGTCAAACAGATTGGTAGTTTTTTCACATGCGTTGTCCAGATTAGTTGGAACGTAATTTGTCAGTTCTATATTCCAATATCTTACTGCAATTGAAATTTTCTGAAGTTGTTTAATGTATGTATGCAAATACTGCAAGTAGTATATGCTATACATACAGTACTAGCATGGATCAACAACAATGTTTATCTTTTTTTTGTAAAGGTTCAAAATCATCTATTCTTGGAAAGTAGTACATATGTAAGTACTTCAAGTAGTACATGTTATACATTGTGACTCGAGTGTATCATATGAAGCTTAAGGAATTTTGCTCTGGTTTCAAAGATGGTATAGCTTTTGGTCCGGTTCGTGCAGTTATAATGCACTCTTCTTTATTATTTCTACTTCATATTGATTTTGCACTCTTTTCTTGTTGTCAGTGAATGTTTGGAAATATTGGTCTTGGTATTTGTCCCTTATATATTTTAGTTTATGGACACTGTTGTTTATGATGAACAGAGCAACCTAAGTCATGCATGCTGCTAAACGCGTAGCACCTGAAACTACAAAAACTTACACCTGGTTCCGATTCTTATAAAAGGTCACATAAATATATATATTGTCACTATATTGTCATATTATTGATCTAAGGATAATCTTTATGTAATCCAAATTTCTTATCATTGTATGGAGAAAAAACAACCGAGGGGAAACAGCCCTTCAGAGGTCTTTTTTATACTTTTTTAAATATTATATTCTTAGCATAAACAAACTGACTTTCTTACCCTACTAATCGTATATGTTTTTCCTATTGTGATGACGAACCTAGAACAGCAGCCATATCAGATGGCTATGTTTTGGATATAATTCACTATTTTGGATCTGCACCGTGTTATATTTGCTTATGTACACAGGCTATATCGTGACAGCCACCGTGATCGCCATGGAAGCTCTATCTTGAATCATTTGAGTTTTCACCGTGCTACACCACAACCTTAGAGAAAGTCAGCCTTAGATACATCTTATATTATTTTTGTATGCTCGATGATGCTCACCATGTTACCACCACTAGGTTTACTGTCGTGCACACCGTGGGATCAAAATCAAAGTACTATCTGTAAAAATTATATATTAACTAAAAACATATGCCAATGTCTATATATGTTCTATGACATAGTACTACATATTAACATATTAATATTTTAGTTTAACCATACTCTGTGCACATATCAGTATGCCACCACTCGATATGTTTGATCACAGTATAACCGCAACCATAATTGCCTGATCCACTTTACTTATATCACCATGTATTACCAAATAATCCATACAACACTTAACTGACAGCCACAGCTATTACGATGATGCAAGGTACCTACAGCACATATTGTTATTGCAGTCAACGGATTCAAACTTTTTATTATGCATTGCTTGTGATCCTAATCTTTTTTTATTACCAGTGAACTCAAGGAAAAAAGAAAAAAAATCGGTTGTAAGGAAAATCGACATGGATACGCTGCCCCAAAACTAGAGAAACAGGTAATGTGATCACAATATATAAAGACTGTAAACTGAAACTGGCCATACGCTATTCAGACTCCGACCTACTGCCTATTCCCTATTATGCATATCGAATATATTCCCCTCTTATTTAGTGATGGATTGTAAACTAAGACTTAACACTCTGTGTGTCACTTATGCTACCATGTCTTCACCCATATATAACTTCCAGACCATGTGTAACATCCCGTTTTTGAAAAAGGATTCAAAATCAAAACTTTGATTCCAATTCAAAATCAAAACTTGATTTCAAGTTCAAAACTTTAAATTTCAAAATCAAAAATCAAAAACTCTAAACCCTAGCCCCTTACCATGCGGGCCCGGCCCGGCCCGGTTCCTCGGCGCCTCTGCGCGCCCGGTCCCCGCGACTCGCCGCCGCCTCGGGTGCGCCCCGCAGACGCTGACGCCGCCGCCCTCGGCCTCCCGTCTCCGTCCGGCCCGCGGCTGGCGCTTATCCGCCTCGCGCCGTGCCGCCGGACCCCTCTTCTCCCTTCTCCCGCGCCGCCGCATGGCCTCCCCTCCGCTCCGTCCCCCGTGGCGGCTTTTCTCCCCGTTCCTCGCCTCGGCTATTTAAGCGCGGCCCCGCCTCTCTTCTTTTTCCTCTTCCTCGCTGTCGTCGCCAAGACTGCCTCGCGCCCGAGCTCCTCCGCCGGACTTCTTCTTCTTCTGCTCGGCCTCGGCGCCTCCTCCGCCGCCGTCTCCTTCACCTCGGCCCGCTCAGCTTCGCCCGCCTCTCCCTTCCTTCGCGCTGCCGCGTGCGCCGCCTTCGCCTCCGTCGCTCCCTCTCCCTCCCTTTCTCTCTCGCGTGCGGAGGAAAACGAAGCGACGCGGCCGACGCGTCGCCGTCGTTTTATCACCGCCGCCGTGACTGACGGGTAGGCCCCACGAGCACTGAGGTCGGCGGCGAGTGGGCCCCACCGACTTGTGTTGTGGACCCGTGGACCGGCGTGCGCGTGGACTCGGTCCACGAGCACAGTGCCATGGACCGAGCACAGTTGCCACGTGTCAGCTCCTGGTTTTTCCGGATTTTCGGATTTTCTGTTTAATTGAAAAATCATTTAAAAACTTCCAAAATTCATATCTTTTTCTGTATAACTCCAAAAATTGTGAAACCAATTTCTAAATTTTTCTAAAATCAAGATCTTGCTAATGGTACTGGTCTTGTTCATTTTGGAGTTCATTATTTATTGAGTTGGTATTTATTTGCTCTCTTTGCCGTTGTGTCTTTTAGGTACTTTCGATCGATTAGGATTCGACGACAGGAGACCTCCTTCGACCAAGCTCAAGATTTCAGACCCTCCGCCTTTAACCAAGGCGAGTCAATGCTTTGATCATTCCGAACCTACATTTTATGCAAACTATGTTTATTTAAAATAGCAAAGTTGCATGCTTTAATTTTGTAAACAATGATATGTTAAAGCTTAAGGTAGTTAAATACACATTTGTTGATTAATTACTTATTAAGCCATCCTTTGATAATTGAATCCAGTATTCCTTGTCACCCTAGTAATTATATGGTAATACTAGTATAGGTTGTACTTAAGCGACATGCTAGTCTTGCTTAAGTACCGGGACAATAAATGTCCCGATCATCATCCTTTAAACATGAAAAATAGTTTTGGGCAGTCATTGGAGGTAGATGACTGATGTGTTGTGTTAATTGGTTTTCCTTCCCAAAACCCTAAACAACTTGCTAGTACCACATCCGGACGGATGGAAAGAATGGTGGGTGCGGACGTATACGAGAATGATTGGTATGTGGTATGAACCGTCCAGATGAATTAAGGACTTAATCTTGTCATGACCTCCTGTGTAAAACAAGTACAACCGCAAGTCTGCAAAGTGCAACTTGGCCTAGTAAAACTATTGAACCCTGAATGTCATCCCACAACCGGTGTTTAGAAGTGTGCAAGCGGCAGGACGTATGCTGGCTTGAATGGGACACCGAGCACGGTGAAGTTGCCCGCTACGCTATTCTCTGGGGCCGGGGCCCGCTTTGCTAGTCGTTGGGGTAAACATCCCGCACAACTTATGGAATTGGCCATAGGGGTGAGATGACGGAAGGGGCAAGGTAGTTTGAAACGTTACTGTGACGATCGCTCAACTACATGACTAAGGAATCATGTGGAGTAACGAGTATGATTATCTCTTGTGGGTACAGTGTACAACCTCTGCAGAGTCTAAAGCATGTTTTAAGCAACCGCGCTTTCTGGTCAAAAGCGGATATGGGAACTTAACTTTGAGTTAGTTCTATTTCAAAAATCTTTGTGGGTGGAATGGAAATGTGTTGGGCTCATCCAGCCCTTGTTTTGGATTTTCCTGGGTAGCCTTATCCAGTGTTGATAATTGGTGGACGTAACCATTATCCAAATTAAGCATAAGGTGGAGGTAACCTTCGCTGTTATTTAATATTGCACTTAATCTCTTTAAATGAAAATGCAATCTGTTAAAAATGCTAGGTCATAGGACTTTGTAATTATGGTAATTTAAAATGTTGCTTTAAGCAAATAAAAGAACCTGAGCCATCCTTGTTAAGCCTTGCATGTATAATATTGCATCCTGTGTGTTGGCTCGCGAGCACGGTAGTTGTGCTCACTCTCGCTCCTCCCAAAACCTCCGGATGATGCGAGCAAGGAGACTACGCGTACTACGAGGAACCTGAGGACGATGGCCACGGGAACCCTGAAGAGTAGCGTAGATTCTGTAGTGTAGGTCTCGCCCCAGTCTCGTGGACTCTTTGGTACTTGCGTACAACCCATATTACCCATGCTTTGGATAATATCGGTCGTACGTCGGTCACCCCAGTCGCTTGCCTGTGGAGAGATGAGTCCCATCCTCCCTTTTGTTTCCGCTGCTTTTGAGTATTGTAATCCATTTGGCCTGGTGGCCCTTATGTAAAACTTGACCCGACGTGGTCTATGTCACTCTGATGTTTGTTTAATTAAATATCTTAAATTCGCGCCTTGTATGATATGATTCAGCATTGAGTCTGTGAGTGCTACCTACTGATCCAGGGAGTAGCACAGTATTGTTCACAGAGGATCTGGGATTAGAAAATCCGGGTCTGACAGAGCTGGTATCAGAGCATTTGACTGTAGGATCTTTAGTTAGACTGGTCGAGCCTAAGGACTTGAGTCCTATTTTCAAAATTTATGAAAAGCTTTGGCAAAATATAATGTATTTATTGCTCTTACTCATCTATCTTAGTTCTTCACTTCCCCTGACTTCACTTGAGTTTGTACTCAGTCTGATTCCCTCGTCTGTTTTAAAATTGTAGATGGCAACCCCGTCATCCGATGCCCCGTGGGACTTTTGCTCTCATGGAGAAGGTGGAGTTGAATTCGTGGATATTCTCCACCAATTCATGCATCACCGGATTACCTCGCAAGCCCATCTTGAGGCCGAAGACTCAAACCTCGGACCAAGAGTCGTGGACCATGGAGGTTTTCCTCTATGCAAGAGAGGGTGAGTTCATCGCTCACACCTTCGCACCGAGACCTCCAAGAGCGCTTGTTTCGGCGGCCCAAGACGCAAAGACGCCGCCTTCAACCGCTGAGCGGATGCACCTAGATCTTCTCGCGAGAAGCGCCCTTCTACTACTACCTGCCTCTCCAGGAAGGAGAGACCGATCTCAAGTCTTAAATGCGTCATGTGGGAGTAGTTAGCTTAGTTTAGCTAGCAGTGCTTGCTTTAGCAGTCTTTTGGTTGTAAGCACTCTTTGTTTCCTTCTTTTGTAGACGATGTGTGTGTATCTTGTGTCGTGACTTAGCATAGCCTATATGCTGTGTTTTCTGGAGTCATGTAACACCTAACCCCTTAATATAATGCAGCCATCCTAGGCTTTGTATTGTATTTGATCGTTTGTCCTCATTTGATTTGAGTTTCTTTTGGTTGGGCTCTAGAGGGCTAGTACCCCTCATATACCCCGTGTTCTTATCTTCAGCTGTTCTTCAGATGCCTCCGAGAAGAGCCGCCGCCCCAGTCCGTGGAGCCTTTGCAACCGGCCGTGGACGAGGTCGTGGCACTGGTCCTGGTCGTGGCCAGGGACAAGATCTGCCGCCACCACCGCCAGCCAACCCCTCCATGGCTCAAGGGATGTTTCAGCAGACGCAGATTCTCCAGCCTCGCTGCGACCGCCAGATCGGGACAAAGAGCCGCACTAAGTGGCAGATTTCCTCCGTACGAGGCCTCTCACGTTTGCCTTCGCAAATGAGCCCCTGGAAGCAGAAGATTGGCTCAGGGACACGGAAAAGAAGCTTCGTCTCGCCCGTTGCTCAGAGGAAGACAAGGTGGACTTTGCCACCCACCAACTGCATGGAGCCGCCGCTGCCTGGTGGGAAAACTACCTCGCTGCTCGAGGTGGTGATGGCTCAGTGGAAGAAGAAGGAGAAGAAGCGACCTCGAAGCCAGAACCAACTGCACCCGCCTCGATGAAGAAATGGCTGAGTTACCTCAAGAAGAAGCTGAACCCGCTTGGCAGACCATTCCTTGGGCGGAATTCAAGACCGCCTTCAGAGCAAACTTCGTACCAGCAGGTACTATGAGGTTGAAGAAAAACGAGTTCAGAGCTCTCAAGCAGGGCCAGCTGTCAGTGAACGAGTATTTGACCAGATTCAACCAACTTGCCCGCTATGCCCCCAATGACATAGCAGTGGAGGAAGAGAAGATCGATCGCTTTGTGGAAGGCATGCGTGAAGATATGAGAGGTCAGCTCATCCTTCATGACTTCCCCAGCTTCCATCACTTGGTCAACAAGGCCATAGTGCTGGAAAATGAGAAAAGGACTGCGGAAGTCAGCCACAAAAGGAAGATGGCATTTCAAGGGCCACAAAGCAACTTTCCGCAAAGATCAGTTTTTCAGGGCAGCTCATCTTTTAGGCAGTTGGCCGCCCCATCATCAAGAGTTCCATTTCAAACTTGGCGCCCGATGCAACCCGCGTCGGTGAGAGTGTTTCGCGCTTCACTCCGTTGGACAACTGCAGCAGCCAATCCGATAACTCATCTTCGTTGTTTCAATGTGGAGAAAAGGGCATTTCGCGATAGATGCCCTCAACGCCACCCGGTGAGGTTCAACTTCAAAACCACACCAACTCGAGGCCAGACTTCAGTTGCAAGTAAGAGTCGTCAAACCTCGCAAGCATCAAGAGCTGTTTCCACGCCAAGCCAAAACCAGGGTCATGTCAACCTTGTCACCGTCGAAGAAGCCCCAACAACTTCAGAAGTAATAAGAGGTACGCTCCCTGTCTCGTTTGGGTAGCCGAATCTCGGGGTCGAGATTCCGTTTAACGAGGGTAGGTTTTGTAACATCCCGTTTTTGAAAAAGGATTCAAAATCAAAACTTTGATTCCAATTCAAAATCAAAACTTGATTTCAAGTTCAAAACTTCAAATTTCAAAATCAAAAATCAAAAACTCTAAACCCTAGCCCCTTACCTCGCGGGCCGCAGACGGTCCGGTTCCTCCGCGCCTCTGCGCGCCCGGTCCCCGCCAAACTCACGCCGCCTCGGGTGCCACGCCAGACGCCGACGGGCCGCCTCGGCCTCCCGTCTGTCCGTCCCGCGCCGCGGCTGACGCCATCCGCCTCGCGTCGTGCGGCGCCGGACCCCTTCTCTCTCCCTTCTCGCGCGCCGCGCTGGCTTTCCTCCGCTCCGTCCCCGCCATGGCCGGCTTTTCTCCCCGTTCCTCGCCTCGGCTATTTAAGCGCGGCCGCCTCCTCTTCTTTTCCCTCTTCCTCCGCTCGTCGTCGCCGCAAGACCGCTCGCGCCGAGCTCCTCCGCCGGACTTCTTCTTCTTCTGCTCGGCCTCGGCGCCTCCTCCGCCTGCCGTCTCCTTCACCTCCGCCCGCTCAGCCGCCCGCCTCCGCTTCCTTCCTTCGCCGCCGTCGCTGCGGCGCGCTCGCCTCGTCGTCGCCTCTCCCTCCCTTTCTCTCTCGCGTGCAGAGGAAAACGAAGCGACGCGGCCGACGCGTCGCCGTCGTTTTATCACCGCCGCCGTGACTGACGGGTGGGCCCCACGAGCACAGTGCCGCTGACGAGTGGGCCCCCACCGACACTGTGTTGTGGACCCGTGGACCGGCGTGCGCGTGGACTCGGTCCACGAGCACAGTGCCATGGACCGAGCACAGTTGCCACGTGTCAGCTCCTGGTTTTTCCGGATTTTCGGATTTTCTGTTTAATTGAAAAATCATTTAAAAACTTCCAAAATTCATATCTTTTTCTGTATAACTCCAAAAATTGTGAAACCAATTTCTAAATTTTTCTAAAATCAAGATCTTGCTAATGGTACTGGTCTTGTTCATTTTGGAGTTCATTATTTATTGAGTTTGTATTTATTTGCTCTCTTTGCCGTTGTGTCTTTTCCGGTACTTTCGACCGATTAGGATTCGACGACGCCGGAGACCTCCCCTTCGACCAAGCTCAAGATTTCAGACCCTCCGCCTTTAACCAAGGCGAGTCAATGCTTTGATCATTAGAACCTACATTTTATGCAAACTATGTTTATTTAAAATAGCAAAGTTGCATGCTTTAATTTTGTAAACAATGATATGTTAAAGCTTAAGGTAGTTAAATACCCATTTGTTGATTAATTACTTATTAAGCCATCCTTTGATAATTGAATCCAAGATTCCTTGTCACCCTAGTAATTATATGGTAATACTAGTATAGGTTGTACTTAAGCGACATGCTAGTCTTGTTAAGTACCGGACAATAAATGTCCCGATCATCATCCTTTAAACATGAAAAATGGTTTTGGGGGTCATTGGAGGTAGATGATGATGTGTTGTGTTAATTGGTTTTCCTTCCCAAAACCCTAAACAACTTGCTAGTACCACATCCGACGGATGGAAAGAATGGTGGGTGCGGACGTATACGAGAATGATTGGTATGTGGTATGAACCGTCCGGATGAATTAAGGACTTAATCTTGTCATGACCTCCTGTAAAACAAGTACAACCGCAAGTCCGCAAAGTGCAACTTGGCCTAGTAAAACTATTGAACCACGAATGTCATCCCACAACCGGTGTTTAGAAGTGTGCAAGCGGCGGGACGTATCTTGGCTTGAATGGGACACCGAGCACGGTGAAGTTGCGCCACGCTATTCTCGGGGCGGGGCCCGCTTTGCTAGTCGTTGGGGTAAACATCCCGCACAACTTATGGAATTGGCCATAGGGGTGAGATGACGGAAGGGCAAGGTAGTTTGAAACGTTATCGTGACGATCGCTCAACTACATACCATGTCTTACATTTCATTAGCTAGCATGATGTTCCATCCTGTTCATACCATCTAACCATTCGCCTTTCCACATTTTTATTTCTGCAGTATTTACTGATGAATACTTTTATTTCTATCCTGCCTATGAATTAATTATGTTTAGTACAAACACACAACACACAACATATAATACATTAGGCTTAGATCATGTGCACTTCTCTTTGTAGCCCTGACATATATTGTGCACTACCAAATATACACCTTGCCATCAGCAAAATCACACACATCAAACCACAGACAAAATCAGCAAGAGCGCGCCTTCCGTCCTAGTGGTTGTGATCTTTTAAAGGATTCGAGGGCTTTGGTTAGGACAACAAACCAGGCTCCAGCTAGACAACAAGCCGGGGTGCCACGTGGGCATGCCATGTCATCTCTCCCCCCATAATCAGGGGATCGGGATAAGCCTATCCGGAACCGGCCACGTGTCACCCTCCCTATGGGTCTAGGCCATCTCCGAGCCACGCGAAGCCTCCTCCCCCACCCAAACCTCACCCGGAGACCAAGCGTTCCAAATCCTTGACAGGATCCACCGAATTAAGTTTGTGCACGTACCGGCTGCCACACCAGCATCCTCCAGAGTCAAGGACACCACCACCCTCGATCACAATGGCGTCCCTCGTCGCCGTCCAGCCGGTCGCCGTGAAGGGCCTCGCCGGCAGCTACATCTCCGGCAGGAAGCTCGCCGTCAGGCCGTCCTCCCGCGCCCTGTGCCGCACCATCCGCAGGTAAGTCCACCATGGCCATACATACGCAGACTTCTTTCTTAGCCTGTGTACATAACACGAGTTATTAATACTACACGAGTAAGGGTAACGTACGTGCATGTGGGTTAATTAATCGCAGGCCTCGCGCCGCCGTGGTGGCCAAGTACGGCGAGAAGAGCGTCTACTTCGACCTCGACGACATCGGCAACACCACCGGGCAGTGGGACCTGTACGGCTCCGACTCGCCGTCGCCGTACAATTCTCTTCAGGTGCTTGCTTCTTTGCGCAGTGCTTTCTTTAATTTTTTGTTGTTGTTATTGCATTGCTTCTGCAGTTTTACATGCGTTAATCCTACATACGCAAACTTGGTTCGTGTTGCAGAGCAAGTTCTTTGAGACGTTCGCCGCGCCGTTCACCAAGAGAGGCCTCCTGCTCAAGTTCCTGCTGCTGGGCGGCGGCTCCCTACTGGCCTACGTCAGCGCCTCGGCGTCGCCGGACCTCCTGCCGATCAAGAAGGGGCCGCAGTTGCCGCCGCAGCCAGGCCCACGCGGCAAGATCTAAGTGAATTTCCTCTCCTTTGCCTTCCTTCCTTGCTGTACTGCTAGCCCCGGCCGGATCCCCCGTCGTATTTATGCGATGTTGATATTGTACTCCTATGGCGTATAAGTAAAAGGACGCTGCATGACCCTTTGCTCTTTACTTTTGTCTTGATTTGTACAAGTGATTTAATTGTCCTATTGTCCTGTTCTTGAGGCAGTAGTGTTCACATATGGTGCATTTACAGTGCCCATCTGAATTACTTGCCCTTTGTTTTATGTCACTAGCCACCGTACTCATGTTGGACCCGGATTTTCTTAATCTAGAATCATCTGTGATTATCCTGCGCTATTCCTTGAATCAGTAAGTAGCGCTCACAGTATACATCACTGAATCATTTCATACACATCGTTGACTAAACCAAACATAATATTACAATAATCAAAGTTAAATAGACCGCGTCGGGTCGAGTTTACATGAGAGGCCCGAACAGGCCAAATGAGTTCATTACATTAAATACAGAAATAGACGTGAAAGCAAAAGGGAAACACGACTCCACACAAGCAAGCGACTGTGACGCCTTATGTACAACCGATATTATCAAAGGGCTTGGAGAATATTGGTTGTACGCAAGTACCAGCGGAGCCAGCTAAACTGCGGTGAGCTCTAGCCTAAGAAACTAAACTACTCGTCGCCTTGGTCTTGATCGTTGAATCCTTGATCCTCGTAGTAGGCATAGTCGTCCTGATCAGCGGAATCTAGAGGTTTGGGGGAAAGAGCGAGGATGAGTACAACTTTCGTGTTTGCGAGCCAACACAACAAATGCAATAATATGCATGCAATGCTTAATAAGGATGACTCGGGTTCTTTTATTTGCGCAAAGCAATATTTATAATTATCATAATTACAAATTCCTATGACTTAGCATTTTAACTAAAGTGTATTTTGTTAAAAAGATTAATTACAATATTAAATAACAGTAGATGTTCCCTCCATCAGAACTCTACACATGCATCATTTTATTGGAGCTACCTCCGCTCCTCTATGCCACTGAGCTCGACGGCTCAGGAAAAATCCAACCTTAGGCTAGATGAGCCGACCTGGTTGTCACACCACCCACAAAGGTTTTTGAAATAGAACTAACTCAAGTTAAGTTCCCATGTCTGTCTTTGGCCGTAGGCGCGACTGTTTAAACAATTTTGACTCTGCAGAGGTTGTACACTGTATCCACAAGAGACAATCATACTCGTTACCCCACATGATTATGTAGTCATGTAGCTGAGCGATCGTCACAATAACCTTTCAAACTACCTCGCCCTTTCCGTCATCTCACCCCTATGGGCCACGCCCATAAGTTGTGCGGGATGTCCACCACAATGACTAGCGTAGCTGGCCCCGACCACAACAACTAGCGCAGCTGGCAACTTCACCCTACCACGGTATCCCTTTCAAGCCGGTCACAACACGCGCTTGCACGCTTCCTCTCTCCATCCAGCGAGATGACGTTCAGGGTTCAATAGAATTACTAAGCCAAGTTGCACTTTGCAGAGTTGTGCTTATACTTGTTTTACACGGGTGGTCATGACAAGATTAAGTCCTTAATCCATTCGGGCGGTTCATACCACATACCAACCACTCTCGTGCACGACAACACCTTCCACTCTTTCCATCCGCCCAGATGTGGTATTAGCAAGTTTTAGGGTTTTGAGAAGTGTAAACCAAATTATCTCAACCATTTCAGTCATTTCCCAATGACTGCTCAAAACAATTTTTATGCTTAAAGGATGATGATTGGGGTGATTAATACCCCGGTACTCAAGCAAGGCTAGCATGGTGCTCGAGTACAACTATAACTAGTAGGTTACCATATAATTACTAGGCTGATAAGGATTAGGGAAGTCAATTATCAAGGATAAGGTATATTAATTATTTAATAGTCAAGTTGGCATTTAACTACCTTAGTACCATTTAACATATTAATTATTTAATAGTCAAGTTGGCATTTAACTACCTTAGGACTATTTAACATACATTTGCATAAAAAACTAAAGCATGCAATTTGCTATTTCAAAATAACATAATTTGTATAAAATATAGGTTCAATATGATCAAAGTATTGACTCGCCTGAGTCAAAGGCTAGAGAATCTTGGTAGTCTTGAGCTTGGGCGAAGTGGGGACCTTTGGCTTCTTCGAACTCTGCTCGGACGATCGCACCGGAAAAGAAAAGATAAGCAAACAAAATAAATAAACACAAATCACAGAATAAATGAACTCCAAAATTAACCAAACTAGTACCAAAATGTAGGTCTTGAAATTATAAATTTTTGGGTACAAAATTCATAATTTTTGGAGTTATAACGAAGGAGATATAGATTTTTGAATCTTTACAAAGAATTTTCAGTTAAACAGAAAATCAGAAAAGAGGATTAATCTCCGCGACACGTGGGCCTTGGCACAGAGCTGCACTGTGTCACGGGGACGAGCGGTAGTACCGACGTGTACCAAGCGGTAGTACCGACGGGTAACTCGCGGTAGTACCGGGAAATGGTAGCCCCGGGGAGAAGTAGGGCGGAAGCACCGTGGTGGAAATGGGAGCGGCAGTACCGGCGGATAATGCGCGGTAGTACCAAAGGGTTGCGGTAGTTCCGGGGGATAGGAGGGCGGAAGTACCGGAGTGAAATGTGGGCGGTAGTACCGGAGGAGGAGAGAGGTAGGACCGACGTGTAGTGAGTGGTAGTACCGGAGCTCGGCTTTCGGTGGCAGAGAGAGGGAAATGGTGTTGGCTACTCGCTGGAGGAGAGGAATGGAGCTGGAGTGGGCAAGGACGAGACAGAGGAGGGGGGAGAGGCTTTATAGCCGAGAGGCGAGAGAGAGGGGGAGCGGCGACGGCCTCGGGAAGACGGTCCGGGCGGCGCGGCGTCAGGCGGCATGGCAGCGGGGAACCGGGTGAAGGCGCTTGGCGACGAGACGGCCAGCGGTCAGTGGGTGCCGGGAGGAGCTGGAGCGAGGCGCGGAGTCTTGGGTGGCAGGCGACACCGAAGATCCCGGGTGGCAGGCGGCGCAGGCGCAGAGGGTGACGAGAGAGAGAGAGAGAGAGAGAGAGAGAGGAGGAATAAGAAAGAAAGAGCACAGGAAAAGGTCGGGTGAGCCAGGGGGTGAGGGGAAGGGAGATGGGCCGGCCAGGAGGGTAGAGAGAGAGAAAGAGGGAGAGATAGAAAATTGTAAATTTTTCTAAATTTTTATTTTTGAAACCCAACCAAAAATAAATTTTGAAATTTGAGGTTTGAATTTTTGGGGAGTTTTGAAATTAAACTAATTTTTTTGAATTTTTGAAAATGGATGTTACAACTCATGACTCCAGGCGCAGAAGTAAATACATGTATGCGCATTTGCTGCTGCTGCTGCTGGAGCGATGGGAAGAATGAATCACTCGTTAACTAGTTATGATAGCAGGCAGGATGTTTGACATCTTTTAGTCTTTGATTAATGTCACTAATGATTACATGAAATCTAGGAATTGGGATCATCTTGTAATACATATATGATTCTCAAAGCTAGTTAAATGTGGATTACAAGGATGACAAATATCCAACTGACAAGATAGCACTTACTGAAAACTTGCATTAAAAGACATGCTCTATAAGTCGACAATTGTGCAAGGCGCTACTACTAGAAGTATACTAAAAAAGTGAAACCTACAAGTCCATTTTTGAGGGTCAGTGTGAAATCTTATGGTTAGTTCATGTAAAGCAGAGCACAATCAGCCCATTATCTTGGCCTTGTGCACCAAAACTTCCATCGGAAATGGAGGTAAAGCTGACTGAAGTTTACAAAACCTCACATTGGTACACACACAATTCTGCACCCATAATGCTCTGAACATCTGAGCTATTTACATACATTTCTTTCTGAAGGCTCTGCCGGAGCATCATCCAACTATCTTTTCCCCTACAGCAACTAGTGTCTTGATATTGGGCTTCTTGTTCCACCCAAATGCTCAAGCTTCTCTAGGTATGAAAATCTCTTGGTTGCGATGGGCGAAACCTTTGTCAGCTTTGGACCGTGAGCATCCTCCCTGCTGTCTGTGTCGTGTGAATCTACCTTCATGCCCTCAATATCTTGGTCTCGCGGGCCGAGGAAGTCGAATAGTGTCGCTGAAACCGGTTCCATTCTTCTCAGCCTCTCTACCTCGGCCTTAGCATCTAGAACAATCCTGTCTGTGTCATCTGCTGATAAGCTGGGTATTCTCATTGATTCTGCGTTCTTGGGATCTTGAGTGAGGGAGTCGGCGTGAAGAACATCTTCAATTCGAGACATAACTGTGAAAGCAAAACTCTCAAGAGTCCTGGAGTAGCTCTCCAAAATGGCGTAGCCAACATCCTGAAAAGAAAAAAAAAACAAGGAGAATTATATGCGGTGGACATGAGTAAACAAAGTACTGTAGCAGATATGAAAAGGCCGTGGAAATTCCAGACGCTTTCCAGTACCCTATTGAATTGGATTTTGCTTATGTCTAGAGCTGACTGAGCAATGCCTGGAAATCTGTGCTTAAGAAGGAGAAGAACATTCTCCGCCCTCCCTTCAAACCGTTCCCGCTTCTCGAAACTGATACCATGCCCCCACGACAACTTGCCGTCCTTGTGCGTCATTTTCCGCTGCCAAATGACTACGGAGGCTTCGATTCGGTTCTTCAAATCGACAGTGTTGAGCTCAGCCGACAAGTCTACAGATCTTAGGAGCTCTTCGGGATCAAAATGATCGTCAGTTATAATCTTGTACATCGAGTCTCCAAGGCTAGACTTTCCATTCTACCAAGCATAAAAAAACATGATACTGTTAGGCTATCAGAAATGTAGTAAAATAGGGGTAATTTTTTTGTACAATGCTGTTGTGGTCTTATGGACCTTAGGTAGAGAGTCTATGTAAGCTTCTGGAACCTCCATTTCCATCAGAACATTAGCATTGATGGCCATTGCTGCCTTTAACACTTGCCCGACGAGGTCCTTCAGGTGTTGAAGCCACTTCCTCGATGCATCTGACAGACCATCAGGAGGGACCCTAACAGTGGGGAGCCACCATTTGTCATCCTGCCTCGGCGTGTTGCCCTTCTCCGATTCATCTGCATCTTTCGACACGTACCAAAACTCCTGCTTGTCCTTGAAATTATCAAGATACTCCTGCTCCACAAGAGAAATACGCAGCAATAGCAAATTAATTAGCAATTAAGGTATTTCTGTATTTACTTCGTAAACGGTCGAAGAAGAGTACGGCGTGCTTACAAGGAGCATTGCGTCAAGCTTGCGCAAGGCGGGGATGTTCATTTGTAGATCCTGACGCTGCTGAGTAGCCATTATCTGTTCGACAAGAAAATGGGTTAAATTCATGGCAGTAGAAGTATTGAAAGGTACCATTGCGAGTCAATTGCATAATGAAGTTGAACAGTACAAGTACTGTGAAGGAAATAAGAACAGATTCATTTCTGACCTCCATGTTGGTTCCATCCTCGGACACCTGTTGCGAAGGAACAAATTCGACAATGTGATCGGCAACCGACAAAACCCAGTCGATCTCCTTCCTCCACCGCGCCTTCTGGTCGGCGGCCATCGGTTGTAGACGGCGTTGCTCACCAAACACAGAAGCTGAAAAATGTCACAACGAAAAGAAGGCATAATTGATCAGATTTTCCATCAGAAACCATTCACAAAATTTGAAAGGTTGGAAAGGAAAGAAAGGATTACCGGCAAGATTGGTGATGGCATTGGACAGAGCGAGAGCAGAGGACACCCCTTTGCCGGTGCCGGACATGTCCTCCCCCAGCAGCAGCTTGGCGAACTTCTCCCTCACCAACTCGGCATCTGCAATCACCCAAGCAAATCATTTATCGAACAAGATTGCAACAAAAGAATCGGCATTGATCATCCCAGAACAACCGTCACCTGAAGGTGGTCCCTCATGCGGGGCGGCGGGCTTGGCCGCCGCCGGCCTTGGTGCTCCCCCCTTATCCGACGGGCCAGCGGCCAACGGCGGCATGTCGACCGACAGCCTTCCCCTGGACCCGCAGCTCCTCGACAGCGCCCGCCTGGCACAAGGTGGCGGCGCCGGCTCCATGGGGCTTCCTGTATCGTCTGACGTCGACGACAGCGACAACGGCGACGATGATGCCGACGCCGACCTCCGCCGCCTCAGCGAGAACCTGTCGAGGCTGTGCCCGATCTTCAGGAACGGCCGGGCCATCACGGACGCATGGCAGGCAGGCACGCTACTGCATCCGCATGCAGCACGCAGAATGCTGAATTGTGCACGTCAATCTGGACGAGAAACACCCTCCTTCCCCGCGACAGGGCAAGAGAACGAGAGAGAGAGAGAGAGAGAGAGGATGGTGTGTAGCTAGATTTGGGGAGGCAGTTTTGGGAGGGAGGTGAGGAGAAGAAGGGGTGTGAAATCTGTCGCTGTGTGGATGGCGCGAGGGGCAGGCGGAGGAGAAATGGTTCGGTTTTTTGGTCTGCCCAGGTTGGAATTCGGCAGCGTTCCAAACATGGAGGTCGAGATTTATCGTTGTCGATGGCTGGCTGGCTTGCCGGATATACGCACATGTACGTCTATTTTTAATCGTCACTTGGCCGTGGTTAGATTTTTCACATCGGTGATTTATTAATAACGTACTACAATTTGATGAACCTTAGTGTGTAATTAAGGTGTTGTTGGTGTTTTCTTCCTTCTTGCTTGTGGGGGGAAAAGGCATGCCCAAGGCGAAAGTGTAGTAGAAACTTCGTTAAAAATGTTACTGTTTTAGTTTGCACGTAGAAATTTACAACAATAACTCAACGTGCATCGCAGATGAGCCCATGCTTACAACTATTTTAACGAACGAACGATCAATCGTGAATGCATCCAACTTTTTGTAATCGTCTCCGCAACAAGATCACAAGAGTGGACGTCTTTTTTCCCCAGGTAGCCCAGTCAAACAAATACACTTGGAAAAAAAAACTGTGCTTGGTGCTGGGCTGAGATAAACCAGCCCAATAAGAATAGAGCCGTGTGGCCCATATTTGTAAGTGCATGGAAGATTAGTTTCACCTTGATTGTTGATGAACAAAATCACACAGTGTCCATGAGCAATAACTATGGGTTAACTATTTTGCATAAGTGGAGTAAGAAAAATGCAAATGGGTTATTGCGACTGCGTGGTTTATCTAGCGTGCGGGTAGACCTAAGCCGATTAGGACCCTAGGGCATTACAAATAGTATCAGAGCCGACCATCGCGGTTACATGTGCGTGTAGATCAGGGCAGGGCTGAACCTAAATGAGTGGACACACGACATACACGTGCGTTCACGTTAGGGGTGCGAGTTGGGCTCAGATGAGTGGACACACGACATGGTATATGTGCCAGACTGGGCGCATGGACGTGTGCCAAGATGGGGGGTCCTGGTCATTTGCCCCAGTCTGGGTATGTTGGGCCACAAGTCCGTCGGGTTCTTTGAGTATGTGTGTGTGATAATCCAATCCAATAAGAATAGAGTCCATGTGACCCATATGTGTGTGTGGATGCATGAAGATTAGTACCACCTTCTAGTTGCTAGGCAAAATCACCAACATATAAGATCAAGGTGTCAATGAGTAATAACCATGGGTTAACCATTTTGCATAAGTGTAGTAAGAAAAATGCAAATGAGTTATTACTGCTGAAGAACGTAGTAGTCGTAGGAACCAATCAATCAATCATCATACAATAGACAATCAACAGGGAGATAATAGATGGAGACACAATATGGGACCCTCTTTTATTAATTAATTGATCTCTTTCTGAGCACAAGGAGATCTTATTTAAAGACTAAAACCCACCGGGGGTAGTTTTGGTATTATACCCATCAACCCCTGATCCAGGGTTTCTTAACAACCCCCTTGGGCGAATACCACGTCATGCACATGTCTCATTAAAAAATCCTCCAAAAATCAGTGAGAAAAGAGTACATTGCATCCGCAAGTTGTATTGCATCGTTGCCTCGTTAAAAACCTTTATGCGAGAAATCTTCGGGAAAACTCACTAAGGGAAAAGGAGTGCAACCTCTCCACCTTCTGGGTTAATATTTAGGATTAAGGTAAAACTTAGGACCTTAAGTGGATTATGATTCAGGGGATTCTCTCCCTGATCCATGCAACTCTCCAAGCCGCTTCATTCCAATTCCACGAACGTATCATTGGAAACTGGATGTAGGCAGACACTTAGTGAATAGATTAGCCAAATTTTCACAATACCTAGTTTGTAGGATCTTCACCTCATCGTTCTTCTGGAGTTCATGAGGATAGAATAATTTGGGAGCAATATGTTTTGTAATATTACTTTTAACATAACTCATTTGCATTTGTACAACACAAAGCAGCATTTTCTTCATATATAATTATGGGGGTATTGACGGTGTTAATACCACATGACTTCTAGATATGCTAATAACACGTCTGAGCCAAACACATTCACGTGAGGCTTCATATAGTGTAATAATTTTTGAGTGGTTAGTAGAAGTAGCTACCAAGGTCTGCTTAAATGACCGCCAAGAGATGGTTGTACCACCACATAGAAATACAAACTCGGTCTGCGATTTGGCACTGTGAGGATCAGACAGATAGCTAGCATCCATATATCCCACCATGGTCAAGTCTTGGTACTTCCGAAAAATAAGTCAAGATCTTGTGTACCTTAGAGGTATCTGAGAAGAGTCTTAACGCTAGCCTAATGCCTTCTGATTGGAGCTGCACTGTGTCTAGCCAATAAGTTGTCCGCGAATGCAATATTAGGCCTGGTGCAATTCGCAAAGTACGTCAGTGCTCTACCACGATTGAGTATGGAACTTCCACTACTACATAAAAGATCACCACAGACGGTTCAAAAACGTCATGACAGATGATTTCATGAGCCGTATGAGTTTATGGGTCAGTAATGACATGAGGTCATCATAGACGGTTTTTGAACTGTCTGTTGACGATGATTAAAATCTCTATGTATTACTTTAATACATAATTAAAAGACCATACGTCTTCGTGATCATAACTCCTAAGACTAACGACCCCATGGTCGTAAGGATTTCAGAGGTTACTTATAGGTACCCTGGCCGAATGAGGTTATATAGCCAATCCTTGACCAGATGACTGTTTGTGGAAGCCTTGAACTGGTATCTGGATCTAACTCCAAGTATATTCTTACCGTGTGACGAATACTTAACGCGTTATGCGCATTACCAACTCTTAGAGTTGGGAGATTGAGAAAAATGATGTTTACAAGTTTATAATTGCTTCTTGCTTAAGCTTTTCGACTTTGATCTCATCTTATGGCCTTCGAAGAGCGATGGTAATGCAGCAAAAATATTGGTTTCCTGACGTGGGGGTGACCGGCCGGGAGCCGATCATTGGAGCGATTGACACGAGATGATGCATATGATATATCTAGATTTTATGTCGAGTTAGTTTACGTATTTATGCAGTATTCATTATGGATTTTAGAGTTTGTATGATATCGCTTTAGGATACGTATAATCTTTTCTACATATGAACGGTCGTTTGTTCTCAATAAAAAAAATACCTTGTAATCAGATTTTGTGAAAAAGAGTAATAGAGAAGAGAGAAAAATAAAAAAAGCTGACATGCATACAGCACCAAATATCTTTTGTCTTCCTTGTCTAGGTGTGTTCTTGCTTCCAGCGTGTGCGTGTGTTCATCCGATTGAATACATCACGAGGTTCCAGCGTGTGTGAGTGTTCATCTTCCGATCGACTTTCTGCGTGTGTTCTGCCAAACGTGAACTTCTTCTTCTTCTTCGGATCAGCTGACAGATGCATGCTGGCTGCTGTCTATGGTGTGCATAGAAGTTTGGGCCAACTGGCTGGCTGGTGGCTAGCTGCAGATATTTCGGACGGGGCAACGCAGCAATACCGATCGTGCGTTCCAGCAGTTTTTCAGGAAGCAAGAGAGTTTTCAACGTCGCGTGCTTTCTGATGGCGTGACTTGTGACGATAAGAGGAGCGGCATTTTTGGGGCCAAGACAATGTGAATAGTATTGTCTGCTAGTGCTCCCAAGGTCAGAGTACTACTTTCTGGTACCAATAATGGAGTTTTCTATGTCGGCTTTGGCCGGCGGCGTCGCCTGACCAGATGACCTTGGCCATGATAAAGTGTAAGAGTATTGCTCTGACTTTGGCACTTCCATATTACATGGTTTCAGACTTTGGAGAGTTTACTACTAGTCTACTACTATTACTCGCTCGTGGTTTTTTCCACGATCGTATCAACCGTATGTTAAAGCGTACTGAATGTATCGCTAGTATTACACACTGAAAGCGTTAATCTTTACAAATTTACAGCAGAAAATATGGACATATTTACACTCTGAAAGCCAGAGCCTGCAGAGTGTGGCTTTGAGAAGCATGTCAGGTGAGCATTCCGGCCTTCTTGGCTTCTTGCTAACTTGCTTCCGCTGATGAGAGGACCTCCAGCTCTGCCCACCAGAGTGGAGACAGTCGCGGCGTTGCTGCATCCGGCGAAATAGCTATGGCTTCTCTCAGTATACTGGTGATCTCCTTCATGCTTGGTCTCTTGCTTGGATCACTCTGGATGCAATCGCGGGTTACCTGACAAATGATCTCTAGCTCGTTTTCTCTGTGAGCCTCCAGTGCAGGATCAATCAAGCAAGCTATACTCCGACCGTTGTTTATGCACTCCAAAGCCTGTGAAGAAAAGAATAGAGCATCGATCACTTGATTTTAGAGATGACACTGATCCCTTTCTTTGTGTGTGTGTGCCATTGGAAGTATTTTGTTATCATTACCAAGTTCACGAGGGAGCCCCGCTGTTCAGAGTATGGAAGCTTCCCCGAGATGATTTCAAGCAGCACTAGGCCAAAGCTGTAGACGTTCCCTGCTAGGCCAGAAGATATTGGTTTGCCATGATCCACAAGTTCGTGCTTTTTTGGTATTTTACCTTCGGAAATCACTTCCTGCCAAACACTCATGTCTGCAATCTGCACAAATTACAAAAGTTTTAGGATTAAATCATACCGCCTGAAGACTGATCCTATACTGTTTTGTGGTCGAACACAATTTGTGAAGTCAGGTGCTGAAACCCCAAGGAGACAAGACAACTGCCTATGGGCTAAACCATCTGAGCATACTTGGATAGGAGAGATCAGAAGGCACATTAAACAAGATTACTTGCTTCTATGTACCTTTGCAGCACCATCTTCAGATATCAATATGGCACCTGAATGCAGGTCAGGGTGCACCAGAGGAGGATTGAGCTCATGCATGTGTTGGATACAGTATGCTATTCCCATAACAATCCTCATTCTACCTCTCCAATCGATGTGATCAAATCCCTCAGCTGCAGAAACAATTCACAAACATGTCATTAGTTGGATACCATGATTTCAAAATGGACGTTTCTATCAGTGCAATAGCGAGAACAGTTTTTACATAATTACCATGGAGATTCTCATAAAGTGTCCCATTGGGCGCATATTCTAGCGCCATCATCCTCATGAAAGGTTCCTCCTCCTCACAAAAGCCTAGAAGATTGATGAAATTCTTGTGGTTTATTCGAGAGAGTGTGTCTATCTGCTAGTTCATAAAAAGAAGGTAAAATTTTCATGCTACTGCAAATACATAACGTACAGGATGAGTTGTTCATCTAGTAGGCAAAAGTTTGACAACCTTTTTCCTGAAGCAAATCTCAGAATCTTTTGACCAATCTTTGTTGGATGTGATCATAGTAGATACAACAGCAATCTCAACACCACTTGATAAGGTTCCCTTATAGACAGTGTAATGTGGATAACTTGCCACAATATTACAGAAGTCCTCACAAGCACATTGCAGCTCTGACGGCTGTAATTTGGGTACTCCTGAAACACACAGAGGCCACCAAAATCAACTGCAAATCTTATTCTTAAGTAGATATCCAAACAATTAAAACTGTAGGGGACTTTCTGATTATGTGATCCAAACGCCGCAAAATTGGTAAGTAATTTAGAACTTAGTTGAAATGGGTTTTTTTGGGGGTGGGGGGGGGGGGCAAATATTACTGTTTTAACGATTTTATCCATTTCAATTGCTCAACCAATGTTGCTTTATTTTCTGGGAGCAAGTATGCACCTTAAAAAGAGCACAAATTTAAAGTAGCAAAGCACCTAAAAAGATGAGTGAAGCTGGATTTGAAAAGCATACCTCAGTATAATGAAGAACTACAAGACTAGGATGCAAAAAGTATGATAATACATGTCAGACAGAAAATATAGTAGTAGTACCTGCGACAAATGCCTTCTGCAGCTGGCCACTGAGTCCAGTCTTCCAAGGGCCTATTGTTGCAACTGTACTTTCGCGGCATGGCAACAGCATACATGCTATGCCACTAAGCAACACACCGATTGTCACTGGAAGTACAATCGTATACAGCCACTTCATGGACCCTTTACTTGATACTGTCTTTGCTGGAACATTAGGCGACTTGGATGGCGCATGCGCTATCTTGTTCGGATCAATTTGCCCTTGACTGGATGCTGGAAATGAGCCACTTCCAATAGAAGGAACAGAAACAACATCAGTAACAGGAACATTTGTGGAAAGTGCAGCAAGATTTCTGTCCTGAAGTAGTCTTCGATGGCTAAGCGGCGCAGGTAGATTCGGTGAGGAGCAGGAGCAGCCGTTCGCCACAGAATGGAGCGTCAACGCAACAAGCACGAAAGAACCCAATGCATCCATCGCTGACATATATATCCACAGACAACGTCAGACGATCCAGGATCATGAGACCAAGAACAGCCTGAATCACTTCAGACGCTAGTGTTCATCTCTGTGAAGATGCCTCTGTCAGGTGCCCTCTGCAACTCAGAAGTCAGAACAACTCGGGTGTCAGAGGTAGACAAAGAACAACTCAGGTTTGAGAAAAGTTCTTTTTACACAAGAAAACGAATTTGGGAAAAAGGATGGGAACAGGAGATACTCGAATCACCAAAAAGCAATTGAAGAACATACCTTTGGCTTAATCTCCCTTTCGAATTTTGCTCACAACACACGCGATTCAATTGCAAAGAGGGCCCGAAAAGAACAGAGAGGGTGCAGGGTGGAGAGGGGATAAGGGAAAGAAACAGAGTCGGTTCATTGTAGTAGTTGGAGAAACCAAGAACACAATTTTCACAAAAAAGAAAGAGAGAGAAAAGAAGAAGTTGTAAAGACTAGAGAGAAGTGGGTAAACTTTTTGTTCACTACATTCCCTTGTATCGTTCTCTATGTCAAAGATCAGTTGCGTTGTCCGGTAAATGGCGGGAATAAAGAAGAACGAGGACGAAGACGAACCCGTCGTTATCTCGGTGGGTAATTCCACTTCACACTAGTTCTAGAACGACATTTGAAAAATAGCCTGATGACACGTAGGTCCTATCTGGGGAGTAACCACTCTGCATCTGCAGTCCGCAAGGTGGCAAAGTCCACACGTATTTTAAAAGCAGCCGCAGTGGTACTAGCTAGCTTTCATTGAGGAAAGAAAGGAGTAACGTGAATTTGCTGTTGTTGAGCATTGGCTACTCGTATCTTAAGTACTAGAATATAGATACGTGTTCTACAAGTGTTACTATCCTTTTACCTTTTCTTAAGAAGAACCCAGAGATATTCTATAAAGCAATATAAAGCTACGAGGGGTGGGTGGTTATAGAAAACACAAATCACAAATTAACTCATCCAAAACAATAGACGCACTAGAGGATTAGATGTTAGCCTATTCTTTAATACTAATTCTTGTATAGGGTAAGAATTCGATGGTCCTAAAATGTTCGAGAGGGTTGTGAGAGAGTGACAATACCTTGTACTCTTATGAGGTTGTCCTTAAGAAATTTGCGATTGACTTCGTCAAATCTTTCTCGCACGACTTGATTATTCTGTCGTTATTATTAGATAATCTTTACGGGATTCTGTTAGAAATATACATACTTTTATGATTATTTTAATTCCTAAAATAATAATCGATGCAACAGTAGCATATGTACTTAAGCATATTTTTTTGTACTAGGCATATTTAAAACTATGAACAATAGCATGATCATGAACTCAAATACATCTGTCTCATATATATGCGCTAACAAGGCAAAGCCTAGAACAAAACATTACTAACAGAAGTAGGAATCATCATCACATGACTAATTTCTAGGAAGCATGACCTAGCCATCTCAAGTGATATCACCGCGACTTACAGAGAATCGCTCTGGTAAAGGTCATGGTAGAGTCTGATGCGAAGAAGACGACACAAAGAGGATGATGGAGGAAGAAGGAAGCCGTAAGCAGTCGCGCGAATGCTTCCCAAAAACCTGATTCGCCTCAACCCGTGCAGGATCACGAGGGACACCGACTTCGGAGACACTGCTCTCCCCATATCAGTGCATGCCGACTAAGGGATGGAGTAGACAAGGCGGTGCAGCACAGAGGAGGACAGGGAAAAAAATTCTGAGGCTGATCTATTTCGTCTGCACTAAATGGAGACGCCCTCGTCCTCATATGGAATCTGTGACATAGGTGGAAACTGCCACAATCATTCTGCAGGAACGTTTTGGAAACACAATTAATCATAATTAATGTGTGCCATAAAAGCCCTGCATAATCAGTGCAATTCAAACATTTAGTTTCCAATACGTATAGATTCTATTCATATTTTTGGGGTGCAAAAAAAAAGCAACAGCCTCACACCCAACCGGACAAGAAATCGCCGGACCATTCACGCGCACGTCATGGGCAGGCGGGCGGGCGGGCGATGGCGAGGCATGGCGAGCAAGTGAGCGTGCATGTGTTCTTTTTTTTGCTTGCTTCAACTAGGTAAGATCAACCCTACCTTATAAGTTAGTCTCCTCTCACCTACACTAGCAATATAGTACTAAACTTCACACCTTCCACCATGCATGAGTGGGTCTTTGAAATTTTATTGGGATTTATGAAGAAAATTATTCGAGTCAAAGCCTATAAACTCCAACAATCTCCCACCAAATCCCAAAGCACCACGAATTTGCCAATAATTACAAAGTGTTGTTGATATACTAATTTTTCGGTGAAGACTGGTTAAGGTTGAACATCCACCTCGAAGATCAATCTGCACTCGCCCACAACTACATAATGGACTAAGCCTGGAATTGGCAGTTTTGTGCAAACAAGTCTCACCTAAGGCCTTTGTTGATACTTGGTTGTCGAAAGGCTACTCCTCGGGTGAAGCATATAGGTCATACTCATGTATCTCTTCATGAGCTTCTTAGATATCACCCACATCTCATGGACTGCGACCAACAGTCGGGCTCATACATGTGTATTCTTACAAGAACACCCTATAGGACGGTATTTTCCTGTTAAGCATCAGAACACATTAAGACAAAGTCATCCCGCCTTACATTAATTAGAGTACTGCATCTTCAACGGAGTGAGATATAAAGTAAGAATGTACTCTACAGTTACCCAGACAGTTTGTTTTTCCCAATGCCTATTTCACGGGATATCCGATCACATAGGTTTGGGTTACCACTGTGTGTAACTCACATGGGTCTCATTCTCATCTCCTTCGATGCACTTTCAATCACATTCTGTAATAGTACCTTTGTAGAGGGATCTGTTAGATTTTTAGCCGTTTTGGATATAATCCACAACTATCACTCCAAAGTTTCTCAATTTTCTAACGAACTTCAACCACCTTTTCACATGTCTTGAGGATTTCATATTATCATTTACACTTGTCACATTTATGATAATTGTTTAGTTATCACAGCATATAAGGATAGCTGGAATTGGTTTTTCAACCACTGGTAAATCCATCAAGAGTTCTCGCAACCATTCTATCTCAACAGTGGTTGTGTCTGATGTTATGAGTTCTGCCTCCATGGTTGACCTCGTCGGTATGGTCTATTTGCAAGACCTGCATGAGACGGCAACACCGCCTAGAGTGAATACATATCCACTCGTAGCTTTTATCTCATCAGCATCAGAAATCCAGTTGGAATCACTATATCCCTCAAGTACACTAGGATACCCAGTATAATGAATTATGTAACTATTGTACCTTTCAAATAACGCATAACCCGCTCAAGTGTGTGCCAATAATCATCTCTTGGATTAGACGGTCAATTAAGACTGGAAGGTGATGGAGCAGAAGGTTGTCAGTACAATCCGTCTAGGTATCTCCGACGAGGTAAAGTACTCGATGATTAAGGAGAATTTGACAAAGAAATTATGGAGTAATTTAGAAGAATTGTATATGGTTGTCACTGACAAACTGGTGGGTGCTAAAGTGACAACTGTTCAGGTTGCTTATGGAGGAAGACATACGGTTCGTTGATCATCCCAATGTCTTCAACAAGCTTATCACACAGCTGACTAGTGTGGACGAAACAAATAAGGAGAACGACAAGGTCGTCATATTGGTGTCATCTCTACCACCATCATGGGAGCAATTGGTGATGAATATTCTCGTCAGGAAAAGTACTCTCAAAATCAATAGGGCAGTGGCATATCTATTAGAGGTGGAGTCTTTGAAGAACCTATCAAATTCTTTATCATCGGGTGATCAAGCATTGGCCGTCATAGGTGTTGCAGGTAAAAGCAAAAAGTCACAGGAAGAAGAAGGGCAAGAGTAAGGGCACACATGTATGGTATCTATATGACGAGGAATGTCATATGATAAAGGGTTGTCCAAGTTTGAAGACAATGAAGGGTGCATGCTCAGTGGCAGTGGATAAAGATGATTCAGACGTACTAGTCGTCAGTCAATTAGGTACTTCTCATGGATGGATATTAGATTTAGGTTGTTGCTTCTATGTATGTTCAATGAGGTAGATGTTTAACGAAGAATCTCTACGCCCGACACATGAAAATGTTCACTTAGCGGATTACAAGGAGTATACAATTACTAAGGCGAGAACAGTTACATTAGAAATATATAATGGATCACATTACACATTGACGGGAGTTCGGTATGTTCTTGGCATAAAGAAGAATATAATATATATGAGGTCACTTGAACTCGAAGGTTGTGAGGTATCACTTCGAGATGAAATCATGTGAGTTGCTTACAAAGAGCAGGTAATCATGAAAAGTACCTGGAGCAATGGATGATACCGACGGATGGGTAATTATCATCAAAGAAGAGCAACCAATGGGAGATTTGATAAAAAAAATCATAATCAGGAAAATGAATGTGTTGTCCGCCGTAGGTACTCATATCTCATCTCTAGTTATATGCTTAACTACAAAGATAGTTGTAAAATATAGAAAGCGTGAAAGTGGAGGTGCGGGTTGTTGGAAAAAGGAAGACATGGTGGGACCAAATAAACGGTATCGATGAGCAGGTGAAGCTCGGAGGTGGTACAAACCTATGGCATGGGGGGTTGTACGAACATGAGATGTGATTAACCAATCTACACAATAAAGGAGCTCTTAGGTGGAGGGTCTGGGTAGGCTAACCTGGACATTGACTTGTACATTACGATGATGTGCACGGGGCCTGTGGTGTGGTCACTCCCAAAGGAGAGAGGGAAAAGAGTAAAAAAATAAAAATAATGGAGCCGACTTGAAGCAAATTCTTGGAGGAGTACGATGACTTCAACGGAGAGGAGTCAAAGTGGAGATTGTTGAGTACAAGCATTCCTACCATAATACTATTAGAATTAGGATTCCTACTTTCTTTTAGAGTAGAACTAGGGGCACTATATAAAACTATAAGGGGTGGTAATGGAGAACACAAGTCATAAACCATCTCATCCAAAGCAAGCAGCGTGAAAAAGGATGAGAGGCTAAGTTATTCTTTAACACTATATTTTTATATAGGACAAGGATCCGATGGTCTTAAAATATTCAAGAGGGTTGTGAGAGAACGATAATCTCTTGTACTTTTTTAAGATTGTGCTTAAGGAATTTGCGATCGGCGCCAAATCTTTCTCTCGTTGTGATTATTTTGTCAATGTTATTAGGTTCTCTCTACGGGATTCATCTAGTTTGTTCTTAATATCAGGTATGCTCATGCATATCTATTAACTCTAATCCGATTTGAAAGCTATTGCGTATAAGAAGGTGTATCAGAGCATAACCGTAGTTTACTTAAAAAACCTCGTAAACCCAGTTCTGCCCATATAATTACAGATTAACATCACCAGAACATTTACAATTCATCTGATAGATCAGCCTCCAGAAGCATCTGAAGAACGCATCGATGTAGCAACACTTGCCTGTGTAACTAGCACTGTCCGTGCGTGTGGTGGCGACCTTGGGGATTGAATGCGAAAGGCAATGATTTTCTGATGGTTTTTGTTGTTTTTTGGTGGCAACGGCCGGCTGCGCCAAGCCACAGGTCCATCGTGCACCGCCGTCGCGTCTTCACATCTCACACGGGTCACAAGTAGAGGTGGGCATTGGGCATGTGCCGTGCCGGCATGGCACGGCCCCGTCGTGCTTCTGGGTCGCGTCGTGTCGTGCCAGTTCGGCCCGGTCACCCTGTCGTGCCTAGCCGGCTGGCCCACCTCGCCTTCAGCCAGGCCCAGGCACGGCCCAAAGCCCGTCGTGCTGGGGTCGTGCCGTGCCAGTCCAAACCAAGTAACTATAGATGGCGGAGGCGGAGGCGGTGATGGCGGTGGCAAGCACGCCACCACCATCTTCATTCCTCTCATGCCCGTCTCATTAAAAACTTAGATAAATTTGAATTAATTGCGTAAAAACCTGAGCACATAAATATTTCAGGGAAAAAGTGAATTTTTCTTGATATTTTACAAATACAATGTTACTACCTCGTTAAAAACCTTACACCCCAGAGTGGGGTTCCCGAGTAAAGAAAAGAGTACAATAACAATATGCGTACATACTAACTATTCATCAATGTCAAGATCGTTCATGTGTTCGAGGTCAGCGTACGCCTGCACGATCTCAAGATCCTCCAGCTGATGCTTTTACCGTTCTTTAGCCAATTCTCAGTCCTTGACGCATGTGATTGCCTCCACCATCCTAGGCGTGAGGTGTGATCTTCTTTCTTCAATTATTCTCCCTACCATGTTGAATGTTGCTTCTGAAGAGACAGTGGACACCGGTACTAGCAGTACATCCCGTGCGAAATGTGATAGCATAGGAAATATTTACTTGTTGTTCTTCCACCACTGGAGCAAGTCTATCTTTTCACCGGAAAGATCGGGATCGATGTTTGCAAAATCATACTTCAGGTAGTGGTTTAGCTCTGAGACAGAACTCCATAAGGGGGCTTCCTGAGACTAAGATCGGAGGCCTCACAGCAGACGCAACAAGGAAAGAAAAGCTTTACTTCTTCCACAAGTGGGATGTCAAGCTTTTCTTTCCTTGTTGCGTCTGCTGTGAGGCCTTCGATCTCGCGCTGCTACCGAATTTGTCATGATACATGCGAAAACACGAAAAAGCTCCTCTTTGACATGTGTGAAAGCTTTCGAGTAATCAAGACCGAGGCATTCATCTATTCCCTCCACACCGATCTGCAAACCTGACAACTTTTTCATAGGATCAAAAATAATAGCAAAGCAATACACCTGTGAAATAGAACTGAAATATTTAATAAATTTTTCCTCCATTAGTGCGACAGCATGACCTAAAGGGGATACTCCCTATATTTGGCAATCTTGTGTGCAATTAACCAAATAAATTCTATTACTAAGGAAGAGGTAGTGTAATAAACACTAGATAACATCTTTGTTGCTTTATAAAAAGCTCTTAAAAACTCTCAAAAATGACTAGCAATCTGCCAATCTGAATTAGTAACTATCAATTCATTGTTTTGACAAAAACGGATATGACATGTTCGTACCCTTGTAACTTCTTTAACATGATGTATGTCGAGTTTCACCTCACCTTCATGTCAAGACCAAATTTTCTTGGCTCCTTCCCATTGGCTGCGCAGTACTCTATGAACCTGGCTGCCACTAGTGGAGAATTTGTGAGGTAGCGAATGGCGTCGCAGACATTATTCAAATATCCGTCAATCGCTTGCATATCGTCTTGAACAATAAGGTTCAAGATATGGCATACACATCTCTGATGGAGAATATAACCACCAATATACGTCTGCAATCTTGGGGTGAGGATGTTCATAACAGTCGTGTTCACTGATGCGTTATCAAGAGTTATAGAAACAATCTTATTATCTATCTTAAAATCAAGTACGTATAGTATATGCTTGACAATGGCCTCTCCTGTGTGTGATTCGTTAATTATCGTAAACCCTATGACTCTCTTATTTAGTTTGTAATTGTCATCTAAATAATGTGCTACAACACTAAGGTAGGCACTTCTCTGATGTGATGATGTTCAAATGTATGAAGTTATAGCAAAAGAGAACTGAACTTGTAAGAATTGTTCTTTTAGCTCTGATAGTTCCTTATGATACATCCATAAAATATCAGATGTAGTGGTTCTCCTACTAACATGTTGGTACTGTGGGCAAAAACCACGTTGGACTATTCTTTCGAATGCGCGACTTTCACCCATCCTAATCGGTTGATCTTTCGCAACAATATATCTAGCAATTTCCTCATGGGCAGAAAGCGGGTTGTATACCCAAGTACTTAAAGAGCCATTGGCCTTCGAAGTTTAGCTGCGTTTGTACTCCTCCCCCTCGGCTCTGCGCCCCAATCTTGCGCAAACATGCTTTATAGTGCCGGTTCAAGTGCCCTGTCCCTACAGCTGTACGAGTAGATAATTTTGCTTGGCAATAATTACAGGTTGTGATATCTACCATTTGGCCGTCTTGGATTTCCTGGCTCCAGGTCATGTGCTTCCAGCAATTCGCCCTTCGTCCAAACTAGCCAATGTTGTCATCCGTGGACGCGGGAGAGAACTCTGGAGTCCCCATTGGCTCCAGACCGCCTAGGTACTCCTCGTAGCCCTCGGTACCGTCCATACCACGGTCATCCATGCCGTAGTCTCCCATGCTTGGCGAGAACCGGCGAGCATCAATGGGAGTCGGAGCCGGATGACGACTAGGGGAGCGGCGGCGAGAGCTTACACTAAGTTGCCATGCTGCCCTTTTCGTGCTATGACTCCTCGGTAGCATACCGTTTGGGATCTCCTTGGTGCTTCGACTCCTTGGTAGCATAATAGATGGATAGATAGTGAATAAATGGGGAGAGTAGATTGATGTTGAAGAAATAAGGAGAGTAAATGGTTGATGACGAAATGAGGTGAGCTAATTGTGGATGAATAAATGAGCACGGAGCTTCATTTTATAGGCACGGTCGCGCAGAGTCGTTGCTTCTTTGTGCTTGCCTGTTGTACAGAGAAATTTATGTCCATTGTCTCTCGCGATTGAAAAAAGATAGGACTGTGCTTGCCTGTTGTCTCTCGACTTTCTCTATCGATTTGAAAGAAAGAAAAACTAAAGTCTATATTTCCTCAGATTCCCTACCTCCCTCTCCCCCCCGTTTCCTGGCTACTCTCTCTCTTTTTCTCTTTTCCCCATTTCCCGGCCGCTCTCTCTCTCTTTTTCTTTTTTCCACCGCACCCCACCGCCTCACCCCCCACATCGCCTCCCTCGCCCCCGTCACCTTCCTCGCCCCGTCGCCCCCCCGGTCGCCCCTGTCACATTCCAAGGATATAGCAAATTCGGTCAAGTTTAACATTTCACTCATGTTTTAGAGAGTTACACCATGTTTTGTAGAATTTCTGCGTGTTTTAGATAGTTTTTTAAAAAATAAAAAATCAAGTTTTAGAAAAGTTTGAAATGAGTTTCAAAAACAAACTTTAAGTTTCAGAGAGTTTCACCAAAAGCTAGAAAATTCAAGTGGGTTTCGAAAGAATTTTACCAAAGTTTCACAACAAAACAAACAAATTTCACAACAAAATAGACAAGTTTACTAGCGAACCTGTGCTCATTTCCTACATCCGACATCTCCCACGTGGATGCAGTGTCGAATCACTCGAACTCGTGCTCATCTCACGATGCGCCGTCGAATCATTGCTTGTCACGCTCACCAGCCATTTCTCGTCCACGCCTGCGCTCACCGCACGGCCCCTACACACACTCGCTGCTGCTACGCCAACATAACCTACAAACGCTTGTTGCTGCCGCCGTTGAGAGAATGATGGTGGAGAATGGGGACTCAAGAGAGAGGTGGAAGTGATCGGGATGGAGATGTGCATAGAGATGGCTGACAGGGCTGGTCGATCAAGTGTGTTGCATTGATGCCATCAGATGGTAGATGTCTATCCCTCAATGAAGTTTCAAAATTTTCAATAAGATTCAACCGAAATCCAATAAAGTTTCAAAAAAGTTTCAGCAAGTCTTATATATGTTTCGTGGGAGTGTCATTAAGTTTCACACATGTTTCACAAAAAAAAATCATCAAGTTTCACAAGCGTGTTTCTAGAAGTTTCTAAGAAAGTTTCAAGACAAAGTTTAAATGAGTTTCTGGTTTTGGAAAGCAAGTTTCAAACGAAGAGTTTCAAGAAGTTTCAACCAAAAGTTTCAACAATTTTCGGCGAGCTCACCGTAGCTACAATAATGGGGGAAGCGGTTGTGCTAGTGGCTGCCCACAACCGGAGAGGGTAGACAAGGAGAGGAAGGTGATGTGTGGTGGTCAAAGGCATCTCCACGACGCTCCATGGAGGCTTGCACGGGGACGGCGGCGTGTTTCAGCAAGTTTCAATGAGGTTTCACAAGTTTCAAAGAAGTCCCACCGTTTCAGACAAATTTTCAACAAAATTAATTGAAAACAACCAACAAACTCAAAACAAAATTTTAAATAAAAATTGCAGTTCAAGTTTTAAACACATAGAGTGTGGCGTAGATCTGAATCCAAGCATGCTATGATTGCCGCTGCTTGCTGCAATTCGGTGCCCATGTCTTCTCTCCGTCGCCTACCCGCGATGTTACAGCGAGCCTACCCTAGTCTTTTTTGCACCGGCCTCCTTCGCTGAGCTGACCATGGAGGGCCAGCACAACGCATCCACTGCCTCCCCGCTGTGCAGGGCCACACATCCTCCTCCCTCGTCGCAACTGCCCTAATCAGCAGCCGCCACCTTTGTCGGACCAACGATGACGCGCTACACAAAGCCCTAGCAGCTGCAAGGGTGGGTACGAAATAAATCCAGCAAGTTTGGGCTCAGGCGACAGCAAGGGAATGGGAAGAAAGATCAATTGTGGTAGGTTTGAGATTCAATTGTGACAAGGAAATGGGAAGAGGACAAATAGCGTATGTGATCGATGGGGATTGAGGAGAGAAAGGAAAACGAGTTGACGAGGATCTAATAATCTTCAATTAATTAAACTGTTTATCCATACTATTCATTATAGATAATAATATCTTTATACAACTTTAAATGTACCCCTCATTATTAATAATGAGGGAGATTATAATTACCTAGTGGTCATAAGCTATTATACGACCACTTTATATAGTCGTAGGTCATTCTACTACCGCTTCATAGTCGTAAGTTCTTCTACGACTACCTATTGATCGTAAGTCCTACTAAGATCACCTTATGGTCGTAAGCCTTACTACGACCAGGTCAATTACGACCACCCTATGTTTGATAAGGACCACCTACATGTGGACCCAATCGACTATAGACCTTATATACCGTGTTTAATTACACACAATAGTAAATATGTGATGTTATTTTCTAGTACGACTGCACGTATTGATCTTTGTCTCTAGCATAACCGCAATGCGAATATGGGGAATAATCTCTCTAACAATAACTGACATCAACGTGCGCAATTCATCAACCGTTAGGACGCCTCTTGGCATAGACAACTGTCACCCCCTTAGACACTATATAAAGGATATCGTCGGTGGACTGAGACAGGATACAAACAACAGAATAGCCATGAGTCATTAGTCTTAGCCTTCGATGTCTTCTCTCTTATTGCAAGCACAATCAATACAAGAACATAGGATTAGAGTTATTATTCTATCAGGAGAAGTCATGAACATGTATAAATTCCCTATGTGTCATTCATGTGTAGTCTCGGGCAAGGAGAGCCCCCTTTTAGTATTCATTTCATAAGTTCGATATTAAAACATCGACACATAGTCTATAATGAAATGGTACATTTTTTATTCGCAATAGGAAAACTAACCCCCTCTCCTCCTTCGCATCCGAAATAACAAAAATGACACTTATACCGCGCAAAATTGTTGCGAAGCTGACGTGTCACGCAACCAGACCGAGGTAGGATGGCTGCCGCGTTCCCTCCGCGGTCTGGGTGCGCGATAGGTCGGTTGCCGCGCCGCGCTGATTTTTTGCGCGACGTTGGCTTTCTGCGGTGATTTTGCCCGGCATGTCTGCTTCCGCGGTGATTCTGCACGTAGTAATTCCATTTTTATTATTCTAAGCGTGGGGGTTAGTTTTGCTATTGCGTTTTGAAAAGTGACTAAACGATCCAGAACCTCTGAAAACAAGGAAGCTACTACTCGATGACTCGATCTGGTGCGTCCATCAGTTGAAATAAAGGGTATATACGTATCCCGTTGAGATGTTGTCGGACGGTACACCGTGCACCGTTAGATAGTTTTTCTCTAGAGTCATACAGGCTGAAATCGTCGTAAGAATACCTAGGGAAGCGACGACCGACGAGAGAGCCGCTAGGACGACGACAAAACTTAGGTCTGGCACGGGAAAAAAATACTGGCAAACGTTAAGATTAGATAAGCACGTACTAGGCGTAATTACACAGCAATGGCAGCGCGTCAGACGCGTACCGTCGACTTCAAGCAGTGCTACCTACAGCCTAGTACTGCTATTGTTTGCTGAAAAATCAGCTGATGGATACCCACCCTTGGACGAACAGTTTACAAAGTCAGAGCTCCGATCAGAAATTCAGAATACTGAAGTGGATCACTCGTGAAGTCAGTTAAATGATACATGTAGGCCAGGTGTTATTAAAGGCCTATAGGGTAAAGCTAAATCAATAATTTGTACTGATTACCAGCCTTTAACTAACAATGAAGCTATCAAGTGTATGCACATAAGCATTTCCAGATGACCAGCAGACACCGGAAGAAACTTTGCAGAATTTACTGAGAAAAAAATGCAGAGACGGTGAACAGAAGCTACTCCATCCGCTCACATTTACTTGTCGGTTTTAACTTTGACTGATCGAGCTTCGACCGTTACTTTCTGAGCAACACAAAAGCAAATAGCTCTAAATATAAAATATCAGTAAAATACTTTTGCTTACAAATCTAACTATATCACTTTTATGTTATATAATTAGATATTTTAAAAATATCAGTAATCCAAGCTTGATAGGTCAAAATTAGAACTGACAAGTAAATGTGAACAAGGAGGTAGTAGGATTCTAGGAAATGTCATTTGTGCCTGTAAGGCTTTCTAAAAAAAACGATGATGTATTGATGCCTTTTAATAGGGGACAAACAGTGAAAAGAGAACACTCATTTCAGTTCATCCATTCTGAATCAATTGTGCAGGGGGGAATGTTCTACAAAGTTACAGCCTTTTAGTGTGCATCTGCCAACTTGAGACGTCCAACTTTGCACGGACAGAGGGAAATCGCATCAACCTGCCCATTTCCAGAATGTCGCCAGATGTCCGATCCGTTTCAGCCCCAGCCACGAGCGCAAAGCAAGCCTGATTCTTCCAGAAAGAGAACATTTCCGGTGCTCCCAACAAAACTCACGCTACCGTGCTCCACTCGTAAAAAAAGGGTCCAAATGAATATGAAAAATTCCAATTTTTTTTGCATGAATAAGGTACAATATAATATATATATATTGCCATAAAATTTCAAATCTAAATTAAATCTACACATTGCGAAACAAAAAGGACAAATTATGCTGAAAAGGAATCGAAACCTGTATTTTTGGTGCTAGTGCTGGTAAAGAAATCCAACGCTTGCTGCATTTTGAAGTATCCCCTGAGTGTAGTGTTGTAAACTGTAAAGTAGCTCTTGTCTGATTGTCGCACTGAGACCACAAACATCATTGCCCAGTGTTTTCTAAACACACTGTGTATAGAAACGCCTGGGTTGTCGGAAAGCTTGGACATGAATGGCTGCCATAGGCCCATAATAGTGGTATAGTTCTAGGTCATCTCTAATGATGATGACACACTTATGCATCCGGATTTAGAAAACTAACAGCATGCGTTCCTTAGTCGATGTCACTGGCTGTTGCTTTGTACAAAATGGAGGAATTTATATTGTTTCGTGTGAAATTCCACCGGGTTTGCAAGCAAGCACTTTCCTAGAAAGAAAATCATACGAGAATTTATTAACTTTATATCCACATTAGAATTTTTTTAAAATCTGTCAAAATAATTCAATCACCTCTTTGCATTATCGCGCATCATGATTTGAAAGAGTACGAATGTGAGATGTCTCCTATGATTTATTTCTGTTCCCACGAGCCCTCCGATTTGCAACGTATGGCTCAGATCACATCCAAGCTTGAGAGGAGTTAATCTGAGCCGTCCATCTCTCGAGCGAGACAGCCCCCGGACTTTTCTCGCGTTTCCGGCGGTGGAGAAACAGAGTGCGGCCGTACCTACCAAATCAGTCAGGACTCGGGATTCTAGAAGCAGAAAACGTCAAGCGCAATAAACACGCGCGCAGCAACAGCTCTAGATCCGCTTTTCCCAGACGAGGCGGACACGGTTCCGAGTAATCTCCCCACGACACCAGCGAAGCGTGCGAGAGGAGTGGGGAAGGCGGTGGGAGCAGCCGCGCGGCGGGAAATGGCGGCTCGGCCGGAGTCCGGGGAGGCGGCGGTGGAAGGGGATGATAGGTGGGCCCGGCTTCTGCCGGAGCTGGTCGCGGAGGTGGTGCGGCGCGTGGAGGCGTCGGGCGGCGAGCGGTGGCCGGCGCGGAAGGACGTGGTGTCCTGCGCCTGCGTCTGCCGGCGGTGGCGCGACGCCGCGACGACCGTCGTGCGGCCGCTACCCGAGTCCGGCAAGATCACGTTCCCGTCCTCCCTGAAGCAGGTGAGGAGCCCGTGGGGATTTGTTCTGGCGCAGCGTTAAGCGTCGGTTACTAGTTGGGTGTTTCGGCTGAGACCAATTTGGTATCTGGACTGGAACTGTAGGGTTGTAGAAATCCCAGTTTCGTGGAGGATTTTAGGGGATCGGATTGGGATCGATAGGGTCTAGGCTTTGTTTACGCTAATACCAATATGATATTTGGTGGGGATGTTGGGTTTTGATAGGATTTGGGCATCTACTAGGAGAGTATTATTGTTCGGTGTGAAGGTTTTGAGACTGATGATTTACATGTTTTGAGTTTGGAGACATGTATGTTCCAAATAGGCCACTAGTTTTAGATGTCTAACATTTCTGTACAAAGTTTACCTTATGACCAGATTTGATGTCAATTAGGACGATAGTTACAGGTGTGAGTTTTCATTCCTGTTCGCCGCATGCTAATTAAGGGCTTGCCAAGTCCATCTTTGGGTCTGAGCAGCGTAGCACATATTTAGCTGTGTTGATTTTCGTCAAGGGTTTAGAAGAGTGGGCTCGGGTGTCTACTCTAGTTTATTTTGGGCAGCTCTGTAGCTAAAGCTGATGCGGCTCCATTCCCTGTGGTTTGAACAGCCAGGACCAAAGGACTTCCCTATCCAGTGCTTCATCAAGAGAAACAAGAAGAACTCTACGTTCTATCTCTACCTTGGCTTGTCGAATGGTACGTTGCTAAGACACGATGCAACGTGCAAATGCCACCTGTAATGCCCTAATGTGCTATCTTATTCCAGTTACTGCTGAACTTCAATTTGACATCATGTAGTGTGGATCAGTCTGGTTTGTTGATTCAAATGATGTGCCAATTGCTCCTTTTTTTCTGTCATCTCTGCTATTTCTTCAGTCAGGTTTTTGTTATGCCTGCACACAGAGCTTTTTGTTACTGAATGATGATGTGTTTCCGTGTTTTAATTGCTTTTACATGTTCTTCAATGGCTGAGATGCTATACATAATACGTTGCAGGTGAGCCACTTATGGCTCCTGTGTGCCAAATGTTCTTAAAAAACACAGTTATCCGTTTGGTTCCTCTGACATCAAATGTTAGTTAAACCAATCTGTTGTGTTAGATTTTGGTTGTTGAGTTGCTGTGCTATAATTGCAGTGCAATATTGTGATAGAACTCAAATAGGGGATTGTGTGCACAAGCTGGATGGGAAGGCATAGAATATACAGAAGTTTACATGGGTGACTAGTTGGACAGTCTTGTATAATATTACTCACATGGGATTACATGGGTGTCCTTTCCTTATTTCCTTCATCGTTGAGCTTTTTTAACATGGGATTACAATCATGTTTTGCTGATTGTTTAATATTTTTTACATCTGACAGCTACTGTGGATAAAGGGAAGTTTCTCATGGCTGCTAGAAGATTTAGGCGTGGTGCCCATACAGAGTACATTATTTCCCTTGATGCTGATGATCTATCACAAGGAAGCAATGCATATGTAGGGAAACTCAGGTACTTTCCACGCATTTCAAATTTTCTATAACATTCTGTTTTATTCTACAATGGCTTGCTTTGCTGAAAAATAGGTGCGGAAACAATTTATCTGAATCTGATTTAGTAAAAGTGATAAGTTGATTATCCCAACTACATGAATACAGGGTCAATGAAATGTATTGTTATGCTGAGACTATAACTGTACATGATTGTGTAAAAACAGATAATCTGTTTCAGCCTTAGGGGAAATAAAGGGGAACTTGCAAAATGGAAGGAGCATGCAGGGCAGCACTGCAATTCAATAGATTTTCGTTTTCCTTTCCTTTTATTTTGATCAAGCAAAAAACTCCAGCATTTGGATATGCATGAAAGTCTTCCATGTAATCTCCCATTCACACTTAGTAACAAAACAGAGGGACTTGGTGCCATGCTTCTTTTTTTTTCTTCCTTGGTCTTGTGCATTGCAACTTTACAAGGCAACAGTTGCTACTTGCTAGGAATTTGAAGTACAAGGCAACAGTTGCTACTTGCTAGGAATTTGAAGTAAGCTGTTCACTGTTGTCAATCATATATTGTAGTATTACTGTCTTCTTCCTTCTGTTCCTCAGTGCATACAAGTTTGGAAAGTGATTGTTTTGTTCAGTCTCGTGCACTTGTGCTGCAAATTTTTTTGGCTCGTCAACCTGATTGCACTTCTGATGCACCCTCTTTAGGTCTGATTTTTGGGGAACAAACTTCAAGATATATGACAGACAGCCACCATATGATGGTGCAAAGGCATCAAGCACTCGATCTAGCCGGCGTTTTGGAAGCAGGCGAATCAGCCCCCAAGTATCGGCAGGCAACTTTGATGTCGGACAGATTACATACAGATACAACCTGCTGAAATCCAGAGGGCCTAGGAGAATGTTTTGCACTATGGAGTGCCCGTCGACTCAAGAGGGCTGGGAGAACCCCCTCAAGACAAAATCTATGAGGCGCACAGGTAGCGCTGTTCTAAGGAACAAGGCTCCCCGGTGGCACGAGCACTTGCAATGCTGGTGCTTGAACTTCCATGGGAGGGTGACAGTTGCATCTGTGAAGAATTTCCAGCTGGTTGCTACAGCTGACCCCAGCTATCCTGATAGCGTTGGGGACGGGGAAACCGTTCTCCTGCAGTTTGGTAAGGTTGACAGCGATATCTTTTCCATGGATTACCGCCAGCCGCTCTCAGCATTTCAGGCGTTTGCCATCTGCCTTAGCAGCTTTGGTACCAAGCTAGCTTGTGAGTAAACAAATCTTCTTCGGAAGCTCGTCATGTCGCCGCGTGGTTGCATACTTCACTAGTCGAAGCTGCTAATGCTATTGTTGTTAAGTTGGCCATCTTTTCTTTTGGTATGGATCGTGGGTACTATTTCTGTCATCTTGTACCAGAAATGTACTGCCTAGTCGTGCGGATTTTGGTCTGAAACGGAAAATATGTATTCTCAGCTTCTGCTGGGAATTGAAGCAAAAAAACAGGACCTTATGTATATATGCCCATGATGAGCTACTGTTTTCCCATTTCTTCGAGAGCCACCATTTTATATTGTTGTATACTAAACATTGCAGTTTTGAGTTATATAATCATGGCGATTGATTATCCAAATTCGGTAAATTTCTACAGGCTGCAGTTCCCACAGAAAAGGAGAATGACAGATGAACTCAGAGATTCATTTTTTGAAGGAACCACTCAATTCATTGAAGGAGTAGAACTGGAGTTTTGAAGCCTCCAAAACGATCTGAAAATTCCATGTTCAACGCTGATGCTCGTCCACTGCTGCTGCAGGCAAAGTTACTTTTAAGCTGTCGCCTACATTTACCCACGAAGTCACTGAAGTTATCTTGTAAAGACTGCTAAATAGCTACTCGTACGAGTCACTACTCGCCTTCCCGACCTCGGTCTCCAGTGTTTCCATCTGCAACTCCAGCAACCTCAGCCTCTGGTTCATGCGATGCAGCCTCTTCGTCGCAGCGTCATCTGCCAAAGGAAGCAAAGGGCACTGAGTTTCTCTTGCTGAGCAATTAGTCCAGTAAAATGGTATGAACATTGAAGTAGAGAGTTCAGTTGAGCCTACCGAGCTGTGAGATGAACTGGGAGGCAGTCACTTGCTGGCCGTTGTCAGTGGTGATGGTGGTGCCCATGGGTTCATGGGACTTGGATGACGAGCCACCTTTCTTCGTCCGAAGCATATCTGCAATTTAGCTACGATTCCTCACACTAAACTTGTAGTTGTTATATATATACGCCTTGGTGTTCTCTAGTTTTGTGTTTTGACTGCTCCCATTCGCCGGATGCTTGGATTGGATTCCCCCCCCCTGAAGATTTCACTGATTGGGTTCCAGTCAAATGTTGGAAACCTGTGTCTCGTCAGAGTCAGACCCGGCGACTTGGACCGGCTGGCCGTCAGTTATGATGACCGGGAAAATTTCACTGTGACTTCACTGACTTATGAGGGTGAATGTAACTTTTGTGTTAGAACTTTTGTGGAACTGTTTGGTCACACAAATAAATTCAGAAAAATCACAAATAAATGAAAAAAAAACCGTATTGTAGGATTGGATACGGCAATTAGAGGGGATAAATGATTGTAGTATTTTTTTCAATTTACCGAGAAGAATTTGCTTCAATTTAAAAAGAATTTGCTTCGAATTTAACCGACAACCGAATATTATATACTATGTCGGACGAGTTGAAGAACAACACTCGTCGACCTTCCAGTTATAAAACATCTTTCATAACTCTTCACGTGTCAAAGCCTCTAGTACGTTACCTCCTGTATCTTCGATCACTCATCATGCATTCACCTTTGATCTCCATGTGCCCCAGTACGAGAATGACCACCTCGTGACATCCACGACCACCTGAACCTTGGATTTCCCCCTCAAAGTTTTGATCTTCCTCGTCATCGACCATGACCGTCTCCACGCTCAATCTGCACATGCAAAGATCAAAGAATGTTTTCCTGGCACAAGTTCTCCAATTTTACCAATATCAGTTCACACACGCATATCACACTCACATGTATCAATAAACACGAATCAGATCATCAACGACCATAAATTTTAACTTTCAGAACACAAATTGAGACAACTCTGTAAAACCGGTCGTATCGTTGTGTACACGGCAGTCATACCGCTGACCAACCAGACACGAGTACTCAAGGTACTCGAAGAAAACAAGTATTGAAGCTCTCGAAGCCTACGTCCACTTACTATAAGCGCATGACCATCGACCACGAAGCCCACGACTACCGATCATGAAGTCTACGACTACTGACCACAAAGTCTACGACTACAGTCAATCGACCACCGACCAGACACTGTATCTTTCGACCATCGACCAGACATTGTAGATTTGACCATCAATCAGACACTGTAGCTTCGACCATCGGCCAGTCACTGTAGTTTCGACCATCGCCGTGCACTGTAGCTTCCTGACCTTTGACCATGCAACTCTGACTGCCTTTCGTACTCGATACACACCTCGACTTACGACTAAGCACATTACTCGGAGCTCTACCACTCGATACTCGAATCTACAGCACTTGAAAAACTAACACTCAGTACTCGGAGCTACAATACTCTGAACTGTATTACTCGATACTCGAAGCTATAATACTCGTAGCTACAGTACTTTGAGTCCTGTCGAAAAGGGTCATCGAGTATCCCATATTAGACCACCCGATACAAGACATGATTCGACCATTCACACTAAAAATTCAACAACTGAAACTTTCACAACCACAAATGTCAATACAACTCAAATGTTAATTACTCATCATCACAAAGTTTACGACCAGTCCACATGGTCTTTTATGACCAACCCATCTGGTCTAACACGCATATACCTGACGACACATTTGACAGCAATAATGCTCAAGGAGTAACATGAACAGTGGAGCACAAACTTTCTAATTGTTGCTGATAGTTTGCGCCCATGCCGTGAGCCTGTGATTGCGTTGGCACGAGTTCTTGACTGTTATCAGAGACTGTTGCGGCCACTGCAAAGAGCAAATGGTTTGAGTGCTTTGATTTGCCTCCATTGCTCCACGATTATGTTGTGATCGAAGCTACATCACTTTGCATATCTTCATCCATCATTTGCATATCGCAGGCAACTCTAACCCCACTCTCTCTTCCTCGCTCGCTGCAGATTGCACGATCATTGCTCGTTTGCTCGTCTGCGAGTATGTATAGTCGCGCTTGCTGAAACTAAAGTCGTTTACCGATCCATGCCGAGATTTGTTGTTTTGCATTTCAATGAAGATAACAACTTTGTAATTACTGAAGTCATTTTGCATTTTGGTGAAGATAACCCCTCTTATCGAGCAAAAAATGTGTTCTTAGTTGGGGGAATTAATGTTTTACGCTTCCCCTATATGCGTATTCATATTTTACTCTCCTTCCCGATGTAATTAATTTTTTTACTCTCCACTTACTCTGTTTCTTGACTAAATATCATCTTTTCATTATTTTATTAATACCCAACCATTTTCCCCATTTTGGCCACACAAAAATACAATTTTGCCCCTTCCGTGGGCATCTCCTCCTCATTCCATTCCATTCCTCCTCCCTCCCATTCTGCTTACGGCGGGGCCCTTCTTGCTCCTCCTCCTTCTCTACGGAGGCGCCTCCCCGGCAACCCTCTGCCTCGCTGCCTCCCACTCTGCCCCCTCCTCCGACCGCCTTCCCTACACCTTTGTCCTCTGGTACTGCGTGCTCCTACTCTCCACCCTCTCGTCCTTCCTGGTACCCTCCCTCCACGCCTCCCACTGGATCATCTTCTCCGTGTCGCCCCACCACCCTCAACACTACCCGCTGCCCACCGTCCCTAGGTGGTAGCTCCTCACCGTCGCCGACAAGGCGACCCACCCGATTGGCCCCACCCGGGAGCCACTGTGCTCACCCTCGCAGACCAGGCCCGCCTCGGCTTCTGCTCCGTTTGCCTCGGTGCGACCGAACCGACGTCGAGAAGCAAATGGAGACCATGGCGTCATGAAGAGGAGGGGGACGACGACAGAGGCGTCCTCCTGGGCAGCGACGATGAGAAGCAACGCGGCTACCGGGGCGAGGTGTCAGCGGCGGATAGGAGAATCTGAGGAGGAAGGAGAGAGAAAGGAGGACCCACCGCGTCCTCATTGTCGCCCACCCTCGCAGTGGCGTGTACGGCTGCAACTCTCCGGAGGACATCGTCGCTAACCTGGCTCGGCCCGAGTCGTATTCCCCGACATCACTGCCCGGGACACACTCCTCACTGACCTCTCCGCCCATGACCCCTTCCACGCTGTCGTCTACCGCCTCGCCAGATCTATTTGGTGAGTTGACTGCCCCTCCCCCTCGGCCTCCACTTCAACCGCGCATCGTCTTCCTCTTCCCCAACACGACGGCGGTGCACCTCTAATGTCCACGATGGGGGTCCTCTCCACGACAGCAACAACGGCGGCGACAACCACTCAATGTCTCAGATTTGGCAACCCCAAGTGATTGTTTTGGATTTTTGTACTTGAATTGGGTGGCCTGTAAGCTCGTTGCTCTCTTAATTGTTCTAATGGCCAAGAACTTGAGCCAAATTGTAATTGAATTAATGCGCTGATGGCCAAAATTGTTCTTTGTATTCTTGTTGTTCTCTGTATTTCAATTGTGACCTGAATGTGTGTGCTTGAAGAATTGTGGTATGCAAGAATTGTTTACTAAATTGTGTGGTTTTCTTGGATGTAAAAGGCAAGAAACATGTGTGATTTGTATATGAGTAGCGTCAACAAGGCTCGTCCAGCTACCGGAGATGGACCAGCAGTGCGGCGACAACGACAACGATGACAGCGGTGAGGAAGACAATGGCAACAACAGCTCACAGTGAACAATAGCGAGGGCAACAAGGTCATTTCTCGTGGCCAAAATTGGAAAAACCGCCAGATATTAATAAAATAACCCAAACGGGGTAAATAATCAAGCAACAGATTAAGAGGAGGGTAAAATATCAATTACATCGGGAAGGAGTGTAAAATCTGAAAACACATCTAAGCGGAGGGTAAATAATCAATTCCTCCTTAGTTAGAGGTGTCTAAGTGAGTGGCCCGGCCAGGCATGGCCCGCTTGGCCTAGTGTATTAAACGGACCATAGCAGCCACAGATTTAGGCACGCCACACTGAGCTCACGGGCCAGGGTAGGCCCGTTTAGTCCATCTCGACATGAAATTTTTGAAAATTACAATAATTCTATAAAAATATATATAATTCAAAAAATGAAAATATATTTTTCAAAAAAGTTCTATACCCATAAAAAGAGGTAGCAATGGTAGCAACAACCTCATCCAACCAGCCAAGATGAGTATTTATAGCCCATATCCAAAAACTAGCCGTTGGAGGAAAGATTCTCTCAAATCAGTGCAGGGCCAATCTGACCGCCAACTAATGGTCCGTCGGACCGCCATGCGCCAACGGCTATAAAACTAGCCGTTAGACTCATGTCCGGTCGGACTGCCAACTAATGGTCGGTCGGACCGCCGCCAAATCGGTTAGACCGCCAAGGGTGGGCAGTCCGACCGCCCAAGGAATTTTTTTAAAGAACCAAATGGTGTTTCTCCGAAAAATCGCTCATGAGAACTCCGATTTTCGCTCCCAGTAGTACCGTATATCAATGGCGGTACTTCCGTACACAATTTCAATTCAAGGGGAAATCGGTCGGACCGCCCAATACGTGGCAGTCTGACCGATTTACCACCGGTCTGACCGGTGACCACTGGCGGTCAGACCGCCAGACTCCAGAAGCAATGCACTTTCACTTCGCTCAAATGGCAAAACGCATTCGCCCATTTGAGTGCAATTCCAACAAGGTTTTAAAGATGATATTCTCAACAGGTTACAAAACACATTTGCCAACCTTTAGAATACTCACCACAAGGAATAAGTTACATGGACTTACGCCATTTGCAAACTTAAGTCACATGCTACAAGGGTTATGCATGAGCCTCGACTATTTGCAAAACACATTCGCAAATAATAGCATCATGCCTAGATGAGCTAGAGCAACCACGATGAGCTATCAACACATGACTAACTCAAACTACTAGTTAAGACCCCTCTTAATAGTACGAAAACCTATACTAGCAATCCGGTCTTCCAACCAAACACCAAGACTGGTAAAAGATTAGGAACACATCCTTAGTCATAGCTAGTCATACATTTGCCTTGCATCTTTTTGAAGCTTGATGACGCACATCATCACTTCAAGTCCGAGTAATTAACTTGATAATCATCAACACATGATGATCCTTTGCTTGACCTCCATCAACGCATGATGGGTCTTCTCTTGTCTCTACGATCAACTCATGATCATCTCTTCTTCTTGATAAGCATCAACTCATGATGCATCCTTTACACCAAGCTCTTGACTTTAATGTCATTGGCACATGATGACACCCAAAGTCTTCATCACCCTGGAACATAACCTATTTATCCAACTCATGAAAAATGTTAGTTCTACAATAGGATTACCATTAGTTACCACAATAAACCATTATCACATAATGGTGGGACAAGATACTTCAATCTTTCCCTTATTGGTAATTAATGATAACCATTTCAATTACATATAAATTGAATGTAGATAAATGTAACACAACGTGAGTATATATGAACTGCACAAGTTACATATACTCACGACATGAGTGTGTAAGAACTACACAAGTTCTATATACTCAAAATATGAGTATACAAAAACTACACGACTTATATACTCAAAACATAAGTATACACAAACTACGCAAGTTTTGTATACTCAAACGGATATATTTCAAAGTAAAGATCTCAAATATATGTGAAAAATAGAATATGGATCAATACTAATGAAACCACAAAATATAGAATAAACTCCCCCTAAATGTGTGCATACACAAATGTGTAATAAGATCATATGCACATTTTCAAGTTAAACTTATGGTTGAGTTCATCCTATATTTTGAATCCGAGGAATGCAACAATAAATAAGATTAAGATGTCGATTGCATACCTTGTTGAATTTCACCTTTATATCCAAATGAGACTACACAAGATAATACTTGACAAGAGAACTCATAATGGCGGGTCTAGATCCTTCAATAATACACTTTGGATAAAACAACAGTGGAATCATAAAAAAGTTCTAAAAACGATAGTAACTTTTCAGCAACAAACCAATGCTGCTCAGTCAATAGTGTATTACCGTCATGGATGTGACAATGCATATGAATAAAAACAGAAAATGTGTTCTTATAGGGTAAAAGGTTCTTAAGCATCATATAAGTAGAGTTTGATCTTACTAGCATATCCAAATCAAATTTTCTTGCATGTACATTCATTGCAATGCAAAAGTTCGTATATGTTGCTATTTGCTGGTTAGAATGATTTAGGAAAGATATTTCATCACAAAAAGCTTTAGTGTACAATTCCTACATCTTTAAGCGATATTTAACTATAAGATTAATAATATGATAGACGCATCGTTGATGTAGCAAAAAGGTATTAAAGAGTTCTTTTAATTTAGCATGATAATCATTATATTATTTAATTAGATCTTGGGTTGTTGTCTGTCTAGAAATCGTAGAAAATCTAGGATTATGTGCGGTCCTAATGTACTTTTAAAACACTTTACACTCACCAAAGTTTAAAGATAGATTCTATGAAGCAATCAAATGACAAAGAGATTCTCGAGCTACCTTAGGACTATAATGCCATCTACATGTTGAAACCGTCGGGGGTTGTACTGTAGTTGTGTTTGCCTCACAATCACTCCTTGTTTTGCTTTATATTTTGCAGCATGTCTAAGCAAGCGCTCCATTCCACTTGAAGACTTTGCAGACAATTCATTATGATAATTTTTACAAACAGAAAATCTTACCTGAACTCCATTTTCGCCTGGCTTTAATTTATTATCAAACTATACCCCAACTTCTGATAAACTGGATCTAGATCTCTTTGCTCCGGTGTTTGTAGACACAGAGGCAATTGTAGAGCCTGATTACAGCATTGCTTGCTCTTCCATTTGAGTTGTACGCACAACATTCTCGAAGTTGCAAGATCCTCCGATGAAATTCCAGAAAAAATATGTCGGGACACAAATATGCAAATATGGACCCTCTGTGTATTCTGCACTAGTCCAGGATCACGCTAGTGCACACAGTGTCAACATCGATGAAATATCTCATCCACACAATGAATATAAGAATAAACGAGTACTTTGAATAACAAATAACTGTTGGGACCTTACGGTCGAGTTTTACATTTATTAAGCCATGCAAGGCTGACAATAAAGAAATAACTGCAGCGAAAACGAAATAAACTCCAGTGGGCTTCCATCAATTTACCACAGGCAACTGACTGGGATTAAGACCCTAACGATCAACCTTCGTAGAACTCTTCTTCAAAAGCAGGCGACGACTCCTCCACTTCTGTTGATTTGTTTAGCAAGAGTGAGTACATACTGTACTCGAAAGTCGTACCACATAATGCAATTTATAGATGATGGCTTATTCCAAAGGAATGGCTTCGGTGGTTATTTTGCAGAAATGCAACATTTGCAATTGAATACAACTAATAGATTGAAAGCATAATTCAAAATAAATAGACAATAATAAGTTAACAATTGATTTCACAAAAGGATACACAGTCTAATCAAGTTATTCACACAGCTGCACAAGTTATCTCACACAGCTGACCCTTCCCAATTGTTTTATGAAAATCTACCCCTCGTGTGAAATTCCCGAGCATGTCCATAACCGAGGACGCGGCTATTCGAATAGATTGGTTTAACACTCTGCAGAGGTTGTACACTTTACCCACACGATACAATCAGTGGGGCCAGCACTGACCATAACAAAACCTTTCAGAGACTTCATCTCAAACAACGACACTCCCGATGTGCTTTACCGCCGTCCAATTTGTACACATGACCTTGGAACGACACACACCGTTGGATGGATGCAATGAACCGATCCGCGATGTGACATATCACATGTCCAACCCATCACACGCTTTAAATACAACCCGAGTTGTCAATGTCAAGACTCCATAACTTACTAAGTTAGGCCCACCCATACTAGGCATGTGGTCGTGCAAAGAAGGCCCAGATTCAATGGCGCACAAAGTTAATTCCTTAATTGACTAAGGCAAGACTTCCAGCTTTTTCCCAAATCACAAAGTTTATATCACACAGCTCCACCATTCACACAGCTCCACCACTTGCCTCAGTCCAAATCTTTTCACACCTGCTGATTAAGTGCAACACATGCCATCAACGAGTAATAGCACACAACACACATCGTCCACTGCTGCTGCAGGCAAAGTTACTTTTAAGCTGTCGCCTACATTTACCCACGAAGTCACTGAAGTTATCTTGTAAAGACTGCTAAATAGCTACTCGTACGAGTCACTACTCGCCTTCCCGACCTCGGTCTCCAGTGTTTCCATCTGCAACTCCAGCAACCTCAGCCTCTGGTTCATGCGATGCAGCCTCTTCGTCGCAGCGTCATCTGCCAAAGGAAGCAAAGGGCACTGAGTTTCTCTTGCTGAGCAATTAGTCCAGTAAAATGGTATGAACATTGAAGTAGAGAGTTCAGTTGAGCCTACCGAGCTGTGAGATGAACTGGGAGGCAGTCACTTGCTGGCCGTTGTCAGTGGTGATGGTGGTGCCCATGGGTTCATGGGACTTGGATGACGAGCCACCTTTCTTCGTCCGAAGCATATCTGCAATTTAGCTACGATTCCTCACACTAAACTTGTAGTTGTTATATTTATACGCCTTGGTGTTCTCTAGTTTTGTGTTTTGACTGCTCCCATTGGCCGGATGCTTGGATTGGATTTTTTCCCCCTGAAGATTTCACTGATTGGGTTCCAGTCAAATGTTGGAAACCTGTGTCTCGTCAGAGTCAGACCCGGCGACTTGGACCGGCTGGCCGTCAGTTATGATGACCGGGAAAATTTCACTGTGACTTCACTGACTTATGAGGGTGAATGTAACTTTTGTGTTAGAACTTTTGTGGAACTGTTTGGTCACACAAATAAATTCAGAAAAATCACAAATAAATGCAAAAAAAAAAAAATCGTATTGTAGAATTGGATACGACAATTAGAGAGGATAAATGATTGTAGTATTTTTTTTTTAATTTACCGAAAAGAATTTGCTTCGAATTTAACCGACAACTGAATATTATATACTCGGACGAGTTGAGCTCCTCGTCGTGGTGGTCGAAACTGTTGTGATTAGCTCTGTCAGTCGATGTTGTTCTCGACAACCAGAAGAACAACAAATAAGAATAATAAAAATCTACAAAAATTAGCATTGTAACCTCTTTTCCTAAATGCATATGGATTTTGAATTTTTGAATTCCAAGCAAAAATATTTCATAATTTGCCAAATTATCACAAAGGGGTCTAAATTTTCATAATAGAATTCAGAGAAGAGAGTGCAGGTTGGATGGTGGCTGAATGAAGAGGGGTTTTCTGCCTATATATATATATACATATATATACATATATATATGTATATACATATATATACATATATATATGTATATATATATATATACATATATATATGTATATATATATACATATATATACATACATATATATATATATGGAAAAAACAATTCATATTTTAAAACTCCCAAATGGCTAGAAAATTCAAAAATTCAACTATTATCGTGCCTAACGACTCGACCGTGCCTAAACGGGTCATGCCATTCTAGGCACAATACTATGCGTGCTGGGTCGACCCGCTGGGCCGAGGTTGCAACCAAAGCACGACTTGGGGGTCTGGTCGGGCCGACACGACCCTTTAGGTGGTGGGTCGTGCCGTGCCTAGGTCAAGTCAACAGTACCTTGCTTCCGGCTGGCTCAGCTAGCATAGCCTATTTAGCTACCTCTATTTGTAGTCATGCAAAAAGGTGAAGATAGTCGCTTTATTCTTTACACGGGAATGTTTTAGTCATGGACAGAAACAGACAAGCATCACAACTTTGTAGGCTTCAACGCTGTTCAGAACCTGAGAATGGAAATGGCTTCAATACTCCTATCTTCATGTAAAATTTACCACTACACTATTGCATCGCTTCCTATATCAAATTAGCAATTGCTCTGGGGTATCGTTTCTTTGATCCAACGGGTGAGATCGGTCTAATGCCCCCAAAATCTCTATAGATCTAGCTTCCTTAGTGCTCCTCCGTGCCTTTCCTCCAGTCCCCACCTCCAGTGGCCGTGGATCGGTGGTGGTGAGCATGTTGACGATGGATTGTGCCCCACGGCTAAAACACCCCCACCACCGGGTCGTCATTGAAGACACAGGAGGAGTGATTGGCCCGCCGACATTGATAAATTTGAAGGAGCAGTTGGCGTGGTAGAGACGACATATCGATATCAGAACGATATGGACGAAGTATAAGTCGGATGTCGTACGAAGAAGTGCTCTATTTGTAGGGAGTCCAGACATACTTTTAAGTATTGCTATATGAGAAATGAACAGCATGAAGGAGAGGTCAGCAGTCCGGACGGCGGCCGCAGGGAGCTCATCTTACTGCCCCACTCGAGGCGGGCACCGTGGAGGTCGACATGACGAACGTGAAGGCGGCGGCCATGATGATGGTTTATCTTTTTGAAATATATTGCGATGAATGTTTTGCTTACTATCATTGCAATTTTGTCGAACAATTATGTGATGTCATATGATTTATTTAATTGTACTGATATTATGTCGTGGGTCGAATTATTACGTGTAACCTATGTACTACTGTTAATATTGTTTCTTATTACTTTCTGTTTATGTTTCTTATTGTTCATACTATCTATTTTTTTATCTTATGTTTAAAAAAATCTAAATCCTATCGTCATTTGAATTGCTACAGGAGTTTGTCGCCAACTTAAGTGTTTGGCACCATTTGGAATAATGATAAAGATATTTTATACTATTTTCATAGTGGCAAATCTTCGGTCGCTAATCTAAATGGCAACATTGCCATTTCGTCATTCGGAATGCTGCAAAATTGATGAAAATATATTATTTTAAAAAATTAATGAAAAATCCTCGTTCAGATTGGTATGCAACTGTATGTACCTACATTCTTACGTGATTGGATACATTCGTACGTGATTGGGAGTCGGGAGTACATAGCAAAGTCCACCACCGGACTCCACTGTGGTACAATACCTATCGTATAGGCTGGGAACGGCGGCAGTAAAGGCATGCCGAGGAAAAGGCCAGGGCAGTCCGACGAGCGACGTGTCGGTACCGGCCAGCCGGCCGGCCAGGCATTGATGGGTTGGGTAGGGTGCGGTACAAGCAAAACATTACTCGCGGCGTTGGACGGGGTCGGAATCCGATGCGACCCCGCGCCGCGCCGGTGGTTCCAAAGTCCATGCCCCGCGCGCGTGCCGTCCGTCCGGACGAGTGCGTGACAGCCTGACATACAGAGATCGTAGTCGCTAGCCCCCCAATTCAACGCGGACGGCTCGGGCTACCTGGCCGCCGGTCGCACGAGGCAGAGGCAGAGTAGAGGTCCACGTCGAACTCAAACGTGCGTTGCCCTGGCCTCCACGGCCGCGAGGAATTTATGCGTCACCGGCACACGGTTCGATCGAGGATTTGACGTGCGTACGTACTGTTTCCGCGACGGCACGGTGGCCGCTCCGCTCGCTCCAACTACGACTGCGTGTTTCTCAACCCCCCCCCCCGGGAAGTTACTCCGTACGACTGGCACTATCAAGTGATGCCTAAACTTTACCGAAAGAGCCATAGAGTGAAACCTTGAGGCCTTGACGACAATATGGAAAGGCGAAAAACAAATAGATGATCCCGTAATCTTGCATCTGCCACGAAAGAATAGACGATTATTTAGCGCTAGTAGAGCTGAGATCCCTAGCCAAATCCAAGGCCGGCCTGCAGCTGCAAGCGATCTGCTCCTGCCGTCCGCCCGCCCGCCCTCTTTTCCGGGCAGGTTGCCACCACCCAAATACAGACAACAATAGTTGCCCGCGTCCCCGCGTGCGGGCCCACCACCGCACCTCCCCAACCTCACCGGCCCCGCGAGTGCGCCGAGTCTCCTCCCCTCTCTTCTCTCTCTCTTCCTCTTTCGGCGCCCGGACGAAACGCAACGCAGGCCGACCAACGGCGACCACCTCAGTACCCCGAATTCCCACGCCTGACACACCCGCGCGACTCCCGTGCCCCGCCGCCCCGCGCGAAATCCCCGCGCTGCCCCTGACGCCCAGCCCGGCCTGCGCACGGGGACACGCTCGTAATTTCCCGACACCACCGTATTCCACCGGTCTCCGGACCCCGGTGGGCTGTCGCCCCCCCGCCTTGCCTTGCCTTGCCTGCCGCGCCTGTCTTTATCCATCCACCCCACCACCCGCCTGCCCGTCCGTCCGTCCGAAACCCGAAAGCCTACGCTATTCGCCGGTTACCCGGTCAAACGCATCCAACGGCGGCACGTCTCCGATCCGGTCACACCGATGGCTCGCCGGTCACCCTCACGTGCCGCGCGCGTGACGACACCCTCTCGGTCTCGGCCGGCGCCCCACCCCTCGCCGTGTCCTTTTATTCCACCCCTCGCCTCACCGCCCTCCCCCCAGGTCACACCACCACCACGCGCACGTTCTTCTCTCCTAGGGTTAAGGGTTTGGTGTGAGATCTGAGAGGGGGGGAGATGGAGATGGAGGTGAGGGGGATGGCGGCCGCGGCGGCCGCGGCCGCGGCGTCTGGGGGAGGAGGGGGCAGGCTGCCGCCGCCCAACCCCAACCTGCCTTACAGGGAGGACTGCTGGAGCGAGGGCGAGACGGCGGCGCTGGTCGGCGCCTGGGGGAGCCGCTACATCGACGTCAACCGCGGCAACCTGCGCCAGAAGCAGTGGCAGGAGGTGGCCGACGCTGTCAACTCGCGCCGCGGGGCCGCCGCCCGCCGCCGCCCGCCGCGCACCGACGTGCAGTGCAAGAACCGCGTCGACACCCTCAAGAAGAAGTACAAGGCCGAGCGCGCACGCAACGCGCCACCCACCTGGGCCTTCTTCCACGAGCTCGACCGCCTCGTCGGCCCCACACTCTCCGCCTCCAAGAGGCCCTCGCCGTCGCCGGCCCCTCACTTCGCCCTGCCCATCCATCCTCCCGCCGCGAGGAAGCCCCCATCGCCTTCTTCTTCGCCGTCCCCGCCTCTGCCCATGGCTCTGCCGCTGCCCGACTACTGTCGCGGGTCTCCGCTCCCCGCCGCCGCGTTTATCCAGAAGGAAGCCGCGGCCGCGGCCGCCGCGGTGTCTGATTCGGAGGACTCTGATGATGCGGGCGACAACAACAATAACAACTTGCAGCAGTCGCCCTCGCGCTCTGTGTCATCGCGCTCTGGCAATAACAACAAGCGCAGCCGCCGCCGCGAAGCTGGCAGCGGCGGCGACGGAGGTTTCAGGGAGCTGGCAAGGGCGATCGAGGCTTTTGCGGAGATGTACGAGCGTGTCGAGAGTGCGAAACAAAAGCAGGCACTGGAGATAGAGCGTCAGCGAATCGACTTTCTGAAGCAGTTGGAGGTGAAGCGCATGGAGAACTTCGTCGACGCACATCTGAAGCTGGCTAGGGTGAAGCGCTCCAAGAAGAGCGGAGGGGCTGCAGCTGATGGCACCGGTGCAGTGGAGTTGGTTTCCTCCGTCGCCGCGCTGCCTTTCCTCTCCACCTCCGCCTACCTCTGATGCTGAGGAAGGGTTTATGTAAGTCTGATTTGGCATTTTAGTTGTAGCTTAACATAGCTGTAGATTATTGTTCATTTATTTGATCTGTGGTTATTATAATGTTGTAATGCTACTGTGGATGTGCTAATAGTATAAGTTGCGCATCAGTTGCGCATCATGAGTTAATATTTAGTGATTGACTGGTTTGGTACGTTGGAAGTGTGGAGAGGCAGAATTTTATCTGCGATCCCCATCAATCAAATGTTGATAAGTGGAATTTGAGTGTTATACGTGTTTGGTCTTAATAGCGAGCAGGTCTACGAATGTTAATTTATCATCTTGTGAATCCATTCATGTGTGCTTATATGCTGGGAAATATAAACGGTCCTATCACACTTTCAGTTTGCTGTGCTGGGTGAAATGCTGAGGTCCTAATCTTATATTTCAGTGTGTCTCCTTAGTAATAGGGGTGTAAACAAGCTCAAGCGAGCTAAGCTTGGTCGTGCTCTGTAACACGTATACATGTGCATTTATTTTAGTATTTTGCGGGCTTGAATAGGATTGGGCGTGGTGTATGTTAATATATGTATATAGTCTAGCTAATTGAGAGTCGAGCTCCAAGTATGGGCTCGATTCTGAGCTCAAATAGCTTGCCAAGCCCTGAGCTTTTCCAACATCCGTCTTTAGCGTGAATAGATTATCATGTGACCTCACCTGTTACGTGACGTTGTGAACTAAATTTGCAGAAGCTGGTTCAGTTTTTTTTTTTGAGATATTGGGTATGCTAATTCGTGTAAATGGCCGTGGCCCTTTCGTGCAATGGACATTCATAAACAAGTCTATTGGCAAATTTTGATTATTACTGTTTCCTGGCGTGATTAATTGATTGTTTTTCCCGTATGTTTGTACAGATTATCAGTGGCAAGTTCATGAGAAGAGGCCTGCTGGGCAGTGAACGCACTATCCTTAGGATATTCTGTAGTCCGAGCTCTTCTGTTTAGGTTAATTGTAGTTTGTAGTCTGGTAGTACAGCAAGAATGAAAACTAGAAATTCTTAGTGTAAAGTAATGTTGACATTGATGCCTGTTCCCGCTATTTACCTATTGTTTTATTGAGAATGTAGGCATGTGGACATTCTGTTTTATTTCAAAAATGCTGTGATGACAAAGTGTCCATTTTTTTCCCTGTTGTAAGTAGTCTTGAATCGTGAACTTCTAAAATTGCGAATCATTCAAGCGAGATTCTGTAACAAGTCTTCATGTAAGTTGCAATTTTTGTGAAGCTACACTCAGTTGTAGCTCGGAGAACTGTGAGGTACTTGGAATCTCCAGTTTTGTAATTTATCCATCCGGAATCTATTCTATATTATCTGTTGTAAGCAGAGGGCATGCGTTCGTCTCTTGAAAGGCTCTCCCAATCCTCCCATGCTACCTATACCAGTAGCATTTCGGCATGCATTGAATGTTTTTCTGTTTGTTTAAGGGAGCGGCCGTCCGTTCCACGGATCAGGGTCAGACCGTCAGAGTCAGAGCAACTACAGGAAGGAGCTCATCTGCCCCTACCGTCCTCACGGGCGCCGGCTGCAGCGTCCGGATCGAACGAGGTGTGGCAGCAGCGGCGTGGGGCCGTCTCCACCACGGCGCGGCCCCGGCCCCGCAGCTAGCTAGCGGATATGGGCCAAGCAAGCGGCGCCTCCGCTTCATTTTGTTTTTGGTACAACTCACTCGTTGCAGTCCGGCCCGCACAGCGCTCGCGGCTTGCCAGGCCGGCTCTGCTCTCCGGTTCCTCCTTCGAGCGGGGGATCGCGTGCCTTGTGCGCAGGTCTGACGTGTAAAGCTCACATCATCATCATGTCTATTTGCCAAGGTTATTGTGGCGACAGAGACGCTGGCGCTGAAATGGTACACACAGTTCCACTTCCACGCTACACCAAGGCGAAACCTTTGCGACCGATTAGCTTAGCGTAGGGCTCCAGCCGCGAAAAATCATGGAATTTCCCCCTATCCTTTTCGCCGGATTCTCTCATGTCGATCGATCACAGGTTTCATGATGAGCACAAATCAGGCTGCCCGTGTTGGCCACTGGAAGTCTGGAACTAACAAGCCAAAATTGTTCTCCATGCTCTGCAGGAACAACATATGCACCCTTTATGCTTTTATGTGGGGATTCTTTTTAGGTCCATTTTTTAAAAGTTCAATGATTGTGTGTTGCTACGGACATTTTTCTACGGATAAAAAATATATCAAATTACTTCAACATGTCGCCATGCCCTTGACCAGGATAGCGCCCTGCCAATCTCCGCCTCTGCCCCATTGTGCCTCCTCGTGCCCAACGTCGCACCTTTATTGTCATGTTTGATCTACGCTACAACCTTAGCTCTGTAGCTACGCCTAACCTACGTTGTTGTCACCATGATGCACTTCTTACGGTCATTTTGGGTCCGGACAGGACTAGGAGAGGTGGCATCACTCGACGGCGGCAAAGACGTCAAACTCTACTACATCCTTGTTTTTTAGTCTTTTTAGAGTTATAGATGTGGAAGGTAGAACGGGAGAAGGTACCACCACCACTATATGTATTTTATACTAAATAGTAAACATAACACTTCATTCACATCAAACAAGCATTTCTAAGTCATAATATAATTAATACCCCTACCCCACCCCCACACCCACATACACACAAATGCCAGGTCGCAACTAGGGTTGTAAGTTGTGAGAAATTCCTAACTCAACAGGAAACTTCTCTAAAATATTACTGCACTAAAAGAGTTTCGATTTAACCTAGAGGAATTAAGTTGAAATTCATAAAAAGCTCAAACTATATAGGGAAACTCTAGTAGAGGATGTGACTAGCGCTCGGATATCCGATCCGGGCACTAGCTCCGTACACTATATTTGTTGTCCGATTTGCCTGCTCGTCCTATAACAACTGTCCGTTGCCTGCTCCTTTTTTTTACCCCCAGTCTCCTTTTCGCAACATCTTCCTCACAAGTTGTTTTCTCACACTTCAAGTTTGCTTGCAACATACCTGACGAGGATCTAATAATCCTCATTTTTATCTTTTATCTATAATTCTTATTATGGGTAAATATGATGTCACATAGTCCCCAGAGGTACCCTTATCTAAAAGGAGAAGCCCAATAAGTGGTTGTGAGTTCTTCTACAATCACCCTACGGTTGTAAGTCTTGCTACGACTATATCATGGTCGTAAGTCCTTCTACGACCACTACATAGTCGTAAGTCCTTCACGATCGCTACACGGTCGTAAGTTCTTCTACGACTGTGTAAACTACGACCACCTTATAATCAAACCTACGGCGAGTGGGTCCAATTGATTAAGGAATCGAGCGTCTGCGCACTATTATTCCGCTTATTAATGGTGCGTAATTACCCCATTATCTCTCGGAAGATAATTGCGACGGCGTGAAGAAGCCGAGGCGCCGTAATTATCGCCATCATCGCGCTTCTTGGATTAATCAGCGCATCTCCGCAGAAAAAACGGCTACTTCTTCACGACTATATAAGGGCATCGATCGAGAGATAAGGCGTGAACAAGAGCGGTCAAGTAGGAACACAAGTGCTATTCTCGTAATAGTCTTAGTTTTTACTTGATCATCAAGAATACCATACACAGGATTAGGGTTATTATTCTCTCGGAGAAGGCACGAACTGTCTAAACATCCGTGTCAATCCACTCTGCGTGATCTTATCTCTAGGAGACCCCGAATCAAACAATCTTTACGTAAGATCGGTTCTAATACACCGACAATACCCCATTCAAAACGATTAGTTGATTCAAAAAATCGAGAATCCAACGGAGTGCATGCGAACTTGGACTACCAAATCACTGCACAAAATGCAACAAACAACCATCAAATCGCAAACAAGCAACAAAAAACCAATGACATGCAACATTGTGACCAACAAAGCACATCAAAAAAAATCCTAGAAAATTGTTACTGCAACAACCCAAATTAACATGGGAAACATTTTATAATAATATGATGCAACATCCTGAAGTCCTAAAACCAACATTTTAAATTTTGTTACAACAATCACAACAAATAGATCAAACATATCAAAATTCTTATTACAACAACTGGAACAACCTATTTGCAACATCTTCTTGTTGCAACAACTGTAATAACCTATTTGCAACATCTCATATCTCTGTAGTGTGATGAAAACTTATTGTTCATCAACTACGGCCATGGCGCTCATGGAGTCCATGTCCGCCTATGATGGAGCGTGGTTGCCTAGGTGGCACTTGTGACTTTGTGAGCACAAGCGATAGTAGCCTCGAAAAGGGGAGGGCATCCAAGTAGGGCTCCAGCCATGACTGCGAGTGGTGAGAGAGGGAGGGAGGGCGAGGAACAAGGAGAAGCATGTGAGCTCTTGCCATCCACGGCCATGGCGAGAGAGATTGTCAGGGAGAGAAAGGCAGGGAAGAGAGAAGCTTTGGTTTGGCTGGTGTTATGCCTCGCTAGTTGGAGAAGAGAATAGAAGCAGTACGAGTCAAAAAGATGGGAAGGTTATCACGTGGGCATAGACATGATCTGATGCTTTGATGGATTGGAGTGTTTTGAGTGGTTGGAATGGGCATCCGATGCATCGGACATCAAGGCCATAGCAATTCCCTCGGATGTGACTAGTGTCTGGACGTCTGATTCGGGCACTAGCTCTGCATGCTATATTTGTCGTCCGATTTGCTCACTCGTCCTACCACAACCGTCCAATGTCTGCTCCTTTTTTTACCCTCGATCTCCTATTCGCAACATCTTCCTCGCGAGCCATCTTCTCACACTTCAAGTTTGCTCACAACATCCCCCATTCCAAACAATTTGTTGAATCGAAAAATCGAGAATCCAACGGAGTGCATGTGACCTCATATTACCAAATCCCCTCTTCTTTGTGGCGCAAAATGCAACAAATAACCATCAAATCGCAAACAAGCAACAAAAAACCCGATGACATACAACATTGTGACGAATAGAGTGCAACAAATAAAAAATAGATTACAATACATGGGATGAACTACAAAAAAATCCTAGAAATTGTTACTGCCACAATCCAAATTAACACGAGCATCATTTTATAATAAGATGATGCAACATCTTGAAGTCCGAGACCCAACATTTCAAATTTTGTTGCGACAATCAAGACAAATATATGAAACATCTCAAAATTCCTATTGCAATAACTCGAACAACCTAGTGCAACATCTCACATCTCTGTAGGGCGATGACCTTTTCTTGTTCATCAACCATGGCCACAATGCTCATGGAGTCCATGCCCACCTACGGTGGTGCATGGCTGGCCTAGATGGCACTCGTGAGCACAAGCGATAGAAGCCTTGAAAAGTGGAGGGAATCCATGTAGGGCTCCGGTCACAACTACGAGTGGCGAGAGAGGGAGGGAGGAAGTGGAGCACGCATGCTCCTGCCATCCGTAGCCATGGTGAGAGAAATGGAAGAAGATAGAGGTAGGGAAGATAGAAGCTTTGGTCTAGCTGGTGTTATGCCTTGCTAGTTGGAGAAGAGACTAGAAGCAGTAGGAGTAAAAAAAGTGGGGAGATCATCACGTGGGCATAGATGAGACCTGATGCTTTGATGGACTGGAGTGTTTTGAGTGGCTGGAGTGGGCGTCCTATGCATTGGACGTCTGGGCCATAACAATTCCCATATCTTGTTATTGTATTCTCAATTCGGTATAGAAGTTTGACTACATATATCATAGCAATTCCCATATCTTGTTACTGTATTCCCAATCCAATATAGAAGTTTGACTGCATATATTAAACTTGTCTATCCATCACAGTACATTTTTTAAGAATTGCACTGTCTCTACCATATGTGATGTAAAACATACTAGTAATAGTGAAGCCCTTTTTTTACTTAGTAGTAATTAGGGGTGCAATCATAGTGGATACAAATAGATATCACTAATTCTGTATCATATTTCGTATTTTTTTTTCCTCAGAGTCGGAGTCATATACGTATAGTGTAAGATATTCATTTCTCCATCCTGTATCCGCTACGTGAGCCTTTGGTCAGACAGAAACTATCCGCTTCTTTTGCACCCCTGCACATGACTTTGGACATTAGAAGTGCAATCAGAGCGAACACAGAGAGACTAATCGCTAAGATATCGAAGGAAAACACTCAGTATTCCCTGTCTGCTCAAATGCTGCAGCCCACTTATCTGTTATCATATTTCTAAGTGAAGTCATAACAGTTTTTCTCGTACCATCTGTATCCTTTTTCATTTTTTCCTTAAAGTTGAACACAGATAGTAATAGATAATTATTTATACCTTTTATACTCGCTCGACTTTCGATCGATAAAAAATATCCATTCCGTTTGGACTACCCTGAGCCGTCCAAAACCACCAACCTAAAAGAGGGAAATGTCAGCACGACCGGTAGTTTCGAAGAGTTTATAAAGCTACAGTAGCAAGTATCGGCCATTTCCACCGTCGCCTCCCGTTCTGCTATTCTTCCCCGACCCATTGACGACTCCTTTGACCTCTCGTCTGTCTCCTCGCCGCACGAAGCTTGAGGCATTCCCGACCCCTCCCCTAGAGCCCTGGTAGCTCCAGCCCAATTCCATGGCCAACAGCAACCTCCCGCGCCGGATCATCAAAGTGCGCCTCGTGATCTGACCGCTCCTCCCTCCCAGATCTATCACCGTCTCTTACTCGATGTATACCTTTCCTCTTGATCAATCTGCTTGTGTTGCCTAACTGTTTGGAATTTGGATCTGTGCAGGAGACGCAGCGGCTGCTCAGCGAACCAGGTGCCTGTTTTTTTTTTGGGATTTTTTCCGTAGAATTTTGGTGGATTCCGGCGTCCGTTATTAGCGTTCTGGCCTCGGATGTTGTTTGATTTGTTTGTTGATGCGTGCAGCGCCGGGGATTAGCGCGTCGCCGTCGGAGGAGAACATGCGCTACTTCAATGTCATGATTCTAGGCCCGGCGCAATCTCCGTACGAAGGTGTTTCTCTTTCCTGATTTTAGTTGAAATAATTGTATATCAGTAACCTGCGTGCTTTTTGTTATGCGATACTTTGGACTGCAGAACGTGGATTCGATATCGCAAGCCCTGTGTGTAGTATTGTCACATTTTGTGGACTGTGATTGCTGTTACTGTGTTCTGATTATTTGTATGTATGCCTCTATTTGTTTGTAACATAGTTGTTGCAAATGAGTAGTACATAAATGGATTGTCAGTATGATCACCTAGGGGGGTTGCTCTAGGGCCAGGTCAACTGTATGGGTGGCTTATGCATGCACTTGTAAACTTATGTTATCTCAATAGGCCAGTAATCCTACCATCATATGCTGGTTTAATTCCATTTATTTTTGTACTGGTGGTTATGGTACTACTGTGTGCTTTTAAGATTCTACGTTGAGCTTGCACTTTGTTGATTACACACCAAAATATAGCTTCACACATTGATTGCTGACAATTGTCACGTACGACTGTACAAGCTCCAGTGAACCTGATTTAATTTGTATAAATTATGTCTCATAGGAAGATCGTCTTTTGCATTTACTCCTGCTATTAATTTCCATATGATCTCTGGCACAAGTTTTGATTCTTTTATGACGATGTCGTATTAATCAGTTCGCCTATAGCACAAATGGTTTGGATTCCCTTCACCCTTTGCAATTATTCAAGTTACTGATACACAACACTAGGAATGAACTACCATGTTTTCATGCAATAAAAAGTAATTGAAATGTGGTGCATGTAGATAATTAATTTGTACAAATAACAACTTGTTTTCATATTGTTGAATAGTACTATATGTGGCTAATCTGAATTGTTTTAGTTTAGGTAACTTGTCTCAGTATACGACATTTCTGTTTAATATTATACACTTTTTATTGGGTGGAACTTTCTTTTCTTTATTCATCTGCATCTGGTCTCCTGATATTGTTTCTTCTGCTATGTATTGGACAGGTGGAGTTTTCAAGCTTGAACTTTTCTTACCCGAGGAATATCCAATGGCTGCTCCAAAAGTAATTTCTTAATTGAGAATCAGTTAATGTTGGTTTACCAAATTATTAGTTGGACATTTATGTTTCTGGGTTGTATGTGCTTGGCTGTAACGGTAACCTCCTTGATGGTTCATTTCCTAGTTGTAACTGCTAAGTATTAACTTCAAAATCCTATCAGGGCGATCTTGGTAATGATGTTATCATGTTAAGACTGGGGAGTGGGATGAGCCGACATGCCCTTGTGTTATGAGTTATAACTGTGTCATTCATACAATTATGTTAGTGGGTAATTGAACCGATGAACTCAGCTTTTCTGTTACTGATGAAAACTATTCAGCATAGTTGTTTCAAACTTTCAATAACCAAAATTACACAGTGAAGTAAAGATGGAATGTAATTTCAAGTGAACCTTCTTGCTTTGCTTCAAGCTTGTTTCCTGCCTGTATGTTTTTATCTTTTTTTAGGTGGTGTCAATTTTTGACATATTCTATTCTTTTATTTGCATAGTATCCTAGTGACCAGGAATACTGGCGCTATATTTTTTTGTAGGAAAAACAATAGTAGCATTATGTTAATACTTGTTGTATCCATACTAGATTTGTTTTTCTGTACACTTCATTTCTCCTCTTTACACAGCTCAACACTTGCCTTATTTGGAAGTGTTATACAGAAGTGTCTTGACACGTGAACTTAATATAATACATAACATTTCAGACTAGTACTAACTGTCATCATGTTTCATAAGGGTTATGCTAAATATTAGTTGTCAACTCCTATCCTTTGATTGTTATACTCCATGGATATCAACATGCCTGGTTTAGGATTAATCTTATCTAACCTAAGTAGCTACAGCTATTCTATTTGCAGTATTGTATTATTCTATATGTTGTCACTGTGTCGTGTAAGGCTTGCTGACGGACATTTTTATTTGACTGTTGCTGATGCAGGTCAGGTTTCTCACCAAAATATACCATCCCAACATTGACAAGGTAGGCAAGTGGTATTCTTGGCAAACTTCATTTCGTAAAACAATGTCTCTTTTCTGATGGACTTCACTGCAGCTTGGTAGGATATGCCTTGACATTCTTAAGGACAAATGGAGTCCAGCTCTTCAGATACGCACAGTTCTTTTGAGGTAACCACCTCTTATTTCCATCACGTGTTTGATCAAATAGTTCTGTTGTAGCTGATATATGATGCTGGTACTCTACATTATAATTAAAACCATGACTTGTCCATTTCTCATGATAGCATCATAGTACCCAATTTCCAGAGGAGTGTTTCTTGTATTTCTCTGATGTCTACTATGTTAGTGTGCTACCTTACTGCCTCTTGACAACATTTGGTCTTCAGCATCCAGGCACTGCTGAGCGCTCCAAATCCAGATGATCCTCTCTCAGATAACATTGCAAAACACTGGAAAGCCAATGAAGCTGAAGCTGTTGGGACAGGTACTTGTAGATGCAGTCAACAAAGCCATGTACTAACAGTCTTTTGCTCCACTTTTGATTTTCCTGATACCCAACTGTGTCGTTTCTGTGTTTTGCAGCGAAGGACTGGACTCGCCTGTATGCCAGTGGTGCATGACAACCTAACGCTGTTTTGGATGTAATAACACCATAGTTTGGGCCTAATTGAATACCATTTGCATGATAAAAACAAACTTCAAATGTTTTGCGATGGAAGTGTCCAAATGATAACAGTTCAAATTATTGGTTGTATGTGTGGTGCATGTTCTGTCTCCCTTCACTGCTGCGCGCCTTCAGCCAAATCCTGTTATCGCTTGTCAAAAATTGCATTGTTTCAGCTTGATCTTCAATTATTTTTCCACCTTGTTTTTTGCTCTGAACATATAAGCTGTTCAAACGATAACAGGTCTTTTATGCCCTGTTCATAACCCCCAGGAGCACTTTTGATACCATTTATTTATTTTTTTTTTATTTTGAAAAAGTTTAACCCGGCTTTTATAGAAAGCACATAACAAGTCTTACAAACCAACCACACGATTCCAAACAGATTGGGATCACCAGTTCACCAAGTTACCTAAAAGAAAATACATGACAACTAGTAAACTAGCAAAAGATTTGAAGCAAAAGGTAGAACCCTTATCAACTTCCAAGTTCAAGGACTAAAGTAAGTTCAAACTATCTGCAACTCACAGGAGTTTCTCATCAAATTTTTAGCGATATGAATCACCTTATCCAACTATTCTCAGTCACCATCTTTGATCACAATCCGCCATTTCTGCAAACAAGATATAGATTTGAATACAGTTTCAATCGGTTGCTTAGGAAATGCCTTCTCAATCACCGTTCGATTCCTAAGTTTCCAAAGCGTCCATGTCACAGTTGCAAAACTAAATAAGCAAACGTGGTAGCTGTTAGCATCCCTAGTATCTAACCAATATTGGTGAAACTCATCAAGAGATTCCGGAGTTCTCTCCCACATCAAGGTTTCCTTGACACAAACCCACACAAAATTGGCTAGAACACATTTAAAAAATATATGACTAGTATCCTCTCTCACCCCACACAAACAACAATTTACATTCCCTTCCACTTCCTGAGTTTGAGCTGGGACGCTGTTTGAAGCCTGTCTTGGAAAGACAACCAGAGGAATATTTCCACCTTTAACGGTATTTTGCTCTTTCCATAGTTTCTGATTTCTCCTAAGGATAACTCCTAAAAAGGATCAATGTCTATACAAAGATTTTACAGAAAATTGTCCAGATTTCTCTAGACACCAAATCACTTTGTCTCTATCATTATTAAACTCCACCCCATTTAAAGCATCTTTCAAACAGTTACATGAATCCTCTTCCTCCCTACCAAATTGTCTTTTAAAGGTTATATTCCACTCTCTATTCTCCAAACAATATGCTACATTCACATCAGGATTTGAACAAATTTTAAACAGTTTATCAAACTTCATTTTCAAAGAGCAATTGTCAATCCAAATATTTTTCCAAAATAAAGTATCTTTACCATTCCCAACCTGATTAGCAAACCCCCCTTGACAAGGTATCTAACTTTTTTTTGTAGGGATTTCCAAAACTAGGAATCCTTAAGAGTCCTGATGTCTCTAACACCCTCTAGGGAAATATTTGGCTTTCAGAATCCTAAACCATAATTCATCTTTGGCCATGCTCATTCTCCAGAACCACTTGCAAAGAAGATAATCGTTCATTAGCCTGGTATCTATCAAACCCAATACCCCGAAGTCTTTTGGTCTACAAACTGCTCCCCATCTCACCATATGATATTTAAAAGAATCACTAGCCCCTCTCCAAAAGAACTTTGACCTAATAGAGTCCATTTTCCTATGAACTTCCTCCTTTAATCTATAAAACCCCATTGTATAGATGGGAAGGCTACTTAAACAACTGTTCACTAGAATCAGCCTTCCTCCCGAAGACATGAGATTATTTTTCCAATTGTCCAGTCGACCCCTCAATTTACTGATAACCCTTCCTGCTACATTTTTACTAATCTTCCTATCTTCAATATCAATGCCTAGATAAGTCATAGGGGGCTGACCCAACTTGCAGTTTAACATGTTAGCAACCCTGATTGCTTCCTCCTTTTCCACCCCAAAATATAAACCTCGCTCTTGTGATAGTTAATTTTCAGCCCAGACATCCATTCAATACAATACAACAAGAATTTGAGATATTCATAATATACTTCTCAACACACTCAATCATAAGAACAATATCATCAGTATATTGAAGAAGAGGCACACCCCCAGTAATTAAATGGGAAACTAAACCCTTAACCAATCCTTTATTCTGAGCCTTTTCAATTATAGATGCTAAAGCATCAGCAACCAGATTAAACAACAGGGGAGACAGAGGATCCCCTTGTCTCAAACCCCTATGAGTAGTGAAATAAGGGCCAATGACCCCATTAATATTGATGCTAACTTTTCCCCCTTTGATAGAACTCGTCACCCAATTTATCCAACGCTCAGAAAAGCCCTTTCCTTTCATTACTTTTTCCCAAAAAAACCCCATTGGATTTTATCATAATCTTTCTCAAAGTCCAATTTAATGATAACCCCATTCTTCTTGGAGATTCTCATCTCATGAAGTATCTCATGTAAAGTTTACACCCTATCCAAAATATTTCTCCCTTTGATAAAGGCAGTTTGGTAGTCACTAATGATCCCATTTGCTATATTACCCAACCTAACAGCCAACAGCTTAGTAATTATTTTAAAACTCACATTGATCAAAAAAATTGGCCTGAAATGCTTTATTGAATTAGCCTTCTTGATTTTTGGAATCATAGTAATCACCCCATATTTTAACCTTTTCAAGTCAAGTTTCTCCTCATAGAAATCATCAACCATCTTCATGAAAGAAAGACCATCACCCCCAGAAAGCTTTATAAAAGGAGGTAGGGAACCCATCTAGGCCAGGAGCAGAAATTGCTGGTAAATCCTTAATTGCTTTCCAAACTTCCTCTTCAGTGAAAATTTGAGTCAAGCTCTCATTTTCATCTTCTGAAATTTTGCTTTCTTCCTTCCAGAAATTATCCTCAAGAGTAACATTCTGAATCTCTTCAAAGCCAAACAAATTTTTATAAAACTTGTAAATGTGATCTCTAATATCATCATCTTCTGTCAAGAAACCACTTCGTTATCCAAACTGTAAATAAAATTCTTCCTTCTCCTACCATTAACACAACTATGAAAAATATATCTGGAATTGGAATCTCCTTGAGTGATCCACTTTCATAACACCTCTGCTGCCAATACCTTTCCTCAATGTCATACAACTCTTCTAAATTGCTCTCTGCTCTGTATCTGTCTATCCACTCTTCAGGACATAAGCCACTATTGTCACCCTTCTTGTCTAACTTCCGAAGGTTATCCAAAATAGCCTTTTTTATTTTTGATATTAACCCATTAATATTAGCACCCCAACCTCTAAGGAATTGTCTTAAAGAAGCCACCCCCATTCCATCTGTCAACATAATAAATCCTATCAGGCATCTTACTGCTAATATCACCCCACTTTTTGATAATTAACTCTCTGAAATCCTTCTGACAAAACCACTTATTCTCAAAATAAAATATCCTAGGTTTCATCTTGTTCTTGTCCCCTGAATCCAACACTAAAGGGTTATGATAGTACAAGTGGAAACTTGGTCAAACTATGAGCAGTGCAAAGTGGAAACTTGGTCTCCCAATCCGTAGTAACTAGGATTCTATCTAGCTCCACCATGATAGGACAAGATTGCTTGTTTGTCTAAGTATATATAACACCACCCTTTTACTTTTGATACCATTTCTGATGTTGCGGGAGAGTTGGTCACCATCTAAAATCTTCAACAGATGTTTTAACGGAAAGCAAACAACTGAGAGGATAGCTCCTATCCTTTATTGTATTCACTGTTTTAACTTTTAAGGCCATCTGCAATGTTTTGGTTTTGCCGGTTCAAAGGCTTGTTCCGGATGGTTGAGGTCGATTCAAGACAATGGGGGTTAGTCAGTCTATCTATCTGTTATCTTATTAAAGCAGAGCCAAAAGAAATTACTATGTTTATGTTTGCTCTTAAGGGCGAAATTTCCACGTTAATCGTTAAAAAAGAGAGAAATATACACAACGTCGATTATGTGGATTCATATTATAACGATTTAGATTACAATGGTCTGCATCCATATATTACATAGTATAGTACAAGTCATAAACAATAGTGATAGTATTCGTGTCCAGCACCTATATAAAAAAGGTATTTGAGTCCAGTTTGCTGTCGTGTCATATTCCGATTCTTGAGTCTCTCATTATTTACTTTCACAAATCCAAATTCTCTATGAAAATACTGTGCTATTTCCTGGATCAGTAGATAGCACTCACAGATACATCACTGAATCATTTCATACATGATGTAAACCGAACCAAACATTATATTACAAACATCAGAGTCACATAGACTGCGTTAGGTTGAGTTTTACAATAAGGACCGAACAGGCCAAATGATTACATTAAAAATGTTGCAAAAGCGGAAGCGGAAGCAAAAGGGTAGAGCACATCTCACCACAGGCAAGCGACTATGGAAACTCGTGTGCGTCCGATATTAACCAAAGACTTGGATAATATTAGATGCACGCAAGCACTAACGAGTCAACTGGACTGAGGCTTGATGGATTACGGGTAGGCTATGATAGCACAAAATAAATTTTTTACCATGCAACTAAGGAACCTCCGCTAGTAATAGATCACGAGATTACCACTAGACGCATCGACTCGTAGTGGAAGTCGAGTCGATGTAGTGAGTTGATGCAGTAGTAGTCGTACTTGCCGCACGTCTTCTCCTCCTGCTCCTAAGATCGTCACGAGTTGTAGGTCGTCCTAGTGCTGATGCTTTGCAACAACACCTCCAAGGTACCAACACATACGGGGCAGGGACACCACGCGCTGGAGTGCTAGTGCCGGTGTCGTGGTACTGGATGAGGAAGACATGGCTGTTAGGGTTTTAGGAATTCCTCAAAAGAGTATATACCAACCCCATGCCACCACTCCTCTATATATAGGCATCCATGATGGGTCTCGAACTTGAGGCCCATTAGGAACTCGTGGCCTACAAGAATTCGGATCACATCCAAATAAAATCCCAGCTCTTTGAGTGTGTGACTCTATAGGTTCATGTGTAATCGGTTGCGACTCGGAAACTCTTTTCGACCACGAATTGTTAGCGGTACCTAGCAGCACATAACAATTCACGAACACACAAATAATATATTGGACAAACCTTAATGCAATATGATCTACGATCAGGTATTTGTCACTTACGACCAGCTCGTATCTTGTCATGACCAGTCTATATTTAGTTACAACCAGTTCGTAACTCCTTACGGCCAGTTAGAACTTAACTACGACGATTCGTAACTCCTTACGGCCAGTTAGTGATTATATTCGACCAGTCTACGACCAGCTTCATCCAGTCTACGATCAGCTTGTATCTCCATACGACCAGTCTACGACCAGCTTTGACCAGTCTACGATCAGTTCGTATCTCCATACGACCAGTTTATGACCAGCTTCGACCAGTCTACGTCCAGCTCATATCTGGTCTAACTGAACGACCTGCTTGTGTATTCTCCCTTTGCTTCACGACATCTGGTTTAACTTCAGGTGAGATAATTTATCATCCATGGAATGTTTAATACTTTCTCGATCAAGTGTCAAATAACTTCATGTGGTCGGCACTTCGACCACTAGTGGTATGGCCATGCACTTTCTTTATCCTACCACAACGAGGGGCCCAGAGATATCTCTCTGTTATGTTAGGAGAGGCAAATCCCATATTCAACCAGTCATATTCCTCCGCATGTTTCATAGCATATCCGAAAGCTACCTTTATAACTACCCAGTTACGAGTAGCGTTTGACAACCCCTAAGAGTGCTATTACACATGTAGGAAATTATGCTGATCTCAGGTCTAAGGATTATACATCATCATTGCTTGAGACCAACTGATGACACATGAAATCATAATAATCTCAACAGTGTCTTAAGGTGGGTTAAGCCAACACCATATTCTCTAACATGTGTCCATATTATTGGTTTGATATCTCCACATCTATGACCTGTGGAACATAGTCATCAACTAATACATATGCTAGTCTATTCATATGTATTCCCATATGTTTCCGACTAGGGAACGTTTAAGAATAATTATCGCAGAAATACATAGTTTCACAATCAAGTCACATACTTGATAATAAATATTAACTATATTATTCTAGGAATAAGATAACATATTATCCGATATTGTGAACATAACGAAATATAATAATCTCTGTGATTGCCTCTAGGGTATATTTCCAACAGTCTCCCACTTGCACTAGAATCAATCATTAAGTATATAATACCGATAGCTCTTGTGTGTGCCTCATACTTAGGCTATGTGAGAGGCTTTATCAACAGATCAACAACATTTAAATTCATGTTAACTTTGCTTGTCTTAACATCTCCTCTATCCACAAATTCACAAATAAGATGATAACACCTGAGTATATGCTTGGACTATGATGGGATCTAGGCTCCTTAGCCTAGCATGGCTCCATTATTATCACAATAGAGATCCATTGGGCTTGAGGCACTCGGAACCATATCCAACTCATCAATGAAATTTCTTATCCAAACACTTTCCTTCGCAACTTTAAAAGCCGCAATGTACTCGGCCTCCGTCGTAGAATCAGCAACCGTCTTTGCTTGGAACTTTTCCAGCTCACTGTTCCTCCATTCAAAATAAATACAAAGCCAGATTACAAACGATAATCATCTTTGTTGGTTTGGAAGCTTGCATCGGTGTAGCCATTTACAATGAGCTCTTCATCACCGCCATAAACTAGGAATGCATCCTTAGTCCTTCTCAAGTACTTAAGAATGTTTTTCACAGCTGTCCTGTGACCTTCACCGGGATCAGCTTGGTACCTGCTTGTAACACTTAGAGCATATGATATATTTGGTCGAGTACATATCATGGCATACATGATAGATCCAATAGCTGAAGCATATAGAATACCATTCATACGGTCTCGCTCATCAGTTGTCGGAGGACACTAACTCTTGCTAAGACTTATGCTATGTGATATAGGCAAGAACCCTTTCTTGGCATCCTGCATGCTGAACCGAATCAACACCTTGTCAACATGAGTACTTTGGCTTAATCCAATTAGCCTTATCGATCTATCTCTATAGATCTTTATCCCTAAGATATATGCTGCCTCCCCTAGGCCCTTCATAGAAAAACTAATTTTCAAAGATGCCTTAACGGATTCCAGCATAGGAATATCATTCTCAATCAATAATATATCATCCACGTATAAGATTAGAGTAACAAGCGTGCTCCCACTAAACTTCATGTAAACCAAACCTTTTGATCTCCTCATCAAAACATATATTCCAACTCTAAGATGCTTGCTTCAACCCATAAATAGACTTATGAAGTTTGTACACTTTACTAGCATTCTTTGCATTGACAAAACCTTGATCTGTGTCATATACACATCCTCACTTAGGTTTCTATTAAGGAAAACCGTTTTGATATCCATTTGCCATATCTCATAGTCGAAATATGCAACAATAGCTATAATGACTCATACAGATTTAAGCATCGCTATCGGTGAGAAAGTCTCATCGTAGTCAACCCCTTGAACTTGTCGAAACCCTTTTGCGACTAGTCGAGTTTTATGAATGTGAACATTTCCATCCATGTCAATCTTTTTCTTATAGATCCATTTGCACTCAATGGTTTTAATACATGTAGGAAACCATACTGATCTTAGGTCTAAGGATTATACATCATCATTGCTTGAAACCAACTGATCACACATGAAATCATAAAAATCTCAACAGTGTCTCAAGGTGGGTCAAACCAACACCGTGTTCTCTAACATTTGTCCATATTATTGGTTTGATATCTCCATATCTATGACCTGTGAAACATAGTCATCAACTAATACATATGCTACTATATTCATATGTGTTCTCGTATGTTTCCAACCAGGGAACGTTTAATAATAATCATCGCAGAAATATTAAGTTTCACAATCAAGTCACATACTTGATAATAAATGTTAATATTATTATTCTAGAAACAAGATAACATATTATCCAATATTATGAACATAACGAAATATAATCATCTCTATGATTGTCTCTAGGACATATTTCCAACAAGGCTAGACCTAGATTAAAGGTACTAAACTACTCTTCATCATCGCCTTGGCCTCCAACTTCTGGATCCTCGTAGTAGACATAATGTTCATGATTTCCTACTTCTGAGGTTTGGTGGAAAGTGTGAGAGTGAGCACAAACAACCGTGCTCGCGAGGCAACACACAGAATGCAATAGTATACTTGCAAGGCTTTAACAAGGATGACTCGGGTTCTTTTAGTGGCCAAAAGCAACATTTTCAGTTACAATATTTTGAAATTCATGTGACTTAGCAGTTTAACCAAATCTCATTTTATTAAAGAGATATTGTGCAATTTTTATAACGGCGACGACTACCTCCACCTATGCTTAAATTTTGATTGGAGTCACCACCACTTATTAACATCACTAGGTACGACGACCCAGGAAAAATCCAAATCACGGGCTAGGTGAGCACATCACACTTTTATCCTATCCATAAGGTTTTATAAATAGAATTAGCTCAAGTAAGTTTCTATGTCGCCTTCGACCGTAGGTACGACTGTTTAAATAGTTTAGACTATGCAGAGGTTGTACATTGTACCCACAAGAGATAATCAACTCGTTGCCCACATGATTCCTTAGTCATGTAGTTGAGAGATTATAACATCCCAATTTTCTGAACTCTAAAGATCTTTTGAATAATTACTTGTTGGAAAATCCAATATTTGAATTTCTATTAATTTTTAGTATTTTTATTTAAAGCTTAATATTGACCTTCATGTCAAAATGATTTAATGTGATTAATCCCAACATCAACAGTTGTCAAAACTATTTTATTTGGATTCTATGTGCTTAGATATATTTTCTAGAATTTTATGGAATATTTCCAAGCTCATTTGCTATTTTCTAATTGATATTTGAATTTTCTATATTTTCTAAAATAGAAAATCTATTTAAAATCCTCATAATAGTGTCGGGCCGAAACCCAACACTATTCTGCTTGACCAATCTTTGTCTTGACCAGTTCGCCGCGTCCGCGCCGCTCAGATTGACACAGTGGACCCATATGCGATCTCTCTCTCTCGCCTGCGCGCTCCCACCGCATCTGCCGACACGTGGCCTCAATCAACGGCCGAACGTGCTCCCGCACCCGCACCGGTTCGCCTCGCTGCCAAGTGGTTTTCGCTGCTTCGTCTTCCTCGTGCGCGCCCGCTCTCGCCGCCATTGCCAGAGCTCAAGCTCAAAACCGACAACGCGTTTTTCCAACAGGATTGTCCTGGATTTCCGCGCCAATCGTTAGCCTTATCTCTCCCGTCATCTGTTTCGGTTAGAATCAAATCCCGAATCAGCCTCTATCTCGTAGAATCCCGGAGTTCAAATTCGTGTTCATCTCGGACTCGATTTGGGATCTTCCAAATCCATGCCGCCCGAGCCCTATTAAAGGCGCCCCGAGGATCGCCAGCCCTCCCGCACCCCAGAGCCACTACCCAATTCCACCCCGGAGCCCTAACGTCGCCGCATTTGCGAAATTAGGTTTTGCCACTGCCGTTGGGTTTCCTTCAATTGGGCGCCGTCGCCGCCCATACCTCACCGACTGCACCTCCGTGATCAGTGTCGCTTGGGCTACCTTGTGCGCCCCTCCCCACCGCCGGAGCTTCACCGGAGCACCCGTCCGATAATAGCCGCATCGCCTCCTCCGCTCTGAGCTCGCTGCCGGCCGCTATCGTGATCCCCGAGCGTTGGTAAGGACGGCATCGGGTTCGCAATAATGCCAGCTACCTACCGATACTGCTCACCGCCGGCGAGCGGCCGCCGTTTGCTGGAACCCTTGGTTCCCGAGCACCGCCACCGTCGGACTGACGTGGGCTCTCACGTGTGCAGCCATGTCACCGTCGGTGTCGACGTGTTGCACACGTGGCTGGTTCGTTAGTGCGTGCGTGGCACGATCCACCGCTTCCAGATTTCTGTGGCTCGGTAGACTCAGTCCACCGTGGGCCCTCTCACTCACATGTGGGCCCACATGTCAGATTTTCTTTTTTTATTCGTTTTTCAAAAATTCATCACTGACAACACATTATGTAATAATCCAATTTTTTCTTTAGGAAAATAATTCAGAAATTCTAGAAAATCCAATTTAGGGTATTTTCCTTAAATTCAATATTCCAAAGCCCATATCTTTTGCATCCGAACTCCGATTGGGCCCATTCAAATTTCTAAATTTATATAAATTTGAGATATATTTATTGAGGATTTTTATTTAATTTTTGGAGTTGATTTCACCTCTATTATCTATTAGTTTTTTATTATTATTTCGTCTACATGTAGATGTTAATTCCTCGGGAACTCTTAAGAAGAAGAAGTGCCTCAAGACCAAGATCAATACCTAGACCTATTCCAAGGTAAGTTATACCTTTGATCATATTGAACCCAGTTTTCAAGATACTTTGTTTCAATGTATTGCATTCTATTTCAAGTATTTATTTAAATGCTTTTGGGTTTAGTTATTAATCCAAATTGTTATGTCCACATTGTCTATTGTTTTGCCATGATCTTTTGTCACCCTAGGTTGGTTCATTATTAGTTGGTATTATCGTAGCGCCAACGTGGGTTGGTTAGATACGAGTAGATTGCTTAGCCATGCCACGAATCATCATTTCATGTGAGTTGCAATTATAAACTTAACTAAGTGATTATGGAACTGTGTGATGAAACTGTCCGTGGTGTGTGCTATTACTCGTTGATGACATGTGTTCCACTTAATAAACAGGGTGGGAAAATATTTAGACTGAAGTAAGTCGTGGATTCTGTGTGATTGGTGGAGCTGTGTGCTGGGAATAATAATCTGTGTGACTTAGTTAGAAATTGAAAGTCTTGCATTGGTCAATTAAGGACTTAACTTTGTGTGCCACTGAACTGAGCCTTGCTGTACAACTACATGCCTGGTATGAGACGGACCTAACTTAGTAGGTTATGGAGTCTTGCCATTGACAACTCAGGTTGTAGGTTAAGCTGTGTGATGGGCTGGAGGTGTGTCTATCACATCGCGGAACGGTTCGCCGCATCCCTGTCCAACGGTGTGTGTTGTACCCAAACGCTGTGTGTATCGGTTGGACGACAGTAAAACACATCGGGAGTGTTAATGTTGAGATAAAGTTTTTAAAGGTTTTGTTATGGTCAGGGCTAGCTACACTGATTGTATCTTGTGGGTAAAGTGTATAACCTCTGCAGAGTGTTAATTAATCTATTCGAATAGCCGCGTCATCGGTCATGGACATGCTTAGGGATTTCACACGAGGGGTAGATTTTCATAAAAAATATTTGGGAAGGGAGCTGTGTTATCTAAGTCATATGGCTGTGTGAATAACTTATTTAGACTGTGTGTCTTTGTGAAATCAAATGATAACTTAATACTGTTTATTTGTTTTGAATTATGTTTTCCATCTATTATCCGTATTCAATTACAAATATTGCATTTATGTAAAAGAACCATAGAAGCCATTCCTTTGGAATAAACCATCATCTATAAGTTGTATTCTGTGGTATGACTTGCGAGTACGGTTGTGTACTCATACTTACTTCAAACAATCAACAGAAGTGGAGGAGTCATCGGCCTGCATTTGAGGAGGAGTTCTACGATGGTGTCGATTTTTAGGGTCTTGATCGCAGTCAGCTGCTGTGGTGAATTGATAGGATTCCGCTGAAGTTTATTTCTATCCTGCTGCTGCTATTTTATCTATTGTCAGCCCTGCGAGGCTTAATAAATGTAAAACTCGACCTTATGGTCACAACAGTTATTTGCTATTCAAATGAGTCGTTATTCTATTAATCGTCTTGTGTGGATCGATATTCATCTATGTTGATATTGTGTGCACTAGCGTGATCCTGGACTAATGCAGAATACACAAAGGGTCCAGAATTGTATTTTTTGGTCCCGACAGAGATCATCATAGTAACTTTCAAATTACGTCGCCCTTTCCGGTATCTCACCCATATGGACTGCCCAAACTTGCGGTGGGTTCCATAAGTTGTGCGGGATGTTCACCACTACGACTAGCATAGCTGGCAACTTCACCCTTCCTTGGTGTCCCATTCAAGGTGGATCGTATCCAACGCTTGCACTGTCTCACTCTGCCACCGGTGAGATGATTTCCAGGGTCCAATAAATTTACTAAGCCAAGTTGTACTTTACAGACATGTAATTGTAATTGTTTTAAAATAGGAGGTCATGATAAGATTAAGTCCTTAAACCATCCGGTCGGTTCATACCACATACCAACCACTCTCGTGCTCCGACGGCACCCACCACCATACCGTCCGCCCAGATATGGTAACAATAGTTTAATAGGTTTTTTGGGGAGCAAAATACATTATCTCAATATTCTAGTCATTTACCCACAGTGACTGTCCGAATCCACTTTCATGATTAAAAGATGATGATTAGGGCATTTAATACCTCAGTACTTAAGCAAGACTAGCATGTCACTTAAGTACACCCTAACACTAGTATACTTACCACATAGTTACTTGGGTGACAAGGCTTAAGGGATTCAACTGTCAAAGGATGACATATTAATATTTAATTACCAAGTTGCAATTTAACTACATTAAGATTTAACATACATTTGCATAAAGAATTAAAGCATGCAATTTGGTATTTTAAAATAATATAATTTGCATAAAATGTAGGCTTAAAATGATTAAAGTATTGACTCTCCTGGATTGAAGGTGAGAGAGTCTTGGTAGTCTTGTGCTTGATCAAAGTGGAGATCCCCTGCTTCTCCGAACTCTACTCGAACGAACGTGCTGTAAAAAGAAAAGCAAGCAAAGAGAACAAATTAATACTAAAGAAATATCAAATGAACTCCAAATGAAACAAGACCACTGTCATTAGCAAGATCTTGAATTTAGACAAATTTAGTTTTCACTTAAATAGAAGTTACAACGAAGGAGGACGGAGCTTTTGAAGTTTGGTTTTGAATTAAAACAAAACAAATAGAAAGGATCTGTGCCCCAGTGAACAGTGGCATGGTCCATGTGCATAGTGCATAGACCGGAGGTCAACATGCACTGTGCATGTGGTCCACGAGCTCACGGTAATAGGGGCGGTTGTGGGACCTTCTTGTTAGCCGAAGGGGGGGGGGGAGGAAACCGAGAATTAAAAGTTGGCATTTACTATTCATTCAAGCCCACTGGTCAGCGACTTAAAGCGGTAGTTAAAGCATTAATTAATTCGACTAATCACTGCTTTAGCATTAACCGATGATGATTTGTCCTAATGACATTGATTAGGGGGAGGGTTAATTGCGGATGAATAGTGATGGATAGCTTCCGACCAAAATAGAGAGGCGCACGGCGTCTCTGACCAAGCTCGTCGGCGGCGGAGGTGACCACGTCGGTGGTACCAAGGCCCAAAATGGAATGAGCTCACCGAGGAGAAGACGATGACGTGGATGGTACGGCTGAAGGATCGTTGGAGCGGCGGCACGGCGGTGGAGAGTGGCGGTGGTGCATGGGGCAACAGTGCCGTTTGTGATTTGGCAGCACCCTTATCAAATGGACGTGTGCACAAGCATCTAGGGAGTCAAGGGAGCTCACCGAATGTGATGGTGAAGCTTGGGGATGCTCAAGGCGAGCTGGCATTGATGACCATGGTGGCAGCGAGGTGGGTGATGTGGAGGGCTTGCCAGAGAGGGAGATGACGGACGGAGAGGTGGGGGATGTCTTCAGGATGCCGATGCAGTGCTCTAGGTGCCGACGATTGGACCGAGGTGCGGAGGAGCTCGAACGACGCTGAAAAGGGGGATTCGGTTGGAGGGGAGGAAAACAACCAAATTCGAACGCTCCTTTTGGGCAAAACCCGAATTAGCAAGGGGGAAATACTCCAGGGGTACTAGAACGCAAGATGACGTGAAGAGAAGGAGGGGAGTCCCACTGGAGCGACAAGTTTCACAGCGAGGGCACGACGGCCGAAAGGGAGAGCTCAGGCGTTTGCTCTGGTGGATCTTACCGAGGGTAAAGGGGAGATGAGGGGAGGAACGAGAGGGGGCTTAGGGCTTCTTATAGCCGAAGGGGAGGGAAGGAAGAGAAGTTGAGGAGCTCGGGGTGGCACACGATCCCTTGGAGCTGGCGGCATGGCACTCTGAACGACAACGACTTGTGCACCCTGTGCAGGTGGGAGTGGCAGGGGCGAGGCGACAGGGCAACATGAGAGATGACAAGGGGCAGCTGGCGCTCTGGCACGCACGGTGACGGGACTTGATGAGGGCGAATGTTGTGGTCAGAACCGTCTGTGAAGTATCACAGACGGTTGTATTTAGAAACCGTCTGTGATATGTCTATATCACGGACAGTTCCAAGAGAACTGTATGTGATTATGTTCTCACAGACAGTTCCAAAGGAACCGTCTGTGATGAGGCATCTTCTATAGCCTGTTTTGTAGTAGCGATTGAGTCGTTCCATCCGATTAAGAGTATCGATCGAATAGAACGTTGTATTGTTCCTTAACTTGTATGATGTATTTTCTTTTTGGGTATGTCATACATAGATCTTTTGATCTTGTGTGCAACGTTTGCTTAAGGGTGGTAGACTTCTTACCTCATAGCCCTTTCTCTCTCATCCCTTGCTTTTCCATCTTCTTAGCAATCGCTTGGACAACTCAAATCTGTCGATGCGCAAAGGACATGAAGGACGAATTGATGCTTCCACATTTCGAACAACTCAAGACCTCTGAACATAAAGCTGACTTGAAGATAGACATTCCCTATCCCTTTCTAGCCTCCCAATACAGTCATCCTATATATGCCCTTCTCTTTAGCCTCTCCGAATCTCGGTGACGAGATTATTTTTAAGGGGGGTAGTTTGTAACATCCCAAAGTATTGTTACCATTTTAAAATTAATAAAATTAGTATTTGATTGTTTTTTTTGATATTTAAAAGAGTTTTTATTGCTTTTCCTGAATTTCCTAGTATTTCAAAAGTTAAAAACAAAATTTATTAGGTTTACTGGGTTTCTATTGGATTTGAAGTTTAAATTAAAAAATTAATTAATTCCTTGAATTTTTTGAATTTAAAAAATGGGTTTTCCTATTTTCCAATAATAATAATAGTTTATTTGCAAAAATAAAAAGCAAACTCTATGTTGGAAATAATTTTAATAAGTTCAAACTAATTGAAGGAATTTCTGTGAATTTTTGAACTCTATTATCTATTTTCTAAAAGCCTTTTCATTTTTCTTATATTTCTGTAATTCAAAAAGTATTTAAAATCCTCCTTTTTCTTTCAGGCTGAAACTTTTGTTTCCAGCCCATTTTCTCCCAGTCGAGCTTCTTCTGCGGCCCATTCCTCTCGCGCCCTCTCCTCTCCCTCTCCCTCTCTCACACCAAGTGGGGCCCGCTTGGCAGCCGCTCTCCCTCCCGCTCCCTCTTCCTCGGTGCATCCCCCCTGCCCACTGCCTTCCCCATGGCCGCTCCATTGCAACACCGGTGAAACCCCCCAGGTTCTTCCCCCTCCCCTAGCTATAACAAGCCTAAGTGCACCTCCCTTATCCTCCGCATCTTCTCTCCCCCTTCTTCCCGAACGCCAAGGGCAGAGGAATGCCCGAGCTCCACCCCTGGCCAACTACGTCATCCGGTGTGCCATAGCGCGAGGAAGCTGTTCCCCAAGCGGTTTTGTCTTTGGTCCACTGACGCTGCCATACTTTGCTTCCCCTTTGCCTTCGGCCAGCACCTTCTAAAAGTTCAGTACTCTTTTTCTTTAACTTCATATATTTGGACATCATCACACCAGAGAACTGCCTATATTAGTGTTGTAGCCCATTATTTAAATGATGAGTATAAACTAAACAAGAGAGTCATAGGGTTTAAGTTAATTATTGTATCACACATGGGAGATGCCATTGATGAGCTCATACTAGGGGTAATTGATGATTTTCAAATAGAAAAATAAGATTGTTTCTATAACTCTTGATAACGCATCGACGAATACGACGATTATAAACATCCTTACCCCAAGGTTGCAGACATATATCGATGGATATGTTCTCCATCAAAGATGTGTATGTCACATCCTCAACCTCGTTGTGCAATACGGTATGAAGGTGATTGACGTTTATTTGAACAATATCTGCGACACCCTTCGTTTCCTCTCAAGTTCAACGGCGGTGGCAGTTCGGTTCGCGGAGTATTGCGTAGCCAACGACAAGGCCCTGTGAAAATTCGATCTTGACATGAAGGTGAGATGGAACTCGACATACTTCATGCTGAAGAAGGTGCAAGGGCATGAACATCTTATATCTATCTTTGTCAATGCTAACCCAGATAAGTTGATAGTTACTAACTCAGATTGGGAAATTGTTAGTTATTTTCGAGAGTTTTTTTTGACCTTTTTACAAAGCAACTAAGGCTCTATCCGGTATTTACTGCCCTACCTCTTACTTAGTTATAGATTTTATTTGGCTAATTGCAGACAAATTTGCTAAATCTAGAGGGTATCCCCTTTTAGGTCATATTGTTGCAGCAATGAAGGAAATTTTTGTTAAATATTTTGGATCTATTTAACACATATATTGCTTTGCTATCATTTTGGATCCTACAAAAAAGTTAACAGGTTTGAAGATGGCTATGGAGGGAGTAGGTGTGTGCCTCAACCTTGATTTCTACGAAGCTTTCGAGCACATCAAAAATGAGTTTGTTTGTGTGTTTTCACTTGTATAATGACAAGCTTGGCGACAGCACGAGATCGGAGTCCTCACAGCAGATGCATCCAGCCAAGACAAGCTTGACAACACACTTGTGGAAGAAGCTGAAGGCCCAGTCTAGTTCTTCACCCTCTCTGTTTCAGGCACCCCTTAAGTAGAATTCTACCTTAGAGCTGAACCACTGCCTAGAGCATGATTTTGCAAACATCAATCCTTATCTTTTTGGCAGAGGTAGGTTAGACTTGCTCAGGCGGTGTAAGAATAACAAACAGATATTCCCTATGTTGTGTCATTTCGCACGGATGTTCTATTAGTTCCGGTGTCCACCGTCTCTTCGGAAGCGACGTTCAGCATGTTAAGAAGAATAATTGAAGAAAGGAGGTCATCCCTCGCGCCCAAGATGGTGGAGGCAATTACCTACCTCAAAGACTGGGAATTGGCAAAAGAGCAACATCAACATCAACTGGAAGATCCCGAGATCGTAGAGGTGTTAGCTGAACTCAATGTCGAGTAGCCGATATGTATGCATAAATATAATTAATGTACTTTTTTCCTTACCAGGGGAACCCTACACTAGGGCGTAAGGTTTTTAACGAGGCAGTAACAATGTGTACGTAAAATATCAATAAAATTTCATTCCCCCCTAATTTTTAAGTGTCCATAATTTTACCATTTTAACCATTTTTAATTTAAATTGTAACTAAAGATCTTAATTAAATGAATTATTTTAGTATAATTCCAAATTAAATTACCACTTGCTTTGTTAATGATAATGACTTACTGATCATTGATTATCAACTAATGATTATTTTCTAACTTAATCTCTAGTTAAGTCCTAACTTTTATTTCCCCCTTTTTCCCTTCCTCTTTTTTCCCCTTCTTTTTTTCATTTTCCCTTTCCTTCCTTTTCCTTTTTTCCTTTCTCGGTTTCCACTTCCCCTTCCGTTTGCTCAGCGCAGCACATGCGCAACTCCTTCTTCTCCCTTCTCTCCCTTCTCCCTTCTCTTCCTCTCACACTCTTCCGCTCCCTAGTCCCCACTGGCTCCCTCTCGGGTGCAACCTCCGCCCTCATCCCCTCCGCCACCTCCACCACCGCCGCTTCGCCTTTCCTCCCTCTGCCACCTCTACCCTCCCTCCCCCACGCGCAGCCGTGGGCGATGCGGTCGGTGATGTGGGAGCGCACACCGCCGATACGGGTGGTGGCGGTGGTGGCCGAGGCGAGCGGAGGCCACCGTGTAGGTGGCGGCAGTGGCAGTCGAGGCGGGCGGAGGCCACCGTGCATGCGGCGGAGTTGTGCAAGCTACAAACCACATGTGCGATGCCGGTGCCAACAAGGCCCGACAACTGACCGGCGTTGTTGGGCCTCGACGTCGGCTTCCCTTGCCGCAACGACCCGAGGAGTTTGCCGTGCCGTGTCACCAGCCATGGTCCGCGGCCTGCCTTGCCCGTTGCCATGACCGCGCCCAACTCCAATCCTATCTCTGCATGCTATCTGAAGAGCACGAGATGAAATGGAAAAGCTTGGCCCTTTCATTGACTTGTCCAATCGGATTCGCGCAGCGCAGTGAGGAGCTCCTGCCACTTACACCTGGCGAGACAGAGATTCTCTGCGTGCGGTGTTCCTTGGGGACAAAACCGAAGGGTATCTGGGCTCTTGATTGATTCGCCCTGCGTGCGACATGGCAGCGCAGGTGCAGCCCCTTCATTGAACGGTTAATGGCAGCTCCCCAAAGGTAGACAAGAGGAGGTGGTGCCAGCCTCACCATGGCCTCTGCATTGCTGCACTACCCTCTTTCTTACAGTCCGTACGCAGTAGGATGCTTAGCACCCATGGTTAACTTCGTACGAATTTAACAGGTGAATTAAATACTTAACAACTGTGGGTACGGTTAGCAACTTCGCGCTCGAATTTTCATCACAAACAGAGACCGTTTCTGTTGTATAAAGAAGCTCAATGAGCAAACTGAAGACGTCGATCTAGCTGTTAGGACATGAGGACGTATACAATCCCGTTTGGTTAAAGAAAATGTAATGAAAGACGAGGCAGAAATAATAGTAAGTCTGAACTGAAGTCACGGGTCACGGTCGGTAGATACATGTCATGGATGACGATTCCACATAAAATTTAAACCAGGTTGGAGCTGCTCAAAGATTTTTACTCGAATGTGGGGGTGAATATTCAAGATCAGAGAAGTGCACAGAGAGCCGTTTACAGCTAGACGTGTCGTTAAACCCTCTGTATAAAGCTCCCCCTGCCCCTGCTGTTTGTTCTTCGCTTTAAGCTTTACTTCTTTCTCTCTTAATTGATTAGGCAGCGCTAGCCCCTGCTACTTCGTTAAACAAACGGAATATTTCTACATGAAAAGGACGTGGCATCGACTATTCAAAGACAGAAATCCTGCATGGTTTTGGAGACCAGCTAATAAATCATGCAAGTTTGTCACTCCCTTTTGATCAAATCATATGACAGGGGAAGCATGGCAATAATGACTCGTGTGTGACCCTAATTCGCGCCTTTTGCTGGGCAAGTGAATCTTCAGAGGAGGGGGGGCTTGCTGATTTGCCTGGTCCATCGTCAATAATGACGTCCCTAATAAAGGAAAACGGTTTTATTCCCATGTGACTCGTTCGTAGAGTAGTAACCATTTTTTACGTACCCTTCCATGCCCGGTGGATTTGACTAGGGCACAAGTTGCGGTGGGCTCCTTGCCCTCCTTTGATTCCTCTAAAAAAAACTAGTTCAAGTTGCTTCCGGAATGTGTTGCCTATTTGCCACTTCTTATAAAGAGCCGCACGCATCGATGCAAAACTGGAGGCGTACATACTAGTATCCTGTCAAAAAAAAAAAACTTTAAAATAGGAGAATGCAGACTAGAAACGAGAGAGAGAGAGAGAGAGAGAGGCAGACATTTCGAGCAGGTCCTGAAAGAAACCTACTAACGACTAGAGCGCGTCGAATTGAATAGGCGAGTTCTGGCATTGGTTGTGCTCAACACAAAAAAAAAAAGTTCTGGCTTTGGTCATAGTCACCTCCGGACTTTTCCATGCCTCTTGTTTCGACACAAAATAGGCCTCGAAACAACAGGGTACATTATGCAAAGCAAGTGGCGAGGCCTGCAGGTACATTTGCAAAAGAAACGTCGACCGTGAAAGGCGTCACCGCGCACGAGATATAGATGACCGATCGATGAGCTGAATCTAGCATGGACATACACCTACCTAACCCGTGCGTGCTTCGGCCGAAACTAACGATGCAGATGAGGCAGCAAAACAGAGCAGATCGATCGGGCACGCGCTGCGTGGAATAGATCGCGCGTGGACACCCCCGGCCCTCCCTCACGTACGCACACACGTCTTTTCCTATTTCCAGGCCGCTTTCTGTGCACCCGCGCGGCCGTACGGCCGGTGCCAGGAGATCGCACTCGCGTGCGCGTACGTTCCATCATTTCGTCACTAATCAAGCACGGAAACCGGCATAAGGATAGATAATCAACGAGAGGCAGCGAGCATACGTGCGTGTTGTGTCCCGGCCGGACGATGGATGCGACGGCCGGGTGCCCCGACCGCGTACGCGCGGGGCCGCGCACGAGGCTGTACGTACGTATGGCATTGTGATAAGATCGAGAGCTTTCCATGCCGCGCTCGCTCTCCCCTACCTAGCCACTAGTCGCTAGCCGGTCGCTTTAGCTAGGCGAGTAGCTAGCCAATGGTCGGGACCGGAGCCCAAGTCGCTAACACCGACGACCGATATATGCATGGGATTGTACTGTGCCACTCGATGAGCCCATCGTCACTTTCCGCGCGCCAAGTGACGTGATTTGCCTCTTAATCTTTAGATCCCCGGTAGTAACACGCGGGAGTTAATTCCATGAAACAAACTCCTGCTTGCTTGCTTGCTGGCTAGCTCTGTGGTAAGTACTACTATCCTATACCCGAAAGGTCCAACAGGCAGCAGCTGCATGCGTCTCCTTCGCAACTCGAAAGCTGGCAAAACCTAGGTGACCCAGCAAAAGTAGTACAAGCGGCGGTTGGAATTGGGTATCTATAAAAAAACTTATTCATTTCTAAAATTTTAAAAGATGCAATTTATTAGACTAGTCAGTCTTAAACTACACTAGTCGAAACTACAGTGGTCGGAACACAATGGTCGTAATTAAGTGATCGAAACTCATTGGTCGAAACCATAAGACCAGTGTGGTCGATACTCAGTGGTCGAAGCTATAGACCAGTGTGGTCAAAAACCTAGACAAGTATGATTGAAATAATTTGGTCAAAGCCATAGACTATTATGATCGAAGGCATAGACCAATATGGTCGAAATCAACTGGTTGGATCCTTAGACCAGTGTGGTCGTAATACACTACTCGAAACTGTAGACCAGTGGTCGAAGCTTTAGACTAGATAAAATTAGGATCAATAAACATTGCTTAATGACCATTAATTGATTTTGAATTGGCAGTTACCAGTGGTTCATTATGACAGTCACTAGAGAGTAACTGTCTCGATCATAAATAAGATTTAGAGACGTCCAGACAAAGAAGATCGATCATTTTCTTTTCCCATCTTCCTCTCTAAAAATTATGCTGGAGATTTGAGCTATCGAATCAAGTCGTCTCTTCTCCTCGGTGTGCATCGGGAAGGAGGGTGGACGGAAATCTATGAACCATTATCGCATAGTTTATCTGCGCGGGGTGGCAATAAGGTCTCTGGGCAGCGTATCCACGCGACCGCTCTCAGTGCTGTATAATCTACAATCTGCACTGTATCAAGTCTGCAAAGTTTCCTATTCCTCAACGACCTATACTGTAAGTTGGTCATAAGACCAATCTTTTTGTTGTACAACTAGTTTTCTGTTTGTTCGACCAGTTTTTCCTGCTGTGTAGAATTGCAATGTGTTGTTTGCTGCTCGTCTCGTTTTATGTGTCTTTAGTTGTTTGTGATCTTTGGCTAAAAATCAAATATAGAATTAAATAATTGTTCACATTTCTAACAGTAGCACATGAGTGCCGGGTGTGTGACTGTGTATAGAGAGAAAAGCCTGCATGTACGAAGGCGGGAACCACATGCATGCATGTCAGAGAAGGGTTCACAAGTATGTTGTGTCGGTGTATCTAATTCCTGTGCTGATCCGCTATATAGGAAAGCAGGGGCGAAGACAAAGGGCAGGGCCCTGGTACCCTCATCTTTTTTTACCGACTTTTCAATTTATATGATTCGCATTGGAATTTTTATTAAGACTAAATCTTTACTAATTCAATTTAGAATGAAACTAAAAATCATAGGAGTTAATTTGTAGCATATGAACTCATCTTATGTAGCGTCTAGATTCTATTTTGTTCTTAAATTTTTAAATTAGTATTGAGTCTAATTTATACTGTACAAGTGCATGTTATTTCATCTCTCTGCATGTTTAGAGTTTGATCAAACACTTCTTTTTCATATCTAACTTTTTGTCACACTTGCTTGGTGAAGTGTGTATATACATCAAACTCCACTAAACTCAAGTTACCATCCATCACGATCATTATTTACTTTTTATTGTTTTTTATAAGGGAAAATTGAGGATTTGTTACTCCTAAACATATTGATTTAAGATTTGTCACCTTTAAGATTTGTCATATCACATGGATGTGGCGAATCCTAAATCACGGAGCTTTTGATACATCCTTAATTTTCCTTTTATAAGTAACTTAAATAATAGGATGATAAAAATTAATATCTCAACTCGAGTTACCGGCCTCCGCTATGGTCTAATCCTGTCTCCACCACGGGGAGAGCTTCTTTAAAGTTACGACTTACAAGCGAGATGCATGCACACATTGCATAAAAAATGTGGGTTTTATATGCGACCATACATACTACTATTCTTAGGCGCGTGGTAGTATTCTTAGGTGTGGTTCATTAATTATGTGTTCCAATTCAAAAGAAGTTAAAGAACGAATTGTCAGTAAATTGTTCGGTGAAAAAAATGAACAAATGGTTATAGGGAAGACCCCAAGAGCACATATAGCCAGAAAAGGGGGCACGCCCTATTTCAAACACGGGAATTCTATATGATTTTTGGACGAAGGAAAACATCGAGTGGGTCTCTAAACAAAAATCCATGTGTGAGTTGCATTCTGACTTCCGGCCAGGAAGTTTAGTGTTTTGTTATGTGCTGTGCGCGTAGCACTGTATTTTGCTGCCACGCAGGGTAAGTATTGGCGTAGCTAGCCAGCAAAGTGAGATTAATGGGAAACAAAGGGCAGTACATCCACCGTACGCTTCCCAGCATGGGACTACATTTCCCCCAAGGCATGATGCACTACAGTACAGTACAGCACAGCACAGCACTATTCTATTGACACTTGGACAATAAGATTCGAGCACGATCTTATCCCGTCGAAACACGAAAGCAGCGCAACCTCGATCCGTAATTAACTGACTGTGTCGTCCGGTGTCAAATACTACACATCCGTGCTGAGTTGCTGACTAGCTAGATACTAGTGTTTTCTCTCACTTTATTGAACGGCTGTTACTTTTCAAAGTGACAGAACGAGATTGAACCGCTGTTACAACGGAGCCCATCCGTGTAACACCCAAAACTTGAGAGAATCTGCAGAACGTACAAGAGTGGTGACTACCAAAGTCCGAGCCGAGTGGATTTTTTTTACGAGAAGCAGTAGGAAAGGATACTACTGCACGTGAGCGCGATTAATACACTCGGGAGTAGCAAAAAACTTTATATATATATAATTAATATTTTTTACTCTCAAGAGTAGTTATTCTTACCTCTGATATACCACCTAAAAGAACTAGATATACTCCTTTATCACTTTAGATATACTAATATACTAATTATAAGATACTTTAATGCGAACCACACAAAAAAAAGTTACAAGAGAGTCCATAGTTTTAGCATATTTTGTAAATACCTACATATTCACATATAAAAATGAGTATGTCTAAAAAAAACATACCACCATTAAAAATATATAACTATCACATAAGTGGAAAAATGTACATACCAAATTTAAAAATGTATAACTATCACATAAGTGGTCTTATATATTCGTATACTACACATACATGCTCTCGGTTATGCAAGATAATTTCTATGTTGTGAGATACAGAATAGGGGTAACTACACGGGAGTAGCAAAAAGACTTCCTATATATATATGATTAATACTTTCTACTTTGAGTGTGTGTGTGTTATATATATATATATACACACACTCCCACTTCGAATATACCACTTAAATAAATATATTATACTTCTTTATCATTTTTAGTATACTTAAATACCAATTATAAGACACTCCAATACGACTTGATTGAAAAAATTTCATTGGAGTCCTTTATTTTTACTATATACCTTTTTCATATATAAAAGAAGTATATACACAAATTTAGCTATAAAATGTGAACTTTAATAATTTTTTTTTCATAGAATTAACTTTAGGGTATCTTATAATCATTATTGGAGTATGATTATCCATGTGTGAGTTGCATTCCTGACTTCCGGGCGGGAAGTTTAGTGTTTTGTCTCGAAACACGAAAGCAGCGCAACCTCGATCCGTAATTAACTGACTGTGTCGTCCGGTGTCAAATACTACACATCCATGCTGAGTTGCTGACTAGCTAGATACTAGTGTTTTCTCTCACTTTATTGAACGGCTGTTACTTTTCAAAGTGACAGCACGAGATTGAACCGCTGTTACAACGGAGCCCATCTGTGTAAGACCCAAAACTTGAGAGAATCTGCAGAACGTACAAGAGTGGTGACTAGCAAAGTCCGAGCCGAGTGGATTTTTTTTTTACGAGAAGCAGTAGGAAAGGATACTACTGCACGTGAGCGCGATTAATGATTAATACACCCGGGAGTAGCAAAAATCTTTTTATATATATAATTAATATTTTTTTTACTCTCAGGAGTAGTTATTCTCACATCTGATATACCACATAAAAGAACTTGATATACTCCTTTATCACTTTTGATATACTCATATACTAATTATAAAATACTTTAATGCGAGACACACAAAAAAAAATTACAAGAGAGTCCATAGTTTTTAGCATATTTTGTAAATACCTTCATATTCACATATAAAAAGGAGTATGTCTAAAAAAATATACATACCACCTTTAAAAATGTATAACTATTACATAAGTGGTCTTATATATTCGTATACTACACATACATGCTCTCGGTTTGCAAGATAATCTCTACGTTCTGAGATACGGTATAGGGGGTAACTACACCCGGGAGTAGCAAAAAGACTTCATATATATATATATATATATATATATATATATATATATATATATATATATATATATATATATACTCCCGCTTCGAATATACCACTTAAATAAATATATTATACTTCTTTATCATTTTCAGTACACTTAAATACCAATTATAAGACACTCCAATGCGACTTGATTGAAAAAAATTCATTGGAGTCCTTTATTTTTGCTATATACCCTTTTTCATATATAAAAGAAGTATATACACAAATTTAGCTATAAAATGTGGACTTTAATGATTTTTTTTCATAGAATTAACTTTGGGGTATCTTATAATCATTATTGGAGTATGCTCAAATAGATAAAGAGATATCATCATACGATTTAAGTAGTATATGAGAAGCAGGAGTACGTACTCCCATGAGTACTATATCATTTTCATATATATATATATATATATATATATATATATATATATATATATATATATATACAACAAAAAAAGAGACAACAAGAGAAAGAAAACACAAAAAGGAACCCAACTAACTTAAGCTGCAAAGCCATGACAAAATGGCAGGTTTGTTTGTTTTTTTTTTTTTTGCCCTATGGATAACTATGGCAAAAATTCGGGTGAAGGTGTTGCGCCAATCTTCAAAGCAAGGATCAATTTGATTGAAAATTATGCTATTTCTTGTTATCCAAATAGCCCAAGCTGTCAGCACAATAATCTCCATGAAGAAGGGTCTCTGGATCTTGAGTTTCAGAAGATGAATTTCTTGAAAAGTCGAGCTTAGATGCCCACGCTGGGGACAAACATAATTCTAGCAGGCCTGAACAAAAGGGTAGGTCCAAAAAAAGGTGTTGGAGAGTTTCCTCCACTCCTTGGTCGTACAAGATGCAAGTATAATCCTCCAGGTGACAAGTTTTCCTCTGCAAAAGATTTCTAGTGTTCAGTCTATCTCTGAGTAAAAGCAAAAAGAAGACTTTATGACAGTTTTGGCATGTGCTAGCCCAAAGCCAGTCGAAGAAAGGGGTAATTTAAGATGTGACCATGAACTGTCGATACTCTTTGACCGTTGAGAATTGAGGAAAATTCCAAATATAATGCCAAGAGTCCTCATGAGGTGTTAATACAAGATCATGTAACATCTATTGCACTTGTTGGAAGTGAAAGAAAGCTTGCGCAGAAAGTGGAGTGTGGAACAGAGATGAGAACTCCCCCACTTGCCTTACTGAGAGGATCGAGGAAAGGTACGATTTGACAAATAAGAACAGTTCTGGATGTTGATGACAGAGCAAACTCCCATTCCAAAGGTCTTTCCAGAAGAAAGTAGATTTTCCATTGCCCACCTTGCAAGCTGTCAGAGCCTTGTAAAGAGTGATCATCTCGATAAGATCTTTCCACCAAAAGGATCCAACTTGAGAGCTATCCGGAGAGAGCGAGATTGAGTAGTAGGCTTCCCAAACTAGCCTAACCCAAGGAATGTTATCATGGTTGAAGAACTTGTGCAGGTTTTTCAAAAGTAGAACCTATTTTTGAGTTAGTAGACTTAAGACTCCCAAACCACCTTGATTTTTTGGTTTACATACTTTTTCCCATGCTACCAGTGATTTACCCCGGCAGTCCAAGGCTGAGCTTTCTGAGCTTCTCCAAAGAAAGCTCCTTCGGTATTTTTCAATATGTCGCAAAATTCCACTGGGGATCTTTAGCAAGCACATGTAGAAAGTTGGTAATTGAGAGAAGACATCATTCACAAAAGTTAATCTTCCCCCAAAAGACAGGAAAGTTGCACAACTTGCCAACCTTCTTTCCACACGTTGGATGAGGGGGAAGTAATAAGCGATTTTCGGCTTTGAAGTTTTCCCATAGGCAGCCCCATATAAGTGAAAGGGAGTGATCCTTGTTGACAACCAAACGTACGGGAGAGGACTTCCATTTTGGCTGCATGGACATTTATTGGTATCAATAGAGATTTATAGAAGTTGACCCTCAAACCAGTCGAATCCGCAAAGGTGTTTAGGATCCCTTTAAGGTAGAACAATTGTTTAGCACAAGCTTGCATTATTACCAGAGTGTTGTCGGCATATTTCACCACTGGGAAATCTAGACAAGCACTGAAAGATCGTGGAGGTAGAAGGATTCCCTGACCCATTGCCCTATTCAGGATCGACTGAAGAAGGTCGGCGGCCAGGACAAAAAGGAGTGGCAAAAGAGGATCACCCTGTCTTACCCCCTCCTGCAGTGAAAAGACTTGCTGGGTACACCGTTGAGAAGGGCTGGGGAGGTTACTGTACTTAGAACTTTGGAAATCCGTTCGATCCATTTTGCTCTGAAAAGCTTACTCTTCAGGATGGTGAGGACCGCGCTGTGCTCAATTTTGTCAAAAGGCTATTCAAAATCCAATTTCAAAATGATGATTTCCTTTTTCGATTGGTGGTAGAGATGCAAAAATTCCAAAGGCCAAGCGAGGCAATCATGAATTGTGCGAGATTTGATGAATCATATGGGATGACATGCACTAGCTAGGTCCAGAATTACAGGCTGAAGTCTATTTGCCAACAACTTTGTCAGAACTTTGAGAGAGGTGTTTAACAAGGAGATAGGCCAAAAGTCATTTACCAAGAGTGGTTGATCCTTCTCTGGAATCAGAGTGATGAAGGAGGAGTTAATGTTTTGAAGGTTAAGCTCATTCTTGTAGAAAGCATGGAAGAGATCACAAAAGTCATGCTTGATGATTGGTTAGCATTTTTTGAAGAACTCTCCATTAAAGCCATCGGGTTCGGGTGATTTATCCATCGGGAGGTGCCTGATGATCTCATTAATCTCCTGTTGTTGAAAAGGTTCCTCCAACCAAGCCAGGTTTCCAGGAGGGGAAATTATGTCTGATAAGTTAAAATGCATCACTGGTGATTCTGAGGATCCTAACCGTTCTTTGAAAGCTTCCCAGAGCAAAGAGGCTTTGCCTTGATGGTCTTTGAGCTTTCATCCTCTATCATCATGCAAATATGTGATAGTGTTTGTTCGAAACCGGATAGATGCTCTGTATGAAAAAACTTAGTGTTTCCATCTCCTAGTTTGACCCATTTGATTGTCCCTCTCCACTTCCAGTAGGAGTGCTGGCGTTTGAGAAGGAGATTAAGATGGTCCTTTAAGATTTCTCTAGCATTCCATTTTTGTAGAGATAAGTCTATGTAATCTTCCATCATGTCAAGGAACAGGATTACCTCATTGGTGTTGGAAATGGTTGAGCGAAGATTGGAATTCTGTTTTGACCAGATCCTTAGGGCTTGTCTAAAAATTTGAATTTCGGAGTGATGCGTCGGCCAAAGTCCTTCTCATGGACCTTTTGTTGCTAAATTTGTTTCACTATGGCCGGAAAAGTCAATAAGCTCCATCCAGTGATTCTCGAATCTGAAGATATTGGGTCATGGAATTGATGTGCTTACCGCAATTATGCAGGGCACATGATCCGAGACCGATTTTGCCAGGGGAAAGACCAAAGTGTTTGGGAAGTTTAGAGTCCAATTATTCGAGGTGAAAAACTAGTCAAGTTTTTCTAGGAAAGGTTCTTCTTGCATATTACTCCAGGTGAATGATCTACCCTTCAAGGGTAATTCCACTAGTCCAAGGGTAATTATGACTTCGTTAAAAAGAAACATTTCATGAACACTTCCTCCTGGCTTGTTTCTGCCTGAAGGTGCTCTGATGAAGTTGAAATCTCCTACAATTAACTAGTCCTTGTCATGTGTCATTTGGATTTTTGAGAACTAATCTAAGAACCTTCCTTTGTCCTCAGCCCGTCCTCAGCCCTTGGGGGACGTAAAGGTTTGTAAGAATCTAAGAATCGCCTGAAAACTGTTATATGGAAACTGAGAACTCGTTGCTGAAAACAAGATGACCCAAAAACATGGGGTCCATCCATGCCATTAGTAATCCACCCGAGGCTCCTGTGGAGAGGAGGAATTCAAATTTGTTGAAACGTTTAGGGCAGAAATTGGCCATGCAGGTCAAGTCAAAATTTTCCCTCATAGTTTATTGACAGCACAAAACATTGCACTTGCTTTCCTATATTTTGTTGCGGATAGCCCGCCTCTTTTTGTTGGAGTTTAGGCCTCTAACATTCCAAAAGAGAATCTTCCATTGTCTGATTATGAGTACCAAAGAGAAAGTAGTCTGGCCAATATATCCTAGATACACTGAGGGGAGCCAGGGGAAAAAGTAGTCTCAACTTTGGGGGTGACTTCTCGGATACAAGCAGCCAGCACAAAATGTCCAAACAATAAGTAGCCTATAAAAGATCAACCAATGTGAATTTGGCCATAGCAAAAGAGAGAAATCTGGGTGTACCATACAATACATCCATGCTAATGTTGTTGGAGCAATCAGTACTAGATCTAAAAGAAAGGGCAAGAGTAAACTGCTGCAGAAAGACCATGCCCAAAAACTTATGTAGCCCACGTGGCCCGATCTGTCAGTTCTTCTTGTTCTTCCCATTCTCCGATTGCTTATCGTCATTCTTCACCTTCTTGATATGCTCCTTTGCAAGCTTGTCTTCAGTGGCTTCTGCCGGAGGCACCTTGCAATAATCTATGCATAAATTCCTTATGATCTTTGTTGAGAGTGATGGTGGTATTGAGTCACAAGCCCGACAACGTTTGTCATCACAAGTCTTGTGCTTGAATCCAACTTTCTAGGTCTTGAGTCTTGTGCTTCTACGAACTTCTGTTTCAACTAAGGGAGTGACTCTCTTGGTCTATTTCCTTTTGATGTGCAGGTCGGAAGTGGAGCCATAGGTGATATCTATTCTGGTTTTCCCCTGAAAAGCCGGGGTACAGGGGCGCGTAGAGTTAGCATCTAGCATCAAGGGCAAGACTTTATCTTTTCCTGTGATTGGGGATCCTTTGACTGAGGCTGGTAGCTAAGGAGGCAAAGGTGAGTCTGACAAATGGTGTCCTCTGAGACTTGGGCTTGATCCGCGTCAGATTGAACTGGGCAACTAGCCTAGATGACAAAAGGCCTTTTCCTGCCTAGCTTTTCCTCAGAGTGGGATATGAAAGTCCACATTCTCTAGTTTAAGATTTCTTTTTGCTAAATCAAAATTCTGTGGTGACAAAAGCATGGCGGTGAATAAATCAGCCCATTGATCCGGAACTTGAACCACTGGTTGGTTAGGTGTGCTAATGTGGGGGGGGGGCAAAGAAACTGGCCCATGCTTGTGAACCAAAGTCAGAGAGGAGCCCAGCTAAAGAATCTGGAGTCTTATTTTCTCGCTAAATTTGCAGGCCAACTTGAGGGACTAGCACCATCCCAAGCTGCATTTCCAAGTCGAGCTGACCTAGCTGAGCTGCGGGGATGTTGTCAGCCACTTGTTGCGCTTCCAAGGCCCCATCAGCAGCCAAGGCTGGCTGATTGAGGTCCAGGATGTGATCAGGGGAAGGAGCCGGAGCATGTTTAGTTCCTGCTCTTCACCATCGACAGATAGATCTGAAGAAGCAAATGACGGAGCTTGCAGCGAGAGGATGAAACTGCTCTGGGAGAGCTAAGGAGGATCCTACGCGACGGCACCTATCGGCCCTAAATTGCCTTCTGGATTGGGGGTTGCCGCATCCCAATTGTGGTTGTCAAGAGGTTGGTTTGGTTCTTGAGGCGCCACTATTGGCCAAGCATCCCAATTTCCATTCGCTTGGTGCTGGTGATGTGGTTGCTGATTGTCATCCGGATTGGGGTTGAGCTCCCCCTGCTGGATCTTCCCCTGCTAGATCTGGAAGTTGTTGAAGCCAATTTTGGGAGGGGAGGGGAGGGCCACCCCTGTCCGCTGGTGGAGCATCTTCGTCCGGAGGTCCACCTCCCAGGAGAGGCTGAGAGATGATTTCGCATGGAACTGTCCAGTACTCACTCAGGAAGCCATCCCCGTCTATTATTTGGATGTTTTTGGTACTTGGTCTAAGTCAATCACTCTAACTTTGATGATGATGCGAGAGAGATTAGTGAGGTCTTTTTCCCAAACAAGTAACCTTCTAAATTTTTTTATAGCATCCTGAATGTAAGATATGCCCGAAATCTAGAGAAAATCCAATCAGCATGAGCCAACACTCTCTATTAAACGAAAGCCCCTTCCAGTTAAGAGCATCATTCTGGTTTTGGAGAGAAATTTGAACATCATCAAACTGATGAGGACTGGCATTAATAATCGCTTCTCTAGCATGAACACTATTGAATCTGACATAAGCTGCCCCAAAAGGACAAGGTTGAATGTCTCAGATTCGCAAACCCCGAGTCCCAACTAGAAACTCAGTAAGAATCACCTTGTCGACGATCAAATCACCGAACTTACAAATATAAAAAGATAGAGGAAAAATGGTATGTATCTCCTGGCAAGGAATGTGACTGCTCTTTATTGAGATGATCTGGCTATTACAGAATGTGTCTATAATCTAGATCAAAGGCTAATTCTCCTAACATTGGAGCACAATGCTTGCTATGACTTTGCAATCTAATCGACTGGTTATCTTCTGAGAGCGATTCCAATCGATGTTTCCTTCGGTCCCCTTTCCTCCTTCCACGGCCCTCCTTATGTAGTTGACGAAGCGTTGGTAGTTGTCCCTGGGAGAGATGCCTGTTGAGAAGTGACGTGTCTGGTCAGAGAAAGGCGACAGTTGACAATGTATCAACCGCTGTGTGGTTATATGTCAATGAGCCATTTAACCATATTCCAGTGTCTTAGAGTCACGTAGCGTTGCGTGGTATGGAATATACAGCACATGTTCCATTCGTCACACGGTAAAGCATATACCTGGACTCAGATCCAGATACCAGTTCAAAGCCTTGTGAGCACTTGACTGGTCGGAGACTAGGTTAGGAACCTTGTCCGACCAGGTTATGTATTAAATAATAAATATAGGTTTTAATCCTTATCACACCTCCACATTATGAAATGGAACCTGACCATGCGGCATTGGCGAGATGACCGCAACAACCCACTCTTCATTTCTTGGTGGAGCTCTTCCACAGATGACTCTAGCTCTGCTGTGCCTCCCTTCGACATGCTGAAGATGGAAACCACATAGATGAAAAGGGGTAAAATCACCAGCAAAGTTTGCCATGGGTGCGTAGGGGACGATCGCCCAAATTGTGGATTGAGGAGGAGGGGATAGGGTCTACTACTTATGGGGAGAGGGAGATGAGAGGATGGGGTTGTTACGCCTTGGGGAAGCCGAAGAGTCCAGGAGAAGCCCGAAGAAGTGTATCTCGCAATCTCGTAGAGTGTGAAAAACTTTTGCCTTCGAGATTTGAGTCCAGACAATCTTGTCCATTTCTCAGAACCTGGTGTTTCAATTTTGTCCTAAACAATTATTTTCCTTTACTGCCAAGGAGAATTTCAGATTGGGTGTAAAATCGTTGTTTCCCATTGCTTCTTTGCAAAAAATTGCAATGTGTCCTGGTTTTTTTGCAGCGGTGACAACAAATTGGGTTTCTACACTTCCATCTGGTGTGACTAGGGGTGAAAACGGATCGGATACGGACGGATAATGACTCTGCCATATTTGTTTTTTTTTTTCCGCATCCGGATACGAATAAGGATACTCCGGATACGAATACAGATACGAATAATATCGAATACGAATACGGAGCGAATACGAATTGAAACGAATACGATCGTGGATTTTTTTTCGGAACATGAAAACCCCTTAAATTGTATGCCAGAAATTAACAAAAATATATAACTAGTTTATTTGATGCAAACATTCATGAATTGTTCATATTTTCAGTAACCACACGTAACATTGGCATTAGCAAGTTGCATTAACTAGTTCATCATAAACATAACACTTAGTTTACCATATTTAGCTTATAAGTCATAACTCACAAAGTCACAAGTCATCACACATTACTTAGTTCATCACATACATAAAACTTAGTTCACACTAACATTGATCAGGCTAGATGGTTAATCTATACACAAATGACTGTAACATCCCAAAGTATGTTACCAAAAATAAAATTAATAAATTTATTATTTTATTGGATTTTCTAATATTTAAAAGAGTTTTCTTGGTTAAAAAGAAAAAATAATAAAATAAAGTCAATTATTTAATTTCCTAGTTTTCAATATCAAAAAAAATTATTGATATTTCTGGGATTTTATTGTATTTAAAGTGAAAATTAAAAAAAATTCTTGAATTTTCTGGATTTCAAAAAGGTTGTTCATATTTTTCAGAAATTAAAAATAATTTATGTGCAAAAATAAAAACCAACATTAACTTGTAATTAATTTTATTAAGTTCAAAATAATTAAGGAATTTTTGTGATTTTTCTATAATTTTTTTAACTCTATTTGCTATTTTCTAAAAGGTTATTTGATTTGTTGCATTTTCTGAAATTTGGAAATCAATTAAAATCTTATTTTTCTTTTTTTGGGCTGAAATCCTCTTCTATTGGGCCGAAATCCAGATATCCGGACTTGGTCTTATCCGGATATCCGTATCCGTATCCGCCGGATAGCATGCCTACCGTATTCGTTTCCGTTTCCGACAAAAAAAATCCGAATCCGTTTTCGATTCAAAAATTATCCGAGAAAAATCCGATCCGAGACAATCCGAATCCGTTTCCATCCGGATCGGTTGGAAACTATCCAATCCGTTTTCGTCCCTAGGTGTAACCCGGAGAGAGGCATCGGACACAATGAGAAGTACTTACTCCTCGAGGGTGCTTCCCTAGAATTCAAATTTTCACAAACCAACCCTTTGGGGGTCTGCACATGTTGTCTCTCTGAACTCTTGGGTGGAAATACCAGGCGATCGAAGACTGAAATCTTCGGGGATGAAAGACAATGAGAGACCGATTTTGCCTGCTTTTGAGGCCCCCTTTGAAAGGAAGCATTCAGTCGATCAAAGATCTTGGAGACAGGAACTGAGGAGTTCACAATTTGGCGGCAAGGGACTTTTAGAGGGACCAAGTTCGCTCCAGTGAGGATTTGGGCTTTGTTGGTAGACCCAGATCGAACTACGTCTGCAAAAGATTTCTTCTTTCTAAGGATTGTTGTCCATTCTTGATTCTGCTCCTCAGTCCACAACTGATATTCTCTTTTCCAGTTTGCTCCGCCATTGCCCCCAAAGACTGAAGAAAACCGCAAAAGCTTTGCAAGAGAAACTTCTGAGGTTGTAGAAGAAGCCAACCTCTTTTGAAGCCACCGAGAACTTAAAACCCGAGGAGTAAAGCTGTACCACCTTGAACTCAAGAGCACTGCCACCAAGGCAGGATTGGAGCAAGATACTGACCATATCCTTCGAAAGCCGAAAGTGAGATCTGCCAAAAGAAACTACTAAGAAGAATTCCCGAAGACCACAGCCCGGTGAGAAGGTCACCGGGGAACCAAAGCGGTTCCTGATTGAATCCTGCAAGAGTCTGGTCCATAGGAATCCATGGCCAAGAGCTGGAGGATTCAAGGGAGATCGGAAGGGGTGGAGAGGGGCCCTGCGGGGTTCTGAGAGGGGAGCCGAGTGGACGGCACGCAGTTCCTTTTTTGCCCGTTTGGTCAGGCAAATTTTATCCTACAAGAAGAAAGCGGAGTGAAACGACGGAGACACGGGCGACGCGCAACTCAAGTGGTCAGTATCTCTGGCTCTGCCCGTCCCCTGCCAGCCGGTTGGTCCTGTCTCCAATCACGTCAACAGATGCCCGGACTCGCGTGGATTGATCGGATCGGTGAATTCCAACCATGAAGTACGTACGTGAACTGTATAGAAGAATAAAGCAGGGATTTCTCGAAGATTAAAGGAAGATTGATCAATCTTTGCATATATGCACAAACACTTTAATTACGGCGTTGCCATTTAATTTGTGGAAGGCATACACAAACACAATTTACGTTACCTACACACGGGCTAATTGATTAAGCTGCCTACCTAGAAGTAAGCAAGCTATCACCTGCCTGGCCGGCCGGTAAGCAACAAAAGGGGCATCATAATTGCAGCTACTACTGGAAGTTACAAGGCAAAACCAGGACAAAGTGGGCAGGAGCCAGTGCCAGTGGAGACCTGGCCAAGTAAGCCAAGGTAACAACCCCCTTTAGTTACCAGATATGGATTAAACAAAAGGAGAGATGGATCAACAAATGCAGGAGAGCCTAGCTACCTAGTAGGCTTGTGCCAGGTGCTGCTGCGGCTGCACGCAGGTGCTGTTGCTGCAGTGCTAATCGGCATTATTTGCGGCCGGTTCTTTGGGCGACCTGGCGGCGGGCAGCTCGAAGGGGCCGAGCCGGTGGTCGCCGAGGCGGGTCTTGTAGGCGGCCCTCTTGTACTCGCCCCACGTGAACTCCCTGTACAGGCTCTGCTCCCCTTCCTGCATCACCTGCGGCAGCGGCGCGATCCGCTGCGACGCCGCCGGCCCGCCGAAGTAGATTATCGACAGCCTCGGCTGCTTCCCGTCCGGCGCCACCACCCGGTGCTTCACGCTCCGGAACCGCCCGTTCGTCAGCACCTGCTCGATCAACAGAATTGGTTTCCTTAGCCGCTAGTGTAAACTTTTGCATGGATGCATGCATGTACAATCTTCAACCGCTGCGGGTACAACAAATAAGATGAAGAGCGTAGAGGTAGGACACTAATTACTACACGCTCCTATTTCGATAATACATGCATGATTCACGGTCGCATGGTAGTGGATGATAGGTTCAAGTTGCACACTTGCGCGTACGTTGTTGACTAGAACGGGGAGGTGGGGGATGCACGACGCACTATACCTATCTATCATCCATCTAGATAGACACCAACTAAACAATGTGCGAAAACATGCATGCATTGAACACTTGGTTGTCCGTGTTGATCTATCATTCTATCGCAGGGAAGACTGGGAGCTACCTAAGTAAAGATAGCAGTGAAGGTACCTGCAGTGAGTCTCCGACGTTCACGAAGAAGGATTCCGGGTCGGGGGCCACGGGGACCCACCTACCGTCCCTGAGCTTGATCTGGAGGCCCGCGGTGCGGTTGGACCTGAGAACGGAGATGATCTGTGGGTCCGTGTGCTCCCCGAACCCCGTCACGCCGCAGTCCTGCCCCGGCTGCCCCGGCCGCCCCGGCGCCAGGTGGCAGGGTGGGTAGTGGTTCACCCGCACCATCTCGTCGCTCCCTTCCCTCCCTACCACCATCCGCCGCAGCACCATCTGGTCCTCCTCCCCCACCCCGAGCCCCTCCGCCATCAGCTCCAGCACCCGCCCGCCCACCTCCTGCACCGCCCGGGTGTACTCCTCCAGCGCCACCCTGCATCATGCACATGCATGCATGTTCAACGATCATTCTATCTTGAATCTTGATACATGGACCGTCGGCGGAGAAGTAATGGTGTTGCTGATGGGTTTACCGGAGTGAGGGTGGCAGCGAGGAGCCGGGGACAGCGTTGGAGCTGACGGAGATGAGGAGGTACTCCAGCCACCCGACGTCGCCGTTGGAGCCGATGCTCTTGCTGCCGTAGCCGAAGGGGCCGGCGGGGCCGGACATGTCCAGCTTGTCCTGGTGGGCCAGCGCGAAGAACGCCATGGCGCCGGCCTCCAGTGCGTCGGCCAGGCCCGCCGGCACGCCGTGGTTGGTCGCCCTGAAGAAGCCCAGGCTGCGGCACGCGTCCGCCACCGCGGTCGCCGCTCCCGGCGCCGACAGGTCGATGACCTGGATGGAGGCCGGCGGGCCCGCATTGGCCTTGGGGCACCTCACCAGCGGGATCTGGTCGATGGAGCTGGGCGCCGTTATCGCGACCATGGCCAATGAACCCTAAGCAATCTTCTCCTTCTTCTTCCTATTCAGTGAGACTGTAAGCGAAACAGAGCAGGAACAAGGGAACGAGCAGCTATCTAGCCGAGACAGGGGAGCTAGGTGCTGTTCTGTTGCACGTTTGCACTTGTGGTGATCTGGTGGGGTGACGGCCTCGTATTTATAGGCGACTGGAGCATATAGGCTGCACTGACGAGGAGCTTAAGTACAAATGCGTTCTATTTAGGAGTAGGGCATTAGTGCAAATGATGTGGGACTAGGGATAGTAACTGTGCTTTATTACTCTCGTGTCTGCAGCGAATACTTTAATGGAGGTGGATATGGACGTCTTTATTTGCCAACGGGCATTAAAACGGGCACAATTCATTGCCCATCGGGTAAACGGGCATGGGCAAGGGTAAGCTCCACCCGTACCCGCTTCGACCGATTACCCATAACCTACTCACATGTGCAAGGAACTATATCAATTTGTATTTGTATTTTATTTGTTGAACTTGATTAGTTTTCTTGTCGAACACGATATATGAATTGTGATGAATTTTATTAGTTGTTGAATGTGTGATGCACCATTGATGTGTGAATTATGATAAACTTGATATATGCATTGCTCGCGGGTAACGAGCATGTCCGTAGCCGATGGGTACCCACAGGCGGTGATACATTATTCGCGGGTAAACGGGTATGCCCGCGGGCGACGGGCATGGTTGAGGTTTTCGCCCGTCGTCCTTCGCGGGTATGTCCGTGGGGGGAATTCAGGGTTGCGGGTATGGGTATGGGCGAGCACTACCCGTACCCGCCGCGCCAGATTGACATCCCTATGTGGGACTAGGAAGAGTAACCAGAAGAAACGCGTGCGTGCAGTGTTGAATTAACCTTTCTATAATAGTTTGTTTAATTCTAGTTGGAGTCGTAGAAGTTTTTGTTTCGAAGTTTGTTCTGTAATAAACTCGTATATGAGTTGTATTGTCCGAATCAATATATGAGTTGGTATAAACAGCCTATATAAGGTGCGGTTGTGTCTAGTAAGTCTTTATGATAACCAAAGATAAGCAAAAGGCGAGAAAAGAGTGCGCAGTTCGGCACTGCAAAATTCCTCTGTTCATCGTCGATCTTGGTTACGGATACGCATTATCGAGCACTGTCCACATTGACCAATGTTCCTTTCGACCACTGTTCATTTCGAGTATTGTTATCAAGTATTGTTCATCATTTTTTCTTCGACTCTCTAGTCGGAATCGATTACCTGGTCAGAAGTATAACTACATTCTGGTCGTAGGTGATACGACTATTTCCTAGTCATGAAGGTTCGACTGGTTGGAGGGTTTCGATCACCTGGTCGAAGGTGGTTCGACTACATGTGGTATCAGAGCATAGTGCATGAAAATTGGACATCCAACTCTAGAGAAGAGGAAATCGATGGCTCCCAACGGATCTTCGTCGACAACGAAGAATGGTTCAAATTCGTTGCCGTACCCAGTTCTCACTTCAGAGAACTACCCGGCTTGGACTATGAAGATGCGGGTCAACATCCGGTTGATCAAAAGGGAAAGATCGATCCAAAAGGAAAGGCTGTGGAGGTTGACCTAAAGACTGATCAAACGGCGTTAGCACTGATCTACACTGCTATACCCAACTCAATGCTTAATAAACTTATTGGGAATGATACTACTTGGGAGGCCTGGATTGCTCTTGCACGATGCACGAAGGTGTGGATCGAGTAAAGAAACTTCGTCTATGTTGGACCGAAACGACGACTAGAGGGGTGGTGAATAGGAGCACGCTCACTTTTTCGACCAAGATCGAATTCAATAAGATTTTCTCTCCGATAGCTATGGAAGCTATGAAGATCAATATACTAGTACAGCAGAAGACTAGTATTGAATCCAATCTAAACCCCGAGGCAAAACAACCAAAATCAACACAGGCTAAAATTCTAAGTGTTGGGCGGTCTGACCTCTATGTCAATGGCGGTCTGACCGGTCCATCGGCGGTCTGACCTCTATGTTAATGGCGGTCTGACCTCCATCCTGAAGAACAGTGAAATCAGCGCGAAAAAATGAAGTTGCAAATAGATATAACTCTTAATCTACAACTCCAAACTCGATGAAACTTGGAATACACCTTCTCTAGGATGTCAGGAATCTATTCCAATCGAAGATCGTGAAGATCCTTGGAAAATTTACAACCATTTTTCGTTCGAGAGGAGGATGGTTCAAAACCGAGTCAAAATGAAAACTAGATCCAAAATCTTGCTCGTGGGTGATTGATGATCAAGATGATCCTAGATGTGTTCCTACATGTCACAGCAAACTAGATCAAATGGAGAAATTAAGTAAAAACTCACGGATCAAAGAAAGACTCAAAATCACCAAATAGAGAGAAGGAAAGCAAAGAGACACATCTTTGAGTAAACTTTCATTGGATTGATTTGATATGATTTGGGTTTACAGCCACTCCATCAATGGAGGACAAATCTCAATCCAAGAGCACGAAATAAAATCAAAACTCTCTAGGACCCTAACCTCCACTAATCCCCCCCTAAGCAAAACTAGGGTTTCAAACACAATGAAAGGGTTGAAAGGGGTGCAGCCACCTCCCTCCTCTATTTATAGTGGAGGCTTAGACCTTCTAGAAGATTGACTCAAATGGGCTCACGTTAAGGCCCAACACAAACGGGTTACACACGTATGTATTTTAAAGCGTCGTCTTCATCTTCTCTTGACGTAAACCGCTTCTCCTTGCGTCGTCTTGCGCTGCGGTTTAGCCAAAAGCAAACAAGACGATATTTTAGTGATATTACCAAAATGCCCCTTCTCGATCCTTCTCCGAAGACCGAGTCCATCTGCGCGAAACACTCGCCTGCTTCGCCATGTGTAGGTTGATCAATGGCTCTCATCATGTCGGCAAGTCTCTCCCATCCGGCTCCCACCGAAACCACCATGGCACTTGCACCGACCCCCGTGACGCTTGATCAAACCAGTCGCACCGAACTGTCCGTTCGGTCATCCTTGTCCATTCTGCACCACGCTTGAGTTCATTGACCTCACGCGTCATCGCCAATCGTTCTCAGCTCTCCAAGCCTAGTCCTGATCATCCTCGCCGTTGACCGTTGTTGACCACCAAGCAACCTGCACAACAATAAACAAGCAAATCGAATCCGGGAATATGTTCTTCACAACTTGACCCACGTTAGTCAAAATATGCATCATGCAACACATATGCACTGAAACATCATGACTTTGACCTAACAACCAAACATTGCGGCCACAAAGGACGACGAAACAAGTGAAATCCGGTCAGACCGCCACCTTGGCGATCCGATCGCCCGCCGCCTCGATCACACCACTGCTTGGCCCGACCGCCTAATCGACTTAGCCAAATTTCCTCCCTGAAAATCGGAAACCTACTGGAATTTTCAAACCAATAGAACTTTTGGCTGGAGACTCTAAAAAATATGAGACCAAGTGTAGTATGATCTCCTCTCTTGCCTACACCCTATATTTTTGGCCTAGCCCTAAACTCCTCTTTTTTGCATTTGGCCGATCCGACCGCCGCCATGGTCGGTCGAACTGCCACTGGCCGGTCTGACCGCCCTCTAGCCGGTCTGCCGCCGCTTCGACCGATCAGACCGCCAAAGGCCTGACAACACTGAACTTTTGTCGAAAACGCTTGATTCAACAAACCTTTAACGCCATTGCTAATTGTAACATCATCCTAAGATCATGCGCATATCCCCATGATATTCATAGTCTCCAAACTCTCCGAGGGGAGTATGAGGCATTGCATATAGGCGAAACTCAATCAGTAGATGAGTTCGCAGAAAAATTGACAGCGGTGGTTAATGAACTTCGAGCCCTTGGCGATAAGCTGGAGGAAATTGAGGTGGTCAAGAAATACTTGCAGGTACTACCCGAGAGGTACGTGCATGTGGTCACAACTCTTTTGTATTCAAGTGATCTTAAGAGTATGAAGCTGGAAGAGGTAACTAGGTCTCTTAAAGCACACGATGGACTACTGAAAGGTTGCAAGGCTCACAACGATCAAGCCTTATTTGTGAAAGCTGAGCAGAAGGGAGGGAATAAGCAGGCTCAGCGAGATTATACATCAAATCAAGGTGGTCGTAGCTCTTCTTGGCACGGCCGAGGTGGTCATAGTCATGGTCATGGCTGAGGTGGTCGTGGAGATTTTGCCGGACGCGGCTATAAACCTGGTCATAGCAGCGGTGAGTCCAAACAAGGTAAGTCAAAAATTAAATGTTTTGATTGTGATAAATTTGGACATTATGCTTCTGAGTGCCGAAGTCATATTAAACGCTTTGAGAGTCAAAATTTTAGGCATTACACTTCTCACTGTCGAAACAAGAAGAACATTGCTGAAGTTAACTTGTCAGAAGCAACAGAGGAGAAAGAATTAGCTCTATTGCTGACTATTAGTGAAGAGACATCGACTGTGTTGATCATGCTTGAAGAGGGGATTCACCCTAAGAAACTAAAAATGGGTGAGGAGGTGGTCGACACAGATGTGTGGAACCTCTACAATGGAGCTTCTAATCACATGACTGGTCAGTTGGGAAAATTTAAAGATCTGAACCAGGAGTTTCATGGGCAAGTTAAATTCGGAGAAAGTTCTGTGGTATTCATAAAAGGCAAAGGCTCAATTCTACTCTAATGCAAGAATGGAGAGCAAAGACTATTGTCTGATGTTTATTACATCCTAAGACTTTGCAACAATATCATCAGCCTGGGTCAGTTGACGGAAGATGGTTGTGATGTAGCACTGCAAGGCTCTTTTCTATTTCTACATGATCGAGATGGAAAGCTCCTAATAAAAGTTCCTCATACACCAAACAGGCTATATAAGATTCAACTGGATACATGTAAATAAATATGTTTGAATGCAAGTCTTGAAAACCCTGCGTGGCTATGGCATGCGAGATTGGGGCATGTGAACTTTCAGTCTTTGAAATAGGTATCCAACAAGAAGATGGTCCTTGGTCTGCCACATATTGATCATCCTACTCAAGTTTGCGAAGGTTGTATCATTGCAAAGCAGACAAGGTTACCTTTCCCATCACATACATGTCACAAAGCCTCTCGACCATTGGAACTAGTATACATTGATATATGTGGACCAATTACACCTGCTACAGATGCTGGAAACATGTACTTCCTTCTTCTAGTGGATGATTTTTCAAGATTTATGTGGATTTATATGCTTAAGAAGAAGAGTGAAGCTAAAGATGTATTCCAAAAGTTTGTCAACCTAGCTGAAACTAAAACTGAACACAAGCTAAAGGCTTTGATATCAAACCGGGAGGAGAATTCCTATCCAGTGAATTTGAGTCAATCGGTGAGTCGAGGGGCATCACTCGATTCTCCACTGCTCCTTACAGCCCCCAACAAAACGGAGTGGTGGAACAAAGAAGCGGGATAGTGATGGACATTGCTAGAAGCAAGTCATTACCATGCAAATTTTGGGCCGAGGCAGTAAGACACACAGTGTACATTCTCAATCCAGTTCCGACAAAAGCGTTGGATGTCATCACACCGTATGAAGCATGGAGTGGAACAAAACCAAACCTGGAGCACTTAAGAGTATTTGGTTGCTTAGCATATGCTAAGGTTACCACATACTTGAAGAAGCTCGACGATAGAAGCCAAAAGCTAATATATTTGGGCATCGAGCCAGGCAGCAAAGTTCACAGACTGTTTAACCCTGTTGATAGTAAGATTATTGTCTCCAGAGATGTTGTCTTTCAAGAAATGTGAAATTGGGTCTCTTTCACTGTCGATGGAGAGGACAATGGTGAACTCGCTTCACTTATTGCCTCTTCAACACCAACTGCATCTCAGTCACAAATTTGGGATACAACTGTTTCAGACACTGACAACAGTTATGAAATAACCGAGAGCTCAGGTGAGTCCACACAAGAATCTTTAGCACCTAAATACAGAAGCTTGGGGAATATATACGACCACACTGAGCCGATGGATCAAATAGGAGATTTGTATATGATGGATGTGGAAGAATCGGTTGACTTCCAGGAAGCATCGAAGGGGGAGTATTGGAGAAATGCAATGAAGGTTGAGCTAGAAGCAATTGAGAATAATAACACCTGGAAGTTGACTTCTCTCCCACATGGTCATAAACCCATAGGATTGAAGTGGGTATATAAACTAAAAAGAGATATCGAAGGTAATATTGTGCGCTATATGGCCAGACTCGTTGTAAAAGGGATACGTTCAAAGACATGACATTGACTATGAAGAAGTATTTATACCTGTGACAAGAATTGAAATGGTAGGAGTACTCCTTGCACTCGCTGCACACTCTGTATGGAAAGTTCATCACATGGATGTTAAATCGGCATTCTTAAATGGTGATCTCACCGAGGAAGTCTATGTCTATCAACTTGAAGGTTATACTGTAAATGGTCAAGAAGACAAGGTATACAAGCTGTCGAAGGCGTTGTACGAGCTCAAACAAGCGCCTAAGGCCTAGAACCGCAAGCTAGATGATAGTTTTAAGAAACTTAGTTTTGAGAGATCCAAGCAGGAACACGCTCTTTATAAGAAATAGGAAGGTGGAGACATGGTCATAGTAGGTGTCTACGTGGATGACCTGATTGTTACAGGCACTGATGTTGTGAAGGTTTAGTCGTTCAAATATCAGATGATGAGAGAGTTCGAAATGAGTGATTTGGGACTTCTCAGTTTCTATCTAGGTCTAGAGGTAGAACAATAAAGTCATAACATTTCGATCAAACAGTCAGCTTATGCAAAGAAGATCCTTGATAAAGCTGGGATTGAAATGAGTGAATTGGGACTTCTCAGTTTCTATCTTGGTCTAGAGGTAGAACAACGAAGTCACAACATTTCGATCAAACAGTTAGCTTATGCAAAGAAGATCCTTGATAAAGCTGGGATGGCAGATTGCAATTCATGCAAGTATCCAATGGAACCAAAAATTAGATTGAAAAAGGATAATAATACAGAACCGGTCGATGCATCTAATTATAGAAGCTTGATTGGTTGTTTGTGCTATTTGCTACACACACTACCGAACCTCAGTTATGCAGTTAGAGTTGCAAGTCGATTTATGAAGAATTCGGCCAGGATGCATGAATAGGCGTTAAAGCATATTCTAAGGTACATGGCTAGCTCCATTGATCATGGTTTAGTTTATGCCAGGAAGCAACATGAACCACCACTAGTTGGATTCAGCGACAGTAATTTAGCTGGAGTCTTCTCCGATAGAAAGAGCACCATAGGAACCATATTTTCTCTATATCGGAATATGGTGACTTGGTGTTTACATAAACAAAAGAGTGTAGCATTATCCAGTTGCGAAGCTGAATTCATGGCAGCAACCTCGGCAGCCTGTCAAGGAATCTGGCTAAAGAGATTGTTACAAGAACTACAAGGAGAAGTTATTGGATCGTTTGAGTTGTATGTCGACAACAAAGCAGCACTAGCATTGATGAAGAATCCACTATTTCACGGGAGGAGTAAACATATTGATACATGTTTTCACTTTATAAGAGAATGTATTGAAAAGGGGCTAGTCGAATTACATCATGTACCAACAGATCAACAGAAGGCTGATATCCTGACAAAAGCTTTGACCTGTGTGCAATTTCAGAATATGTGTGATCTAATTAGTATTCATGTTCTCACTGATGATAGTTAGGATTAGGGGAGTGTTGGAATTAAGCATTCCTATAATAGTTTGTTCAATTTTAGTTAGAGTCGTAGAAGTTTTTGTTTCAGAGTCTGTTTTGTAGTCAACTCGTATCCGAGTTGTATTGTTCGAATCAATGTGTGAGTCAGTCTAAACAGCCTATATAAGGTGCAGTTGTGTCTTGTAAGTCTTTACGACAACAGAAGATAAGCAATAGACAAGAGAAAAGGGTGCGTAGTTCGGCACCGTAAAATTCCTCTGTTCGTCGTCGATTCTGGTTTCGAATACGCATTATCAAGCACTATTCACATTAACCACTGTTCCTTTCGACCACTGTTCATTTCGAATACTATTATCAAGTATTGTTCATCGTTTTGGACTACATTGTGGCCCAAGGAAGTTTTGACTACCTAGTTAGAATCGATTACTTGGTCGGAAGTACAACTACATCCTGATCGTAGGTGATACGATTATTTCTTGGTCGTGGAGGTTCGACTGATCAGAGGGTTTCGACCACCTGATCAAAGGTGGTTTGACTACACAGTGCAGCTTGTGGATTGGTAAATGCCAAGGCGAGCAGGGCAGTGGGGTATAAACACGAACTGAATCTGTTGCAAGGACGGCTCATCGGTATGGCATTTTGGTATCAACAAACGGAATGATCATCGCCTGCATGTTGACAGCACTAGCTAGAGGCAAGGCAATCACTGGAATATAGGAGTAACTAGGTCCGAAAATGTGCTTCGCTGCGTTCGTAGAGCCTATCCTGATAGTATTTATAAAATCGTTGATTTTTTTACGATGGTACGATGATTTAGCAAGTGAGAATCTGTAATCTCTAAACATATGCAGGCGTAGAGGAAAAAATTCTCTGGGACGGGGCCTCGCAGCCATCCTCGCATGGCCCCGTCCCGAAGTTGGACACATGTGCAGCGAGATAAGCAATCTCAAAGCAGTTGAACTCCCGAATTGTCTCCTCCTCTTCCTCTAGTTCCCTGTCTGCGCGAACACTACCGCCGTTCTCTTCACTCGTTGTTGCTTGTTATTTTCTTTGTGTGATGTATTGATGATATATTTTATTCAGTTTTTCTAAATTTTTCGATCTATTAAGTTTTATTGAATTGTTCTTTGTTCAGTTTCGACCAATGTGGTCAAAACTCAGTAGTTAACACTGAGTGATCGAAACTCGAAACTCAGTGATCAAAATCAAATACCAGTGTGGTCAAAACTTAGCGGTCGACTCTGTTCAGTTTCGAGCACTGTGGTTGAAACTCAAAATTAAGTGGTCGAAACTAACTGGTCGAAACCCAAGACTAGTGTGGTCGAAACCCAGTGGTCGAAACCCAGTTGTCGAAACTCAAAACTCAAAATATGGAGCTCCTTACTAAAGCAATGGAAGGCTCTCCCATAGTTACAATGGGAGCTCATGGAAGACCACAGTTAGAGGCACGAGGTTAATGCAATCGGAGATACCAATCAAGATGCCATGCACGATCGTCCACAACATAACCCGCCACCACCCGTTGATGGCTATAGCGCGAGCACTCAGCCTTCAACTTGAGATGGCGAAGGTAATGGAACTAGTGGACATCGATCAATTAATTCACATATTTCTACCCCACTATGCATGATGGGTCGGGCAAGACAACCCAGAAGGTCGGAGGGGAATTCGAGCCATCGAATACCTTCTGCTAGCGGGAAACCCCAAGACCTTCGGTAACGATTCAAATCCTGCAATGAGTTCGTGGTATTTTGAATAACCCAGATTCTGCACTGGTAGAAACTCCGGGTTATGTTCAACTTGCTGGGCAGGTATCGGAGATCCTCCAATAGACTATGCAACGTACATAGATGTATTGGGAACAAAGGAACTCGCAAAGTCACACTATGACTTCTTCCAAGCGTTCCGCCCTTAGCAGGGGACAGCATGGTCAGACTGGAAACAATCTGGTACCAAGACCTCCTCGAAGATTCCGACAAGGGAGTCATGAGGGAAGACGGCTCTTTCTTGAAGCCACTCCTCCCCCCTCGTCAAGAAGAATTGCCACTTGGCTCAGGTGATCTTTGACATCACCTAAACTAGGTGGTCGGTCGAAGGCATTATACTGACGTCCACGACTAGATTGGGACAACCGACACTCGGTATGTTAATCCAAGGAATCGGTCCCCAACCGATTATAATCCCGCTCCTTTTCAAAGAAGGCGCGATGATTCAATTACGAGTTGTCGGGCATTCTCGGTAGGACTCCAAGTAGTGCACTGGCCGGACAAATTCTGACCTACAACCGCCCGAAAGGTACTGGTCAGAGCAGGACTTGATTCTAAATAGGAAGAGTCACTCGTCTCCTTTCTCTAAGCCAATTTGGATGAATTCACCTAGCAGGCGTCTGACATGCCCACAGTCCCTATGGAGGTGATCGAGCACATGCTAGCTCTCTGTCTTTATAAGAAATCGGTCAAGCAAAAGCTAAGGCGCATTGCACCAGATCGTAAGGAGGCAATCTAGTCAGAGATTGACAAGCTCCTCAAGGCTGGGTTTATTCGTGGGGTCGACCACCTAGAGTAGCTCGCCAATCTTGTAATTGTTAGAAAGAGTAATTGGAAATGGCAAATGTGTATTGATTTCATGGATCTTAATAAAGTTTGTCTGAAGAATGACTTTCCCCTCCACGCATTGTTCTACTTGTAGATTCTACCCCTGGGTATGAATTGTTAAGTTTTATAGATGCGTATTTAGGGTACCACCAGATTAACGAGTAAAGATGACAAAGAGAAAACTTCCTTCATCACTCCATACGACACTTATTGCTATGTCAAGACGTCATTTGGTCTAAAAAACCCTGGTGTAACTTTTCAAAGGCTAACACAAAAAACCTTTAGTCTGCAAATAGGTCAAAATTTGGAGGTCTACATTGATGACTTGGTCGTAAAGAGCATCAGTGGGGGTGATCATATATTTTCGACCTCAATGAAACCTTCATTAGCTTAAGAAGACATAACCTTAAAGTAAATTCAAAAAAATATGTGTTTGGAGTTTCCTCTCGAAAGCTTCTTGGATTCCTAGTTTCGGCTAGAGGAATTGAAGCCAATCCAGCAAAAATATCGGCCACCGACCAGATACACCCTCCGACCACAAAGAAAGACGTCCAAAAACAAACCGGTTGTACGACAGCTCATAGCACAATTAGGAGAAAACATATTACCTTTCTTTAAGCTTCTCCAAAAACATGGAAGTTTTGAAAGGGCTAAGGAGACAAATGACATCTTTGAGGAACTCAAAAGGTACCTTATGAATACCCCGATCTTAGTATCTCTAAGATTGGGAGAAACACTGCTGGTATACGTGGCTGCAACACCACAAGCAGTCAGTGTTGTACTGGTCGTTGAACTTGACAACATCCAACGACCAGTATATTACGTAAGCGAAGTCTTACATGGATAAAAAGAACGATATCCACAAGTACAAAAGCGCTATATGGTCTCCTTATGGCTTCCGGGAAACTAAGACATTTCTTTCAGGCCCACATAGTAGTCGTACAAACTGGATATCCTCTTGGTCAAGTTCTCAGAAACAGGAAATCATTAGAACGAATCGCAAAATGGGTGGTCGAACTTGGGGCGTTTGACCTTCATTTCATCTCATAAAAACAATTAAGTCTCATGCTTTAGCAGAATTCATTGCCGAATAAACGAACCCTAAACCCACCAAAGGGCCCGAGTACGAGCACCACAAAGAGTGGACAATGTACTTCAGCGGTTCCTTTATGCTCAAAGGTTCGGAGGCTGGAGTTGTCCTTATATCTCCTACTGGAGAACACATCAAATTCGACATTCAACAAAATTTTCATGCTACCAATAACGTGGTAGAGTACAAAGGTTAATGTGGATATCATGGGGATATGCTCCATATCTTAGGATGATATGACAATTGGCAATGGCGTTAACGGTTTGTCATTTCACGTGTTTCGCAAACTTTCAGATATCGGTCTCGGTGGTCCCGACCGCCCTAGCGCGGATCGGACCGCAACGCCGTAAAGTGTTGGATTGAGCTAGGCCAAAAATAGAGGTAGCAGGCAACAGAGGGGATTCTATTGCACTTGGTCTTATAATTTTTGGAGTCTCCAGTCAAAAGTTCTATTGGACTGAAATTTCAGAAGGTTTCGGTTTTCCATAGAGAAAAAATGGCTAAGTTCCAACTAGCGGTCTGACCAGCCCATAGGTGGCGGTCAGACCAGCCCTAGGGGCGGTCTGATAGGTTTTCACTTTGATCATCTCCTGTCGTGGCGGCGTTGTTCGGATGTTAGGTCAAAGTCATGAGTTTCAGGGCATATATGTTGCATGATGCATGTTTTGACTAACATGAGTCAAGTTGTGAAGAACTTGTTCCCAAATTCGGTTTACTTGTCTATTGTTGTGCAGGTTGCTTGGTGGTCAACGATGGTCAACGACGAGGATGATCGGGACTAGGCATGGAGAGCTGAGGTCCAGAACGAACGACGATGTCGGGTGAGATCAATATACTCAAGCGTGGTGCAAGATGGACAAGGGTGACCTATTGGCTAATCCGAGGTGCAAGATGGCGAAAGGTGTAGCTAGTTAGGTCAAGAGGTGTTAAAGACGACGAATTAAAATACGTGCGTATATGTCCCATTTGTTTTGGGCCTTAACGGGAGCCCAATAGAGTCAAACTTCTAGAAGGTTTAAGCCTCCACTGTAAATAGAGGAGGGTGGTGGTTGCACCTCCTCTTCGTCTCTTTTGCTATTTTTGTAAACCATAATTTTCTTAGGGAGAGCTTTTGTGGAGGTTAGGGTTCTTGATAGTTTGATGTGATTTTCGTGCTCTTGGATTGAGCATTGTCCTCCATTGATGGAGAGGCTGTAAGCCCATATCATATCAATCAATCAAAGGAAAGTTTGATCAATGTTTTGTCTCATTGCGTTCTTTCTCTATATTTGATGATTTTGAGTCTCTCTTTGATCAGCGAGTTTTTGATTGAATTCTCCACGTGATTTAGTATGCCGTGACATGTGGGAACATACCTAGGATCATCTTGATCATCAATCACCCACGATCAAGATCTTGGATCAAGTTTTCGTTTTGACCCTATTTTGAACTCTTCTTCAATCAAACGGTAAATGATCTTTATTCCTCCAATAATTATCACAATCTTCAGTTGGGATAGCTTCCTGATATCATAGAGGAGGTGTGTTCCAAGTTTCATCAAGTTTGGAGTTGTAGATCAAAAGTTTTATCTATTTGCAACTTCGTCATCGGGGTGTTTGATCTGTTCTGGAGGCCAGCAGTTAGACCGGCCAGAGTCACCGGTCAGACCGGTAGGCAATTGGTCCGACCGCCAGTAACAGAGCGGTCTGACCGGCAGTGTATTGAGTTGCATTAATCCTTGTTGATTTTGTCTTTTTGCTTAGGGATTTATATTGGATTCAATATTAGTCTTCCAACAGATCGATATCTCGATCTTCATAGCTTCCATAGCTACTGGAGTGAAATTTGTATTGAATCCATTATTTGTGAAAAGGTGAGCGTACTCCTATTCACCCCCCCCCTCTAGTCACCTTTTCGGTCCAACAGTTAACTAGTAGGACTTTGAGCAGCCAGAGCACTCGGGATTCGTATATTACTAGTGAAAAATGATCCTCAACTAGTAGCTAATCAAGTCAGGAAAGAGTATCAATACTCAAATACCAAGATGTCATCTTATTTCGCGGAAGTACAGAAACTCGAAAAGAACTTCTTCAATTTCCAGATCTAACATATTCCTAGAAAGGAAAACATTCTAGCAGACTAGTTGGCACGGATGGCCTCATCAAGGTTACATGTCACACCTGGAGTTTATCTCGAGTAACTCGATATACCCTCGGTGGTCGAGTATTCCGAAGACACATACACTCCACTGGAGGTCATAAAGATCAACCCAAGTCATGATTGGATGACATCAATCTATAATTGTCTTCAGCATGGCACACTTACTGAAGACGATGTAAAGGCTGATCGTACAGCACGAAAAGCTAAATCATACACTCTAATCGAATGAACCTTTTACAAACAAGGATCTCAAGGAGTGTTGATGAGATGCATATCTCAATAGGAAGGTCTGACCTTACTATCTGACATACATGGAGGAGCCAATAGAGCACATCATTCCTACAGAACTATGGTTAGTAAAGCCTTCAGACAAGGATACTACTAGCCAACTACCTCCATGATGCAAAAAAAACTTGTGACGAAGCGCGTACAATGTCAATTTCATAGTCGATAAATACATCAATCGACACAAGCTTTGCAAACAATACATCTTTCTTGACCTTTTGCAACCTGAGAACTAGACATTCTGGGACCTTTTCCAAGAGCACCCAAGGGCTTCCAATTCATTTTTGTCATGATTGACACAATCACAAAATGGATAGAAGCTGAGCCAGTTGTTAACGTAACAACTGAAGCAGCCAAGAAATTTCTCACAAAAAATATGATCACATGATTTGGCATACCTAATCGTATAATCACAGATAACGGTACCCGCTCAAGTGAGTTTTTTGGAATTCGGCGAAGATCTAGGTATCAAGCTACATTTCGCTTCCATAGCTCACCCGCAGAGTAACGGAGCGATCGAGCGGGCTAATGGTATAATAATACAAGGAGTCAAACGCCGAGTATTCAACCAGTTAATAAAACGGTCAGGAGCTTGGGTTCAAGAACTTCCCTTTCTATTATGGGTTGTACGAACCACGACCAGTCGAGCGACCGGTGAACACCATTTTTTTGGTTTACATGCTGAAGCCATGCTTCCTTCGGAACTAAAAATTGGCTCTGCTCAAACTCATTGTTACAAGTAGAACAATCAGATAGAATGACAACTTGACGGCATCAATTTCCTTCAAGAACGACAAAACCAAGCCCTTATACGATCAGCAGTCTACCAACAAGCCATGAGAAGGTACCACAGTCATAAGGTGCAACCTCACAATCTAACTGTAGGTGATCTGGTTCTCAGAAAAATTCAGAACCAGACAAATCACAATAAACTTTCACCAAAATAAGAAGGTCCATACACTTTGGTCGAAGTCACTAGACCAGGTTCGGTACGACTGGCCATGTCAGATGGGCGTGTTATGTCTATTTCTTGGAATATTGATAAACCAGGTAAGTTTGATGTATAGTTTTTCATTATTTCAATTTCAATAAAGATGCTTCATTTCTTTACTTTCCGATGAGTGTTGTTATTTTATTTTAATTATCCATTGTTTGGTCATAAACTATCGTTGTCTACGATCGTTGGAGAACATAAATTGCTCTCTGACATTCTTCTTAAGGATATCTTTTGTTTTTTTACTCCAACATAGTTGTCAAATGTCGTAAAAGTCCATATTGTGATCATCACAGTGATGTTTCTCACGAACAATCACACACTCTTTTCTTAAAGAAGCACACAAGTAAAAGGAGCATCACATAGATAACTAGAAATAGTTACATATATGCTCAAGGATTCAAAGACTAACTTTCTTAATTTCAACATTATATTCTTCTGTTCTTTTGCTACTGGTCGAGACACGAAAAACCTCCTAGTCGAAATCTCTCATCTCTGCATATGGTCCTGCCCACTAGAAGGAGTTTCCTAGCGACTGTCCTTTTCTTACAATCTTTGCTACCCGTCAGACTAGAGAACAAATATGTTTCGCGAAGTGTCAATCATGTCTTTAGTTCTTAGCATCCTTCACGACCAGCTGGATAATATGTATAAATTCTTATCATCAAAGAAAGTCTTATAATATCTTCCGACCATATAATGTATTTAATTGTATTACGATCATGGAAACATATCTAAAACTAATCGAAGTCATGCACTGGTTCTGGCCAAATTGATTTTCTAATATTAATGCGATCAGTTTTACCACATAACCAACACATACTTTGTGCAATAGTCGTAACTTTTGCTCTTTTTATTGGTCTTCTACTTCTTTAGTAAGTTCTTGTACTATACAAGCAGTCAGGGGCTGGGAAATATATGAGTACTCAACTAGTTAAAAAGATAAACAAAAGCTTTATTGATGAAAAAGGTATGTTTTTATATTTACAATCCAGCTATTACATTAATCTACTCCTCGGGGCCACCATACTGGTCACTACGAGACGGAAATCCGACCTTCATCTCCTCTGCAACTTTGTCTCCGAAGGATATCACTCCCTCGATGATCTTGGCTGCTTCTTCCTCCGAGCAGTCGAAGTCCGCTTCAACTGGTCGAAGGTTGATGGAGGGGTCGAAGGCCTTAAGCTTTGCAAGAGCAAAGCTATCTCCGTTCACAACGGCATCTTTTATAGTCTATGCATGGTTTCTATGAGAAGTTGTGAGCAGATTCCAGAGATGCTCGAGTTGTCGGCTAAGGCAATTTGCCTTCTCCATTGGATCCTTTGAAAAAGATAGAAATACTTATGATCCCATACAGCAAGCATTTTGTTGAAAGCAATAATCTTCTCTTCAAGGCTCCGCACGAGTTCTTTCTCCTTGTCTTGCTAGAACTCAAGAGCTTTTTCTATTCGCTCTAATTTTTGAGTTTGCTCCGCACAAGCAGTTCAAAAGTTAATGAATTATAATTAAAACAGATAGTAAACTGGTCAAGTTTACGACTAGTTACCTGGAGTTTTCTTCTCAAAAGCCTCGATGGCTTCCTTGAGCCTGGTCGTCAAGTCTTCGATCGACCAGTCCTTCACTTAGCACTGTTCTTCAAGTCTAGCTATTATGGCATCTTTAGCCATAATCTCTTTCTTATATACCTCCAATTCTATCAATCATGATAAGAGCAGAGTTAAGAAACAATGAAGGACCAAAAAAGAGGTCGAGAAGAATTACTCACTTTTTAGTTCAGAATTCCCATTTTTCAATAAAGTTATTCGCTGGGTCAGTACTCTGACCATAGCGATATTCTCCACCATATGCTACAAAAATAACAACCTTCTTTAAGTTTTTATATATAAAAAAACTCGAAGAAAAGGGCTATACAAGTGGTCGTAGGTACTTACTTGAACAACTGTGTCAGCATATTCATAGTAAATAGCGTTAGTACTCATCTTTAATTGACGGTCCGAGATTCTCCTCTAGGCCTCATCAAGCTTCTTATCGTTAAAGATCCAAGGGCAATCCGGAAGTCGCTAGGGTGAGGAGACTTCTTTAATAGCAAAGAAATATCCTCCCTTCGAGCGATCCCAGCAGCGGGCAAAGCTTGATGGGCTTTCTTTGGAGCCGCAACCTCCAAAGACGATGTCAGAGCCACTACAGGTTACTGAGTAGGCATTGGTGCTTTCACCTGCTCGGGGCCTCACTCGACCACCCTTGCATCAAGGATTTCTTCCTAAGGGTTGCTCTGGTCGGGAGCGATCGAAACACCAGAAGATCTACAAAGCAGGAGAAAGAAAAGTTAGGATTTCATAATACAATAAAAACTAAAGGTATGTGTTTATAAACATTCTTTATTTTTCATACCTGGTTTTCTTGCCCTTGATCTTGAAATGCCCTGGAGCAAAGTTCAAAGCGCTTGCCTTCCTCTTTTCAACCAATTTCACCAGTTTTGACCTGGTAGGGCTAGTTAGACCCCTCACATCCCCCGGCCATATGTCGAAGCAAATCTCCTCGACCATGATGTCGAAGATAACCTTCCCAACCATTTGGTCGGAGATTGTGGTCTCATCGACCTCTGGGGACGGTTACTGCAGCAGCAATCGCCTGGTCGATCACCACCACTTCAGAGTCTGCGACCACAGTAACTTTGGTCGGCGGATCTCTTTCCCGCCTAATTATACATCAAAGTTAGTTTGGCGATGGAGTACACCTAAAATATAAATTCATTTTTGATGTTTTTCTTACCTCCAAGGGGACACCATCCTAAGTGGTCACAGGGGTAGAAGTGGTCGGAGCATCGATTGGATCAGAATTCCTGTGAGCTCGTTGATCTCCAATCCAACCGACTGCGTGTTAAATTGAAGTTATGGCATACCGATTGGAAAATACATAAATGATGAAAGGAAGTTTTTTATTTTTTACCTTGAGGCTCTCTATTCTCTCTGGAGAACAAGCTTCCATAATCCAGGGGACATTAGCCTGTCATTGGGCTCCCCAGCACAAATCGTCTTGATCCTTTCCCTTATATCTTCAGGGAAAAGGGCTGTAAAAAAAGAGACTATAAGGTTACAAAATAATTAACCAAAATAAATAAAACTGATCAGGATTTTTAGGACTTACGATCTGAAGAATCAATGATCGTGTTGTCATGACCAACATACCAGATATTGGTACGTGATTAGAGATTCTCACCACGTGATGCTAAGGAGTTGGATAGCATCGATCCAACTCTCCACTCTTCCCTCCTTCGAAGAGGAACGCCATCTTGGGTTCTCGACTACCACCTTGCCGGTGAAGCAGAGGCTGTCCTCTTTGGTGACCGTCATGTAGAATCAGTTTTTTTCCATGACGACCACGAGAAATTGGAGTACAAGCAGATGTACTCCTCATCCTTTCTATCGTGGAGGCATAGAGTGCACTCCCTAGGTGATGCCGCCGACTTCCCCAACCTCAACATCTTGTAGAAATATCTGAAGACTTACAGATCTAACGAGATCCCTAGGTGTGCTTCACAAAAATGGATGAAGATGATGAGGTTGGCGATTGAGTTGGGGGCTAAGTTCACCAGCTCCACTTCGTTGTATTCGAGAACTTTGGAGAGGAACGAATGGGCTGGTAGCCTAAATCCACATTCAATGCATGCGAGGAAAATAGGGATCTTTCCCTCTTCGCTGCTAGCAAATGCTCCCTGACCACTGGTTTCTAGTGAATCAAATTCGGTATGGAAGCATTCCGCTCTTCTCCAAGCTCTTGAGTTTCTTCATGCTCAGACCAGAAACGTGCTAGTTGGTGATTGAGTCTGATATTGTTGGATTTTGGGAAATAAAGTGAAAGGGAATTGAAGAAAGTTCTTAGAAAAAGATGAACGGTGAAGGAAAACTGAGAGTGCACTCAAGGGATTTTATAGCTACACTTCCTTAACTTCAAGAGGGCATAAACCCAATGGGCATAAACCTCTTTGGTTTCCCAAACAGTTTCTCAACTTTAATGTGAATACATACCACCTCGTTATTTATGCCATTAAATGTGGGTTGTCCCGATACAGATTTCATCGGGGGAGGGTTCACACTACAAATTCAATTAAAATTAGGGGGCTAGCTAATGAGGATTAAATTCCTAAATATTAATTAAAAGCCACATAACTTATGTATTCGTGAACCTCATAGCTAACGACCCCTATGGTCGTTTGAATCCTAGAGGTCACCTGGTAGATAACCTGGTCGAAGAGGGTACTGTACCCATTGTACTACCAAATGACTGCTCGTAGAAGCTTTGAACTGTCACTTAGACCTGGTTCCAAGTACATCCCTTCTGTGTAACGAACGGAACATGTGTCTTAATTGCTCCAAACCACATGACGTTTTCGCCCCTAAGTCACTGACAATAACCACAATTTAGTTGTTGTCTCTATTGATATCAACCTCTAATCAGTTGGCATTTCCTTAACTGCCACTGCTTCTCCGACTAGACGAGACACTTATAAAGGGTGCCTCTTTCAGGAGTAACTGCCACCACTTTGTCAGCTATTTAAAAGAGAATACAAACGGCAGGAAGGACAATCCCGATCCGAAGACAATCACAATCTGCATATGAATCCAGACAAGACCTAGCTATGTCGAGACAATTAGAGCAGCAGCAAGCAATGCACCTAGTGTAATTAGGGATAGTCCACTGCCTTGTCGAAAGGCACCCCCCGTAATAGCCAGTTCATTGCAATAAAGAGCAATATCATTCTCTCCCTAGAATTCTTTGCCATTTTTCTCTTTTTATTTTTGTAAGATCAGTGACTCGATCGTCGACAGATAGAGGTCTAATATGTTCAGTTATTCCAGAGAATAACTGTGTATACTAACTGCTCTATGTATTGGACACAGCGTATAAGAGTCCTTAACCGGTTGAGCCCACATGTCCGTAGACTTTTATCGATTACAGGGTCGTAGCTGACCTAGTCGTAAAAAAGCTTACGTCTGTGGGATGGTCGTAGAAAGGCTTCGACTGTGGGGTGGTCGCAGAAAGGCTTACGACCACTCAATTAAGTTTTTTCCTTATGAATAATAAGGGGTATACTTATGAATAATATAAAGATATTGCTATCTATAATTGCAATTCTAGATAAACAGTTAATTGGGATTATTATATACTCGTCAACTAGCCCCCTAACTTCAAGTGAAAATAGCTTACTTGAAAAGGATGTAGAGTAGTGGTCGGAAGCAACGACTTTTTAACTGGTATTTCATTTCACCAGAAAAATAACTTGATCAAGAAGGTAATTTTACTTGAGTTGAAAAGACAAAATCGCTATTCTCGAACAGACAGGTTAAAGAATGCCAATCAACTCTCACAGTCATGTCCGTTGGAGCGGTTCTCGAAGGTGTGGCAGATGATGAGTTCACACGATCTTTAACTCGAACTTAGGGCTATAAAAATCTACCACGGAGTAACTTAGGGTTTTTACTTTCCCCATTTGCTTCAACCGCTCTCGAGTTCTTGTTATCTCCGCCGCCAACCAAGTCGCAATATTTTTCCAAAGTTTTCCAAATCCAAATCAATCTCGCCCGGAAGAGATGGCTGGAACCATTTCCAAGTAGGAGAAATCAGAGATGGATACAGAGAAGATGATGGCCCTGGTCGTAGCCGAAGATCCGAAGCGAGCTTACGTGAAGTGGACCAACACTGAGGGGCAGCATTGGCCCTCGAGTGAGGAGGATACAATTCTGGCATTTCAAGCATACTGTGAATGCAGCTTTCGATTGCCTGTTAACCCTTCCTTATGCTCATACTCCAGCATTTTGGGGTAGAATTGGTGAACTTAGTTCCCGATTCTAACACAATGCTGAGTGTATTTGCCTACCTGTGTGAAGCCTTTCTGTGAAATCTTCCAGATTTGGATCTCTTCCGGTACTACTGTGGGATGAGCAAGCACAACGGAATCGTAGGTAGTTGTGGTCTGAAGCTCCAAGATAGGAAGTCGAAGGAGTACATTCAGATGTTCACCCGGCCATCAGGACCGGGTTGGAAGAAGAGGTGGTTCTACTAGAGAGTGTCCAAGGAAGACAACCTCTTCTTCATGAGGAAGCCTGCATAGAAGAGTTCATCTTTGGACTCGACTCCAAGTGACCTCGACCGGATTACAGGGATAAACGATCAGCTTCAAGATCATCATTGGGCATTGTGCCCTTCTGAAGATACTCATAGATGGTGTTCATCTAGGTGTCTTCGTATTCTAGGGAACTTGTCTCAGAGGGAGATGTCTTTGGTGTTTCGACCAGGGACAGCTTTTGGAGTTGTTCCAAGATGACCCCTTTTAGTACTTGTGAATGGGAAGAAGTCATTCGAGCTAACTAGTCTGTGATGAAATTATCCTTCCGAGGGATATATTGGAACTCGAAACCGAAGAAATGCTTTTCAAGCTTCCTGACTTCCAATAAGTACCGAGACATGGTCGTATTGAAGTATTGATACTATTTACCGACCTGAATCCTGACTAGTTGAGAGTCTCCTCTCACGAGTAGTCGTCGCATCTCGAGCGCTTTCGCTGCTCATATGCCAGCCAACAAACCTTTGTGTTCTGCTACAATATTAGTAGCAGAAAAGTTCAACTGGATAGTATACTTTAAGGTTTCTCTTGTAGGAGATTCCAGGACAACCCCAGCCCCCGATCCACTTAGCGTAAGTGGCCCATCAACGTACATCGTTCACTGGTCATGGGAATCATACCGGGGAATCCCTTCAGGTTCAGGATTTGTCCATTCGGAGACAAAGTCTGCCAAGATCTGGGATTTAATAGTCATTCGGGACAAGAAATGGAGGTCGAACTCCCCAAGTTCAACCAACCATTTTGCCAAGCGTCCTGCTGCTTTCCAGTTCTGGAGGACCAATCCTAAGGGAACTCATACAACACAATTATTGTGTGTGCCTGAAAGTAATGCCTCAGTTTCCTTGAAGACATGAGGAGGAATATAGAAGTTTCTGAACCTGAGGGTATCGCTCCTTAGGCCCGTGTAAAACTTCACTAACATAGTAAACTGGTCATTGGATGTTTTCACGTTCGGCCACCAGTACTGCGCTCCCTGCTAGTGGCGTAGCAGCTAGATATATTAGGAGTGTATCTTCTGACTTCGGAGGAACCAGAACAAGAGCACTCATAAAATACCTCTTAACACCCTCGAAGGCATTGTTTGCCTTCTCTAACCATTCGAAGCCCTCATGTTTCCTTAGAAGTTTAAAGAAAGGAAATCCTCTTTCTCCCAACTGTGCAATGGAACGACTTAAAGCCGTCATGCAACTTGTGAGTTTCTGGACTTCTTTGTTCGTAGATGGAGGCACATTTGTTCGATGGCTCTTATCTTTTTAGGGTTTGCATCGATTCCTCATGCAGAAACAAGGAATTCAAGCACACACTTCTCAGTATTGAGTTTCAAATGGTATTTTCTGAGGTTGTCAAATATTTCTTACTAGTTGGAAATACGATTAAGGCGCTCGAGGTTTTTTATGACTACATCATCAACATAGGCTTCCAAATTTCGGCCTAGTTAAGGAGAAAAAAGTCGTTTGCATCAAGCGTTCAAAAAATAAACGCGAGCATTTTTTAGACAAAACGACATTTTGACATAGCAAAATATTCCGAAAGGTGTAATAAATGTTGTTTTTTTCTTCTTCATCTAGACACATACTTATTTGATAATAACCAGAGTATGCACCTAGGAAACTTAGTATTTCACAACCAGTAGTTGAATCAACCAATTGATCAATACGAGGAAGAGGAAAATTATTTTTTGGACAAGTTTTATAAAGATCAGAAAAGTCTACACACATACGCCACTTACCATTAGACTTTCTAACCATCGGGTTAGTCAACCACTCTGGGTGGTTGACTTTTCTTATGAAGTTTGCTTTAAGTAGCTTGTCCAATTCAGATCTAATGGCATCTCGTCGATCAGGTGTAAATCTCTGTAACTTCTGTTTTACGGGTTTCTTGTTAGGCCATAGAGCTAGCATGTGCTCAATCACCTCCCTGGGGACTCTGGGCATGTCAGATACTTGCCACGCGAAGACATTTGTGTTTGCTCGGAGGAAGTTGACGAGGGCGTTTTCCAATGCAAGATCAAAAGTGACTCCTTTTCGAACGGTCTTCGAATGTTCCTCTGCATTCAGTGGGACCTCTTTGACTTGATTGTTTGGCTTTGGGGCAACTTTAGGCTTCGACTACTTGGTCTATGTTTGCCCCTTGCTTGCTTCTCGAGTTGGTATTTGGACAACCATCTCAAGGGATCTTCAGTCGCACATAAGCGCTATCTTTTTATCACAGCGGACTGTGACTACTCCCTTAGGACTGACATCTGAAGAGACTGGTAACCATAATGCACAGCCATTAGGAATCGTGCTAGAGTTGGTCGACCGAGCATGTCATTGTATACCGTGTAGAAATCGACCATATCAAAGGAGATTTTCTCTGTCCTGGAATTGTTTAGAGAACCAAACGTTACAAGAAGAGATACTTGACCAAAGGTTTGGCCGAAGACCCCAATACGATCCCATGAAATGATTATAGTATCGGTTTTACCTTTGTCCTGGGAACTTGCATTTCGTCCAGGGTACTCCCTGTTGGGATACGCGGCAATGCTACGATAGCACAAACAAAAATTACCGCGCAACCAAGGAACCACCGCAAGTAATAGATCACGAGATTACCGCTAGACGCGTCGACTCGTAGCGGAAGTAGAGTCGTTGATGCAGTCGTAGTCGTACTCACGACGCGTCTCCTCCTTCGAGTAGTCGTACTCGTCACGCGTCTACTCCTCTAAGTGGTCGTACTCGTCACGTTACTTCTTCTCCGACTCCGGTGATCAACACAAGTCGCAGATCGTCCTAGTGCTGATGCTTCGCAACAACACCTCCGAGGTATCCACACGTACAGGCAGGATCACCACGCGCAGGAGTGCTAGCACCGGCAGCGTGATTGATAAGGCATGGCTATTAGGGTTTTGGGAGTTCTTCCAAAGATCATCCTCTCTCGACCCCATGCCACCGCCCTTCTTTATATAGGCATCCATAATGGGTCTCGACCTGGAGGCCCATTAGGAACTCGTGGCCTATACGAATTCGGATCACCATCCAAAACAGATCCTTGCCCTTTAAGTGTGCGACCCCACTGGTTCATGTGTAATCAGTTATGACTCGAAAACTATTTTCCGATCACTAGTCGTTAGCGGTACCTAGCAGCACATAACGATTCCCAAAGACACATAGAATAAATCGGACGAACCTTGATGTCTGGTTGAACTCCAGGTGAGATAATGTGTCAACCATAGACTGTTCAATACTTTCTCGATCGAGTGTCGGATAACATCATGTGGTCGACACTTCGACCACTAGTGGCATGGCCATGCACTTTCTTTATCCGATCACCACGAGGGGCCCAGAGACATCTCTCCTATTATGTTAGGAGGGGCAAATCCCATCTCGACCAGTCACATTCCTCCGGATGTTTCATAGCATACCCGAAAGCTACCTTTATAACTACCTAGTTACGGAGTAGCGTTTAGCAACCCCTAAGAGTGCTATTACACATGTAGAAAACCATGCTGATCTCAGGTCTAAGGATTATACATCATCATTACTTGAGACCAACTAATGACACAAAGATTCATAACAATCTCAATAGTGTCTCAATGATGGATCTATCCAAAACCATGTTCTCTAACATGTGCTCACATTATTGATTCGACACCTCCATATCCATGACCGGTGAAACAAGGTCATCAATCAATACATGTGCTAGTTATAGAGTCACTGGTGTTCCGACCAGTGACCTTTGACCAGGGATACATTTAGAATGACATCATATAAGTTAAAGAGTTCCACCAACAAGTCACGTACTTATTGATCTATAACAAATGATTCATTCAAGGAACACAATAACATATTATCAAAATCATGAACATGATGAAATATCATCATCTCTATGATTGCCTCTAGAGCATATTTCCAACACTCCCACCATAAATTAACACATGATTTACTCGATAGTTATTCATGGTGGGTTTGACCACGATCGGAGATCAACTAGGTCAGGTAGGAAGGATCGGACAACCACCCTTCATGAAAGAGATGGTGATTTTCGACCACTTCGGTACTTTATTGAAAAGAGGATGGTCAATGGAGTTTACCTCATGTTCGACATCTTTGATCTGTCGTCTTGACTCGAATGCCGAAGACCTTCCATAGATGTGATCGATGGTGTGCTCTGGATCTTGAAATGTCATCTACTCATCGTTGTCCAGCGCTTTCATTTACTTATTTGTCTTACATCTTCGAGTGTAGGAAGTGATCCTTTACCGGTGTAGTAATCTTCAAGTTTTCGTTGAAAAACTCGGCAGATGTGAAGATCGTGTCCTTCTTTTTTGTGGAAAGGACACCACATAGTCTTGTCATTCTTCTGTTCGGGGCGTTTACCTTTGCCTCGGTCAGAGTACAGGTTTGAAGCTTCGAGGATCCTTATCGCTTTCGGCCAAAACCTCCTTAGAGTTCTTGACTTGAGGTTTTTAGCCTTTAGCCTTGCTCTTGGATTTCTTGGCCTTTTATCATTATTCTTACTACTTTTGCATGCTTCTCAAGTATCTTTATCATCTCGATCGATGGTACGATTCCACTCGACCGCTCCTGTAATAGTTGCATAACGGTCGACCATCTCCAAATGCTCGACGATGGTAGCAGGAGGATTTAACGTGATATCCTCTGTGATCCTTCGACTGCAGATTCCCGTTTAAATGCCCTGATGAAAGAAGAGTCAATAAGCTCAGCGACAGTAGCAGGAGGTTTTTTTGACTGGTTTAAAACCAAAGTAATGTTGCTAAACACTTAAAGTTATATATTCTTAGCCTTCTTACATCATCCAAAAAGTAACAAATTATATTATATATGTAGTACATGAAGATATCTAGCATTGACAATGCCTTGCGCCAAATTTCTTATGGTTTCTTCAAAAGGGTAACCACTTATGGATGCTATGATATGAATGGATATAAATTTCGGTCAGAGAAGTATGAGTATGCTAAATCAGGATTAACTACTGTCAATAGTGGTGTTCGTGTGTCTTGTGTTGATGAAGATGATAATATGCTTGAGTACTATGGTGTCATTGAGGACATCATCAAAATTTCTTAGGAAGGTGGTGTGAAACTAGAGATGGTTTAATTTCATTGCCATTGGTTTGATCCAACCCCTATCGGAGTTAGGCGTTCTAAAAATTTGGGGTTGGTGAAGACTAATCACACGTCTAGACTTTTGAATTTTGAACCTTTCATCATGGCAAGTCAAGTTAAACAAGTGTATTATTTATCTTATCCATGCAAGTCTAGACAATATCTATTGGATTAGTCGGTTGTGTATCATGTTTCTCTACATGGATGCATACTTCCTAGTGGCATCAATGATGATTCCATTCCTCCTGAAGGGCCATCACAAGATGTCTTGTTCTATCAAGAGGATGGATTGGAAGGGCATTTTGTTATCGAATTAGGGAATGACCTAGACATTGTGATGTCATGCATTTCAGATGAGATAACCGATCCAAAAGACTTGACTATCTGGCCAACAAAAATGTTGATGGTCAAGAAGACGAAGACAATCATGAAGATGAAGAAGTGGATGAAGACGATGAGCTTCATCCCCTTCACTATGATCCAGAGGATTTCTGACTTTGTGTTGCTTACATTGTCAAATTTGTGAAACTATGTTGTGTTATTTTGTTGTATGTAGTATGTTGGACTCCCCTTAAGTGAAAAATAGTTGTACAAGCACTAATTTCCTACTGTAATTTTATATATTTGCTATGCGGTGTTGTATGAAATGTCAACGATTCCCTACAAGCTTTATTACATTGAACTCAAAAAGTTATGACACAAAGGCACTGATCGACAACTGAATATGTCTTTGCTATGCAGGTTTTGAATGGCCTTCGCCATAGTGGTCTTGCAGCAAAACAACGTGCAGCCAGTCGTTCCTCGAACAACAACAATCGTGGTGGTGGTACCTCCCGAAGAAGCGTGACTTATAGTGCTGATGGTGAGACATGTCGCAATCGTCGTGTCAACAACCGGGCTATGGAGCAGCCTGGACAAAGAGGGAGGAAGAAGAGGTCACATACCCAATTGAGAGTACCTTCGCAAGGTCAGAAGGTTTCCCTTGCACCTAAGGGTGACGAGTAAGTTTTACAGCTCATGTGTTTTCTTTAGCATCCATCATTCATCATTCATCTTTGGGGGAAATGATGCAATATGATCTCCCTACACCTTTCTACAGTGATTCAAGATAAGTATAATTTAGTTTTAGGGAGAGCATATAAGCATTATTAAAAAATGAAATAAATTTTCAAAGCAACTATGATTATAAGAGTAATTAAGCTTGCACTAACTTCTTTTGTCAGTTTATCTTTGATTTGACCTGGTGATAACTGTTTCAGAGAAATTGTGCTCATTTCATCTAGAGGCTAGAGTGGATTGGATGTATGCCACATAACAAATGTACATCATATGATTCATGTATGGTAGAATGCCACCAAACAGTGCAGCAGGTCACAGGCTTCATGTTGATTAATGTAACACTTGGGCATAACCTCATTCTTAGTTCTATTTTGATGGTAAGGTAGCAAGTAATGTCACCCCTATTAGATGACACGTCATTATTGCAATTGAAAATTTGGTTGGTTGGAGTTTGCCTATTGATTGAAAATATATTTTTTCCCTCGTGTTATACATTGAACTTGTGAATTTCTGCTAGCCATGGATTGCCTATAGAAGCTAGATTGCAATTTGCATGACCATACATGTGCTGATTGTTATGCTTAGTTGTTTTCAAAGTATATTTTTTTTCTATTTAGCATACCTACAATCCAGCTGTTGTAAACACCTTGCTTTTGTTCATATAAGATAGCTAAGAATTGTGACATTACTTCTCTCCTATTTTTAAGATCCATAATGCTACTAGCTAGTACTATTTATGTCATATATATGGTGGTATGCAATGTAAGGTAATGTACAATGTTGCCAACAATGATACTATGATTGATTGTACATATGGCTTGCTGTAGGGCATTGGTTCTTCGCATGTGGGCTCACAAGTAGCCCATGAAATCCTCGATGATGAGATTGGGGGCACACAAGCAGTTGATGGCAACATGGGCGGCGAGGACAATGGCAACACTATCTTTCATGTGCCCAACAATAACGCAGCTAACGATGCCGACGCAGACCAAGCTAACAATGGAACTTCCTAAGAATCACGTCTCTAGTGCAATCTAACTTGCAGCCACAACTTGACTTTCTTTTAGCCTTTTGGCTCTTAAACTTATCTTTTGGTCTTTTAATATGGTAGCAACTTGGTAGATGAGAGACTTGTCACTTGGCTCAACATGAGGCCTATTGTACAACCTAGCTTATAGTGTGAACCTATTTACTTATGCATGCAAACTTATCGATACCTGGGTGCCTTGTAATTTGGTAGCAACTTTGATGCTTGTTAATTTGGTACTATTACTAGTTGATTTTTCGATGGAACTTGTTTCTGATGGAAGAATTTTTTATATTGAATTATGAATGTGCTATATATGCGCCTGGTTGATTTATATTTCATTGTGTGAGATTAGATCTATCTAATGTAAATTCTGGGCTGCTTATGATTCAAATATAAATTCTGTGCTGCTTATGATTCAAATATTATTGTTCAACGATCCTCATATTTTCCTAACATTATTTTATTTTTCCTAACGACTGGTGCAACTAGTGGCTATATCAATAAGCGACGGGGCCGACCTATTCCCTGTCAGGTTCGGGCCGTCAGGCAAAAGGGCAAATCTGTATGTTCCCAAAAGCCGCCGCAAATTTAATCCGCGACGGTATTTCCGCGTCGGGTGACCAACACAAATTCGTGGTAAGGTTTAACAGAAAAACCCAACAACGGGTAATTTCACTGTCGGCCACCGTCGGGGATAGGGGTGGGAAAAAAGCTCATTGGTGGGGCTCATTAGCTCGATTTAAAATTGCTCCAAATACACTAGTTAATTGGTTAAACATTGAAATGAGTCAATTTGGAATGGAATTGGATTTCGCTCTGGCTCAGCTCAGCTCGTTAGCTCGGTTCAAAAAATACTTACAAACTATAAATAAAATTATAGTAAATCAAACTGTGTCAATTTTGAAGAAGAAAAAAGCACGGTAAAACGAGTATCTGACTCGATATCCACCCCTACTCAGGGATAACTACCATGAATGATTTTCATATATGGTAACCATCAGTCATTTAAGACATCCGCGTCGGAGCACTCCTCACGGCTAATGCCTGACGGGTAGGAAAATAATTCCGACGGTTATTCACTTTTTCTTTTTCCCGACGGTTTTCAACCGTCGTGAATGTACTGTTTGGAGTAGTGTGCTGTAGGAATTGTTCGTATGTATACGTATAGACCACTTGCTTTAATTCGGCTGGACGTATTTAGCTTCGCATGATGCGCCTGTACACAGGTAGCTGCAACGCGCCCGTGGTGGTACACTGTTCTCGGTGTTGTATCCTAGCTTACTTCTTCCTCCTTGTTTCGTAGGCCACTGCAAGGATCGAATAGACACGATCGGGTTGCGTGCGTGACTTTGGAGTACAATGTCCGATGCATACAGGTCGAGGTTACATCAAGAAAACTCAAGGAGCTATGTGCATTAATTATACAGAAATAGACGCCTGCCTACAGACAAATTTACTGGTGCATGAACTATTCAAGACAAACAACTGCAAGTCGGCGTATGTGACATGTTAATTTTTTTAAAAAAAGCGACACTGGGTTGGTCACAAACTCACGATGGAGAAAAGCGAAGTGTTTTTTTAAATCAAATCTTCGATATCGATCACTGATTACTTGATCAAACGCTCGGACACCAGCTTGTGGTTGAGTTGCCCCGTGCGATGTGTGTACCAGTTCCCAGAGGGCATCGATCGAATCCAGACTCCAGAGATCCGAATGTTCCAAGGAGTACATACTACACAGTGTACAGTAGTAGCATGCAGCAACATCGTTACGTGTCAGTGGCAACAAAGCAGCTGTCGCCGTGATCACCGAGGTCCACCCGAATTGGAAGGCAGGACGGAAGTTTCTGGCCCCTCCGGCGCGGTCCTTCGGCCTCAAAAACAAGCCGACACGCGTTTGACGACGGCACCGCGCGCGCGGCGGGTCCACGACACGCGTCTGACCGTGCCGCCACCGAATTATTGAATCCAAACACCGGAGTCAAAACACGAACCGATAGGTCGAACAAGTCCCAGGCGCGCGCGCGTGCGGGTCGCTGTCACCTTGGTTCTCCCCACCCCCAAAAAGAAGAAAAAAGCACCACACGTACGTATGGCGCGCGTTGCGGCGGACGGCACCGCCCGTGCGTGTCGATCGAGCCGGGTGGGCGGGCGGGCTTTGTTTTTACACTGCTTGCCACCCGTTGCGTTTGTTGTTTCGTGCAATCTACCGATTAATCTGAGAGTGCTGCACAGTACGTGCGAAGAAGACCAGATCGACGGAACTGTGAAGTAAACAAGCATCCATGCATGTCAAAAGCTTTTGGATGCAGATCACACATGCACGCAAGAGGCTAGCTATATAGCTTTTGCTTATGGCCAGGGCCCCGGCAGGGCGGTTTGGCATGATGAGTTCCATCGCACTAGTGTAGGAATATATATGTAGACCAGGATAACATCGTACGTTGCAACGGGCTAATCTGATGGCGATCACTCGGCGGGCGCAGGTACAGACGTGTCATTCATGTCGATCGTGGTGGCAGCTAGCTGCATCCACTAGCTCGACGAGATCAGCATTGCCCCGTCGTCAGACGGCCCGGCCACGTGCACGGACCCGAGTCTAAGAAGCAAGCTTGCTTGCATGCATGCATGTATGTGTGTATATACTTGCATGTGTGATGCGTTACGTGTACGCGTACGTACGTTGCTGGTGCATGCCCGGTCTGCTGGTGCGCGCGTTGTATAATACTGTAAGAGACATGCGTGCTTGCAAGCGTCTATGTCCCTAGCTACATATGACCTAACGACTGAGGCGTCACTTTCGCTATCTCCTTGGGGCAAGGGCGCAATGACGTAGACAACTATTGTCTATAATATTTTTTTGTGTATTATATATAGATAATACTAAAAATAACTTCTACAATATATTATCTTTTAATATATCTCTATAGACAGTATTTCTCGTGTTACAATCGACTAATACATGAGAGACAGCTAACGTCACTGTTATGAATAGCGCTTGTATTTATTATGAGACCAATTGACCAATATATATACAAGAACATGTTTGACATATACGCAACTAACCCCTTATACAACGGGGAAATACACAGGCAACAACACATCTAACAACCCCCCACACACACACACACACCTCAAACTCATGGTGGATCAACAACATTAAGTTTAGAGAGAAAGAAGCGGTTTTGAGCTCTGGTCACGCCTTTGTGAAGAAGTCTGCCAACTGAAGTTCTGAAGGCACATACTGAAGAGCAACAATCTGATCCTGCACCTGTGACCGCATGTAAGAAGCATCAACACCAATATGATTTGTAAGCTCATGCTTCACCGGATTTAATTGTAGCAATGCTAATAGCCCCTGTACTGTCAGACGAAAGAGGAGTGGGTGCTAAAATAGAAACACCAAAATCCTCAAGTAACCACCATAGCCAAGTAACCTCTGCAGTCAACAAAGCCATAGCTCGCAACTCTGCATCAGCACTCGAACGAGAAACCACTGTTTACTTCTTAGTCTTCCAAGCAATGAGAGAACCACCAAGAAAAACATAATATGCAAAAAGAGATCGGTGATCAGAGTGATCACTAACCCAGGTGGCATCAGAATATGCCTGGAGCTTAAAGAATTGGAACAAGGGAAAAAGATGACGAGTGATGGTTCCACGATGATATCGCGGAACACGAAGAAGATGACTATAGTGGGGCTGAGTGGGAGTAGAAACAAACTGACTCAAGATATGCACAAGATACGAAATGTCACGACGAGTGATACCCAGATAAACAAGACTCCCAACAAGGTGACAATAGCGAGTAGGATCAGTAAGAGGCTCAACATTAGTGGGATGAAGATGAACATTAAGCTCCATGGGAGTCTTAGTGGTGTGCTAATCTGTAAGAAAAACACGATCAAGAAGATCCTGAATATAGTTTTCTTGGGATAGATAGAAGCCCTTAGGCGTAGAAATAATCTCAATCCCAAGAAAGTAGCAAAGAGGACCCATATCAGACATGAGAAACTGCTCATCAGACAGAGTTTAAAGAACAGGTTACTGCACAATTTCAAGTATAGATAACAATATTACAGAAACAAATGAATCAAATCCTCAACCGGTACGTGATAATTTCATGTCCATCCCGCTGGAGAAGCGCCCGAACGAAGACATCATAACACTAGGTGATGTTGTGCACACTTTTGTCTAGTGGCCAAAGAGGGACATTGCCCTGGACCCTGCAGTGCTGCTTCAGAAGGCCTTCGTATCCCGTATCGTGGAGACGACGCCCCTTAGAGACGCCGAAGAAACAAAAAAAAGGTTGTCGAGTCGTCTTCCAAGAAGACATCTAGCACGTGAGGCGCTAAGGTCAAATCGAAGAAGATTAAGGCGTCTCACAAGCCCGGGATGTTCTCTCTCGGAATGTCGTTGGTCTCCGACACAACATTACACAATATTGGTTTGGCTTGCCAGACTTTGCATGACTGTTATATGCAATAGACCGACGAGGCGAGGGAAGATCGGCCAACTGGATTCACTATCAGCTACAATGAAAACCATTTTCACCACAAGCCGGGCTACTTCGTCGTGTACTTCGAAGACTTATTTGCTCTATTCAACCTCGACGCCCTCGACGCCTCACTTATACGATGTTGGACACTATAAGTGTGCATAATCAAGTTCTACATTCACAAAATACCGATAAATGTCATAACTCATTGCTTATGTATAGATACATGATGCAACAATGTCGGCGATGGTGACAACCGGTGTGTCTCCTCAACCCACATTTGATCTCAGAGCAATGCATCTGCGAAGACACAAACTACGTCGAGAAATATATAATGAAGGGATTGCATACTCATAACGATAAGGACTATATACTAGTGCTTTACAACCAGGCGTAAGTGCTTCACTACTTCCTATACAAATTTTATTTTGTTCTTTATACGCAACACGAACTTAGGTTTAATGACTAAAGCGACATACATGAGTAGGTGGCACTGGGTCCTTCTAGTCATTGTACCAAAGTGGAACAAGGTAATATATATTGATTCTATAGTCAATAACAAGCACGACTTCACACTTGTGCAAAAAGTACTCAATATGTATGCTCATTCCTCTATATGTAACTCCATTGTAGCCTACGTTCGTTTGAAATGTCTGAGGATAACTTTTTAAAATCACGTAGGTCGTTTAGCGTCTATATTACCGAGGGAGGGACACACAATGAACCGGGCACCAAACTGCGACACAGGACGCGATTTCAAGACTGCTACACTTCAGAAACTCGACCTCTCGAACTGACTATACCTATATCCTATATCACACTTCTATTTTTGCAGTACCACCAGCAACTACATCAAGGCAACATATGTGCATTCCATGTTTGTCGTCATATACTAGAAATCACGAGTACTAAGCCGAAGGATCCATAGATCAATCTCTTAATAATTGTTTCGTAATTATGAATTTATATATATATATATATATATATATATATATATATATATATATATATATACATATATGCATACATACATACATATATATATACATATATGCTTACTACTTTACTCTTGCTAGCGACAGGGCATGAAAATACTAGAAAGTAGCTTCGATCTGGACTTACTCGTGGAAGTTTGAGGACTGCTCGCCACCTTCATATAGGAGGAGATCATTAAATAGAGTGGAGAGTTTTACCCCGACGACTCTGATTTATTGTAATTCGCTTTAAGTTGTAATCAAATCACTTTGTAACTAGATCATTAAAGTGACTTTGTAATTGATATTGAGTTTGTAAATCACTTTGAGTTGTTCTATATCAAATCAATTGTGATATATATATTTTCTCGCTTGCCTGCTTTCAAAGGGCATGGCTAGTATTACCGAGGCTAGCTAAAAATTAAAATATATTTAGGTATATAACTAACTATCACAGATTTATTTATTGAAATAAACCGCCTATGAATGATATTCACAGCATACTACTACTAACAACCGCTCGTGATATATATACAATCATAGACGGCTACTACTAACACCGCCTCGTGATATGTATTCGATCATATACGGCTACCACCAACAACCGTCTGTGATATGTTGAATATCACAGACGGCTACTATCAAAAACCGTCTGTGAAGGCCTACTATCACAGACAGTTTTTGGTATAAACCGTCTGTGATAGTAGACCTTCACAGGCGGTTTTCACACAAAATCGTATGTGATATCACATATATCACAGATGGTTTTTATAGGAAACCGTCTGTGATAGTAGGTTTTCACAAACAGCTTTCTTTCAAAATCAGATATGATATGGGATATCACATACAGCTTTTTGTTAAAGCCGTCTGTGAAGACCTACTATCACAGACGATTTCCACCAAAAGCCATATGTGATATGACTTTTCACAGATGGCTCACAAGCTGTCTGTAATAACCGTTTGTTATCGTAGAGACACAAAGATTCAAACGATTCAAAAACCATCTATGGTGACCATCTCTGTAGTACTGATTAGAACAAGATGGCGCGTCAGGAGAATCCTCAACTCGCGGACGACAAGTGTAGTAGAGAGGATAAGAAGGAGCAAGACCAAGAGAAGCCTCTGAAGTGGAGGAGGCACCGGAGAGGCCAAAGACTGGGATGGAGTTGTGGTGACTACAGGAGTGGCAGGAAAAGTCGGGAAAGAAAGAGGCTCAACAAGAGATGCTAGAGTGGAAGGAGAAGGACGAGGGTAGAAAGAATGAGACTTATCTAAAGTGATCTCCCGAGAACCCCGCATCCGTCGGCCAATAGGATCCCAACAACGATATCCCTTATGCTCAACGCTACAGCCTAGAAAAATGCACTCCATGGACTGAGCGGTCAGCTTGGTGCGCTCACAAGGGGCAAGAAGAACATAGCATACACACCCAAAGAGGTGAAGACTAGAATAGTCAGAAGACTTGCCACAGAGACGCTCAACTGGGCTTCCACCATGAAGATCAGAAGAAGGCTGAATGTTAATTAGGAAAGTGGCAAGAGAAATAGCCTCAAAAGCGCGCAGGAGGCCAAATAGACAAACGATCATGAAGAGCATATCGAGGAAAGGCCGAAGAAGAAGATCCATCCACTAGTACAAAACAGACTATCCTGGATGCTTCATCACAGATGGTCCATTTGGAACCGTTTGTGTTGTACTCATCACAGACGGTTCTTAATCATAACCATATGTGAAAATCGCATACATCACAGACGGTTATTAAATAAAACCGTCTATGAATTATCACAAACGGTTGTCAACAATAACTGTCTGTGATAGTGGAAACTTCACAAACGGCTCTCAACAATAACCATTTGTGATAGTGGAAACTTCATAGACGGTTCTTAAATGGAACCGTCTGTGATGTTTATCACAAACAGATATTAACAAGAACTGTCTCCGATAATCGTTTTTTTTTGGGCTATCGTGCACGCAACATGAAGAGTATGAGACAGTAGCCATGCCAACTTCATCAAGCATGCAAGTTCAAGAAGTATGGCTGCCAGGAGATCGCATAAAGAGGTTATTTCATTGGCATTCCTCCAAACACAACTGCGGACCTCGGAGGTGCCCAAGCAGCATGAGGAGGAGGATTTTACATGCTTTGTGGCACATCTGAGGCCTGCAGTTGTGTCTGGAGTAAGGCCAGCGAAGTAGCCTATTCATGTGCTCTCCTGGCAACCATGCTTCTTCAACTTGCAAGCTTGATCGATGAAGTTGGCGTGGCTGTTGTCTCATCCTCCTCATACAGCGTGGACGATCGCAAAAAAAAGCAACTGCATCAGATACAAAGGAATACTAACCTTAGATCACCATAAGCAAATAGTAGATCTAGCACACTTGAAAATTCCAGGTATTTCTCTCACCAACGCGCTCTAGAGCTGGCTGCCACCTTTAAAGCAACCGCATATATATCATATTTCTCACTACAGATAGATCTAGATTTGAGGAGATGTAACATCCCAATATTCTGAGCTTTTAAAAAATCTTTTATTAGTTAGTAGTTGGAAAATTCAACATTTGGTTTTTATTTGAATTTGGTTAAAGCTTAATATGGACTTTCAATATCAAAATAATTTAATATGATTAATCCCAACATCAATAATTGTCAAAACTATTTTATTTGGATTCTATGTGTTTGGATATATTTTCTATAATTTTCTAGAATTTTACCGAGTTCATTTGCTATTTTCTAAATGCCATTTGGATTTTCTGGTATTTTCTAAAAAGAAAAACTAATTTAAAATCTCCGAACAGTAACCGGGCCGAATCTCTCCTGCCCAGCTCCTATTCTCGCGTGTGGCCCGAGAAGCGGTCCAGTCACGCGTTCGAGCAGCCCGCTCGCCTGCACCGCTTCGCAGTCACCGCTAGGTAGGACCAATTTGTCAGCGCTGAGTGACCGCGTCACATCCGCTTGCGCCACATGTTCGGGACCGCCTGCCAGTGTCGTCGTCTCCGCTTGCTGTTTCTGATCAGGACTGTAGCGCCGCCGCCATTTTTTGTTTTGGAGTCTGTGTAGGACACGTCTCTCGGGGCTATATAAGACCCTGAGGACCCTCGGAAGGGGCGCCCCGAGACGCGCCGCCCTCGAAACTCTAATCATCACCGTCAAAGCACCGCCAGAAGCTCTAGTCGCCACCGTCACCGTTCCAGCTATCCTCGTCGCCGTTGGAGGCCATCGTTGGGATTGCCGCATCACCCACATCTCGAAGCCACCGTTGCTTTTGCCGAAGGACCCAAACTCCACCTTGACCTCGCCGTCGGCCATCCTTGTCACCCCCGTGCACCCGTGAGTATACCGGCGAGTTCGTCGTCGCGTCCTCTACCCAATGCGCATCACCATCCACTTCGCCGTGGTCGCTATCTCCGACGACCACAGGAACCCACACCCTCGTCGTTGATGTCGATGTGGCAGTCTGGGTCAGCGTCCACCTCAGTGCCGCGTTGGGCCTCAACGCTTGCGTGTCGGCCGAGTCATCCGCCTTGTCAGCGCACACGTGTGCGGTCCAGATCCAAAACCTAGATCGGTTCGGTAGACTCAATCCACTGTGAGCCGTGTCTATGCCGTGTGGATCCCATTGTTAGATCCACTATTTTGTGAACACGTGCACCCATGGACTCGTGAGCCGAGTCCGTGGACCTGGTCTATGGATCGTTGTCAGCCACTGTAGCTTTTTCTCGCTATTTATTTTAAATCCAAAATTCCTTCGCTGATGTCATAATCCGGATTTTTCTTTATAAAAATAATTCAAAAATTCCAGAAATTCCAATTTATGGTATTTTCTTTAGTTTTGATCTTACAAAGCTCATATCTTCTTCATCTGAACTCTGATTGAGCTCATTCAAATTGCTAAATTCATCTAAATTCGAGATCTATTTATTTAAGATTTTTATTTAATTTTTAGGGTTTGTTTTATCTCTGTTATTTATTTATTTTATTTATTTATTTCGTTTGCGAGTAGACATTAATTCTTCGAGAACTTTTGAAGAAGGAGTGCACCAAGATCAAAACCAGTACCTAGACCTGTTCCAAAGCATGTTATACCTTTGATCATATTGGACCCAGTTTTCAAAATACTTTGATTCAAATTATTGCATTCTATTTTAAGTATTTATTTAAATACTTTTGGGTTTAGTTATTAATCCAAATTGTTATATCCACCTTGTCTATTGTTATGTCATAATCTTTTATCACCCTAGGTTGGTTCGTTATTAGTTGGTATAATCATAGCACCAATGTAGGTTGGCTAGATACGAGTAGATTGCTTAGCCATGCTACAAGTCATCATCTCATGTGAATTGCAAATATAAACTTGACTAAGTGATTATGGAACTGTGTGATAAAAATATGTGTGATGTGTGTTATTACTCGTTAATGGCATGTGTTGCACTTAACCAACAGGGTGAGAAAAGATTTAGACTGAGGCAAGTGGTGGATACTGTGTCATATGGTGGAACTGTGTGAATGAGAATATTGGTCTGTGTGATATTTAGTTAAAAATTGAAAGTCTTGCCTTGGTCAATTAAGGACTTAACTTTGTGCGCCATTGAACTGAGCCTTATTTTATGACCACATGACTGGTATGGGACGGGCCTAACTTAGTAGATTATGGAGTCTTGACATTGATTACTTAAGCTGGTAAGTTAGGCTGTGTGATCGGGCTGGAGGTGTGATTCTCACATCGCGGGACGGTTCGTCGCTTCCTTGTCCCACGGTGTGTGTCGGACCAAGCGCTGTGTGTATCGATTGGATGGCGGTAAAGCACAACGGGAGTTTCAATGCTTGAGATGAAGTTTCTGAAAGGTTTTGTTGTGGTCAGTGCTAGCTACACTGATTATATCATGTGGGTAAAGTGTACAATCTCTGCAGAGTGTTAATCAATATATTCGAATAGCCACGTCCGCGGTCATGGACATGCTTAGAGATTTCATACGAGGGGTAGATTTTTATAAAAACAATTGGGAAAGAAGCTGTGTGATCTACGTCATATGGCTGTGTGAATAACTTGTTTAGACTGTGTGTCCTTTGTGAAAACAAATGTTAAATTATTATTGTTTATTTGTTTTAAATATTTTTTTCAATCTATTATTCATATTCAATTGCAAATATTGCTTTATGCAAACTAACCACAAAAGTCATTCCTTTTGAATAAGTCATCATCTATAAATTGCATTATGTGGTATGACTTGCGAGTACGGTTGTGTACTTATGTTTGCTTCAAACAATCAACAGAAGTGGATAAGTCTTCGCCTGCATTTGAGGAGGAGTTCTACGAAGGTGCTGATCGTTATGGTCTTGATCCCAGTCGGTTGCCTCTGGTGAATTGATGGGATTCCGCTGGAGTTAAACTTTGTTCCGCTGCTGCTATTTTGTTTATTGTCAGCCCTGCGTGGCTCAATAAATGTAAACTCGACCATAAGGTCAAAACCATTATTTGCTATTCAAATTAGTCGTTTATTCTATTAATCGTCTTGTGTGGAACGATATTCATCTATGTTGATATTGTGTGCACTAGCGTGATCCTGGACAAGTGCAGAATACAGAGAGGGTCCAGAATTGTATTTTTGGGTCCCAACAGGGGACGACCAGATATTTAATGGTGCATATCACATACGGTTCTTGTTAAGAACCTTCTCTGATATGTATTACAAATAACAGTTTTGAACCGACGGTCCTGGAATGTCATAGACGGTTCTTGTTAAGAATTGTCTGTGATACGTATATAGTTTCACTAAAAAGTGATACTTCTGATATATGATGATAGCAGAAAAAAAAATTAAAACGTTTTTAGATATGGAAAGAACAATCACAGGCGGTCTAGTGGGATAAACCGTCTGTGATACGTATCACAGACGATTATAAACTACAATTGTATGTGATATACAATTATCAGAGACAGTTATTAACAAAAACCGTCTGTGATGTTTACTTATCATAGACGGTTTATAACAAGAACCGTCTCTGGTAAGCACGGCTGCTTTGAAGAAGACAGCGAGTACGCCTAAAAAAGCAACCAAGACCACCACGAAGCATGATCTTTTTTTGGTTGTCGTCCACCCAGCCATGGCCTAGTTTATCAAACCTGACACACTCTACTGGCAGTCATGCATGTTTGTTGAACTTGCAGGGGCTGGTCATACCGTGATTGTATTCCGGCTTGGCACACTCTTACTTCATTAGTTTTCTCTTGGAATAGATCTTGGTACTAGTCCTAGTCTTGGTGAACTTGCCAAGAAAGTGTGTCAAGTTCGATGAAGTAGGTTGTGGCTACGTCTCATCACCTCATACTGGCTGGACGACAACCGAAAAAAAAATCATGCTTCGTGGTGGGCATGGTTGCTTTCTTATAAGGTGTCTTCGTCGTATTCTTCAAAGCAACCACATTAGAGACAAAGGAATACTAATCTTAGATCACTAAGAACAAATAGATCTACAAGCACACTTGAAAATCTAAGGTATTTCTTTCACCAAACGCGTCGTAGAGCCGACCGCCGCCTCCTTCAAAGCAGCCGCATATATATCAGAGACATTTCTCACTACATAGAGATCTAGATTTGAGTGGATGACCAGATCTTAAAGGCACATATCACAGATGATTTCATGTTAAGAACCATCTATGATACGTATACAGTTTCACAGACGGCTATTGTTAAGAATCGTATGTGATATTTATCATAAACGGTTCATAACAATAACTGTCTGTGAGGCCTACGATTATCATAGACAATTGCTATTTAAAACAGTCTGTGATATGTATCACATACATTTCTTTTTACTAACGGTCTGTGATATGCGCAACTAAATATCTGGTCATCTCGATCGATTCCTGACAGATCTGTCTATAGTGAACCGTCTGTGAGCACGACTGCTTTGAAGCAAGCGACCGGCGCTGGGGCGTTCGGTGAAAGAATTAAATATAGTAGATTTGCAAGTGTTTGCTTGTAGATCTATTTATTCTTGGCGATCTAAGGTTAGTATTTGCTTCTAATTATATGCATTATATAATCTAGCCTTATCATCCAAGGAGAGGTTATTAATTGGCAGTTATGATTTACAATATATGGAACAATGATCGAGCAGCATGTATATATACATTGACTTGACATGCGTTGTGTAGTTGCATGCATTAATCTATAATTTGTTATGTGTGTAGTGCAGATGGACCGAAGCTGAATGTACGTTGAGAACCGTGTGAGTGAAGAGTACACTAATGGCGTGTCTGCTTTTAGAAGAGCTGCCGAGCAGGATATGTTGAAAAAGGGGATAAAACTTATGTATAGTCCATACATTGATAGCAATAATCTGAATATGTTTACCAACCCGGTCAAATCAAAGGGCACTTGATTCGAAGGGGTTTCAAAAAGAAGTATACATGTTGGACCAGTCACGGTGAAGAGCAGATTATACCAGAAGGTAGTAACATCGTCGAAGAAGACAACGATATGCTGCCGGATGTGGACTGTGCTTTCGATAAGGGTAGGTCGAACGATGACAATCTAGCTAGATCAGATGCTACGCGATGTAGAAGGGGACTGTAGTGAGAGAGAGTTTGGTAAATTCAGGGACTTAATGGAGGAATCGGTGAAACCTTTGTTCCCAGGCTGCAAGCTGGAATACACAAGGTTATCATCCGTGCTTGAACTACTGAAATTGAAGACTAGCAATGGTTGGTCCGACAAAGCTTCACGACGTTACTAGGTCTCCTAGCGAACATTCTTACAGAGGGAAACGTTTTGCCCAGAACCACCTACCAAGCCAATAAGGTTCTTTGTCTATTGGGAATGGAAGTAGAAAGAATACATGCATACCCAAACGATTATATCCTCTACCGTAAAGAGTATGCAGACATGCATGTATGTCTGGTGTGCAACGCATCCCGATACAAGTGCAAGAATCACTTCGATGACAGCGAGGGTAACGAGGTGAAGCAAGGACATCCTGCTAAGGTGTTGTGGTATCTGCCTATAATTTTCTATTTGAAGCGTTTATTTACAAACCGAAAGGACATAAGATTGATGTGTCGGCACTCGGAGGACCGTAAGAAAGATGGAAAGATAAGACGCCCTGTTGATTCTGTCCAGTTGAGAAACTTTGATAGAAGCTTTGAACACTTTGGTGCGGAACCGAGGAATATAAGGTTTGGGTTGCGTACAGATGGAATTAATCCTTTCGGTAACATGAGCAGCCGACATAGCATCTGCCCCGTGAATCTATGTATGTACAGCTTTGGATTGTGCTAGAAGAAGTTTCAAATTGTGTTGTTTTGATTGACTCTAGCTAGCACTATAAGATATTGCTTTGTTAATGTTGCGAGATAGCAAGTAAACGAGATGGCGTTCGCAACGTCTTCCCCGATGTCATCGACGTCGCCGAATGTGTCAGGATCTCCAAGGAAAGTGGTACCAAAGTGACATGCCAGAGGAATATCAAAAATGCATGTAGGCCAAATGACCATCATGGCTGTTAGTCCCTCTGGGGTCCCTCTGCTTCTCTAGAAAACAACGACAGAATTCCGGATCACCTGTTGTATACTTTCAAGGGAACGGGTCCCCATCACCACACAGAAATAAAAGAATATGACAGACGAAGAGAAAGTGCAGCTGTGAACTGAAATTACAACATCGATCGAGATCCCACCAGAATTCTCTGAACTCGTGCGACGGTGCACGTTCCTCACGATGGCACACGCTTGGAAGAGCTTCAAGAGCAAGCTTGTCACGAATGAACAAGGATCATATGCCCTGCGCAAAGTATAGTTTTGTATGGTCGGATACATGGGACACCTTTGTGCAGATGAAGACAACGGGTGATTTTTAGCAACAAAGTGTCGCGCACAAGGCTATCCAGGCACGAAACATTTACCCCCACAGACTTGGCACCGCTGGGTACGCGGGTAAAATCCCAGAATGGATGTGTGACGATGATCTGGCAATCCAGTCGGAGGTCTCCCCGCCATTTGCCGAGATTACAGACGAGCACACCCGAAACTGGTTAAGAGCGAGGGCCAAAACCACGTCGTTGAGCGCCATCTCTTTCACAAACCCAGCAGACGAAGGAGTGTGCCAACGCATGGTAAGATATGTCGGGCTGCCTAGTTTTTAATAAGTCGATAAACTTCGTAGGGTCTAATATAACAAGATGGCCTCTTGCAGCAAACATTTAGTACCGAATGATCCCAAGGCTCCTTCAAACCAGTAAGGGAGAAGGATATACTATCTATGGCCTTGGGAAACAAGTAGCACCCGTGTCGCACTCGGGGCTTTGGGATTTACGTACCTTGGAAGTATGGATTCCCATACGACTCCGAGGGATATAGGAGTCGGAATAGATCCAAGGCCGAGCGTAAAGAATGGTGGAAAGCAGAGTTTAAAGAACAGGTTACTGCACAATTTCAAGTATAGATAACAATATTGCAGGAACAAATGAATCAAATCCTCAACCGGTACGTGATAATTTCATGCCCATCCCGCAGGAGAAGCGCCCGAACGAAGACATCATAACACTAGGTGATGTTGTGCACACTTTTGTCTAGTGGCCAAAGAGGGACATTGGCCTGGACCCTACCGTGCTGCTTCAGAAGGCCTTCGTATCTCGTATCGTGGAGACGGCGCCCCTTAGAGACGCCGAAGAAATAAGAAAAGGTTGTCGAGTCATCTTCCAGGAAGACATCTAGCACGCGAGGCGCTAAGGTCAAATCGAAGAAGGTTAAGGCGTCTCACAAGCCCGGGATGTTCTCTCTCGGAATGTCGTTGGTCTCCGACACAACATTACACAATATTGGTTTGGCTTGCCAGACTTTGCATGACTGTTATATGCAATAGACCGACGAGGCGAGGGAAGATCGGCCAACCGAATTCACTATCAGCTACAATGAAAACCATTTCCACCACAAGCCGGGCTACTTCGTCGTGTGCTTCGAAGACTTATTTGCTCTATTCAACCTCGACGCCCTCGACGCCTCACTTATACGATGTTGGACACTATAAGTGTGCATAATCAAGTTCTACATTCACAAAATACCGATAAATGTCATAACTCATTGCTTATGTATAGATACATGATGCAACAATGTCGGCGATGGTGACAACCGGTGTGTCTACTCAACCCACATTTGATCTCAAAGCAATGCATCTGCGAAGACACAAACTACGTCGAGAAATACATAATGAAGGGATTGCATACTCATAACGACAATGACTATATACTAGTGCCCTACAACCAGGCATAAGTGCTTCACTACTTCCTATACTAATTTTATTTTGTTCTTTATACGCAACACGAACTTAGGTTTAATGACTAAAGCGACATACATGAGTAGGTGGCACTGGGTCCTTCTAGTCATTGTACCAAAGTGGAACAAGGTAATATATATTGATTCTATAGTCAATAACAAGCACGACTTCACCATTGTGCAAAAAGTACTCAATATGTATGCTCATTCCTCCATATGTAACTCCATTGTAGCCTACGTTCGTTTGAAATATCTGAGGATAACTTTTTAGAATCACGTAGGTCGTTTAGCGTCTATATTACCGAGGGAGGGACACACAATGAACCGGGCACCAAACTGCGACACAGGACGCGATTTTCAGTACTTGCTTACACTTCGTAACCTGACCTCTCGAACTGACTATACCTATATCCTATATCACACTTCTATTTTTGCAGTGCCACCAGCAACTACATCAAGGCAACATATGTGCATTCCATGTTTGTCGTCATATGCTAGAAATCACGAGTACTAAGTCGAAGTATCCATAGATCAATCTCTTAATAATTGTTTCGTAATTATGAATATATATATATATATATATATACATACATACATACATACATACATATATATACATATATACTTACTACTTTACTCTTGCTAGCGACAGGGCATGAAAATACTAGAAAGTAGCTTCGATCTGGACTTACTCGTGGAAGTTTGAGGACTGCTCGCCACCTTCATATAGGAGGAGATCATTAAATGGAGTGGAGAGTTTTACCCCGACGACTCTGATTTATTGTAATTCGCTTTGAGTTGTAATCAAATCACTTTGTAACTAGATCATTAAAGTGACTTTGTAATTGATATTGAGTTTGTAAATCACTTTGAGTTGTTCTATATCAAATCAATTGTGATATATATGTTTTCTGCTTGCCTGTTTTCAAAGGGCATGGCTAGCATTACCTGAGGCTAGCTAAAAAATCAAAATATATTTAGGTATATAACGAACTATCACAGACGGTTTATTGAAATAAACCGTCTATGAATGATATTCACAGACAGCTACTACTAACAACCGTCTGTGATATATATACAATCATAGACGGCTACTACTAACACCCGTCTGTGATATGTATCTGATCATATACGGCTACCACCAACAACCGTCTGTGATATGTTGAATATCACAGACGGCTACTATCAAAAATCGTTTGTGAAGGCCTACTATCACAGACAGTTTTTGGTATAAACCGTCTGTGATAGTAGACCTTCACAAGCGGATTTCACACAAAATCGTATGTGATATCACATATATCACAGATGGTTTTTATAGGAAACCGTCTGTGATAGTAGGCCTTCACAAACAGTTTCTTTCAAAAACTGTATATGATATGTGGGATATCACAGACGGCTTTTTGTTAAAGCCGTTTGTGAAGACCTACTATCACGGACGGTTTCCACCAAAAGCCATATGTGATATGACTTTTCACAGATGGCTCACAAGCTGTCTGTAATAACCGTCTGTTATCGTAGAGACACAAAGATTCAAACGATTCAAAAACCATCTATGGTGACCATCTCTGTAGTAGTGATTAGAACAAGATGGCGCGTCAGGAGAATCCTCAACTCGCGGACGACAAGTGTAGTAGAGAGGATAAGAAGGAACAAGACCAAGAGAAGCCTCTGAAGTGGAGGAGGCACCGGAGAGGCCAAAGACTGGGATGGAGTTGTGGTGACTACAGGAGTGGCAGGAAAAGTCGGGAAAGAAAGAGGCTCAACAAGAGATGCTAGAGTGGAAGGAGAAGGACGAGGGTAGAAAGAACGAGACTTATCTAAAGTGATCTCCCGAGAAACCCGCATCCGTCGGCCAATAGAATCCCAACAACGATATCCCTTATGCTCAACGCTACAACCTAGAAAAATGCACTCCACGGACTGAGCGGTCAGCTTGGTGCGCTCACGAGGGGCAAGAAGAACATAGCATACACACCCAAAGAGGCGAAGACTAGAATAGTCAGAAGACTTGCCACAGAGACGCTCAACTGGGCTTCCACCATGAAGATCAGAAGAAGGCTGAATGTTAATTAGGAAAGTGGCAGTAGAAATAGCCTCAGCTCAGAAGTTTGGTGGGACAACAAAAGCAACCATAAGAGCACGAGTTGTCTCAAGAAGATGGTGATGCTTCCGTTCAGCTACACCGTTCTGAGCATGAGCACCAAGGCAAGAAAACTGAGATAGAGTGCCCTGCTCAGCAAGAAAACCATGAAGGACTCCTGACAAGTATTCCCCAGCATAGTCATCACGAAAGACACGAATAGAAGAATCAAACTGAGTACGAATCATGGTGGTAAAAGTCTTGAAGATGGATAAAACCTCACTACGAGATGACATAAAGTATATCCATGTGTGGCGAGAAAAGTCATCAATAAAAATTATATAATATCGATGACCTCCTTTTGAAACGAAAGGAGCTGGACTCCATACATCAGAATGAACAAGATCAAAAGGACGCTGCGACACTGGCTCACTGGAATAATAGGGAAGTTGAAGCTGTTTACTAAGATTACAATCCTGACAATTTACAGAAGCATTACCAGATACAGACCCTAAAAGACTGTGATGAAGTAAAGAAGATAGACGCGGTCCGCAAAGATGTCACAAACGATGATGTCACTAAGCAAAAGACGCAGTGGAGGATGCAACAAAAGTAGTGGCAACGGTGGAGGTGACAAAACTGGCAGGGGAAGCGGAAGGAAGATGAAGACAGTCAGGCTCCCAGAAACGTTGTGAGTCACGGCGGCGAGGACAAGTACCAACCAGAGTCCCCGTGCGTCGATCCTGAACACAACAAGAATTAGAATCGAGAATAACACGACAACCATGATCAGTGAGCTGACCGCAGATATGAGCTACATGGTTAGTTTGGGAACATGAGAAACATCATGAATATGAAAGGGGGAAATCAAAAGAGTGCCTCGTTTTGTGACAGAAAGAGAGGTACCATCTGTTATTTGAACAGTGGTAGGAGCAACTAAAGGACGAATGGAAGTGAGACAGGTGGAATCAGATGTCATATGAAAGGAAGCACTAGAGTCAAGATATACCCAAGGAAGAAGTAGAAGGTGGTCTCTCACTAAAAGACTGTGCAGCAGAACCAACAGAACCATACGGTGCAGAAGCAGCCATGTGACGCAGCAGTGTGAAAAACTCCTGAGAATCAGAAACACTAGAGCTCCACTGAGAGGAGGAACCACTAGTGCCTTTCGAAGGATGGCCACCACGACGTAAATCATTCTTCTTCTTGTAGCAGAACTGCTCTATATGTCCATGCTTGTTGCAATAGGCACAGTGGAGTCCCCTACCAACAGTAGCTATCACTGGTGAAGACACAACTGATGATGGAGTAGTTGTAGCAGTGTAGAAGCTGGAGGAGCTGTCAGAACTAAAGGAAAAGATTGGATCGGCAGCAGACCCGCAACACGAAGATGAATCTCCTCAGCACGAACAGCTGTAAGGGTCTCCAACAAAGTTACACGAGTGTGTCGTGCCAGCAACTGAGTGCGAGTCTGCTCATACTCAGCCCAAAGATGTGTCAAGAAGTCGTAGATGCGATGAAGCTCCATGTGAGACTGCTGATGCTGACAGCACTGACAAGTATGAAAAACATCGATCCCAAAGAGTCAATCTGACGTCATACCGCAAACAACTGAGTATAGAACTCGTCCACAGTGGCATCTCGCACAACAAAAAGATAGAAGGAATCACAAGACGGCTCATATCGGTTGCGCAGATACTCCCACATCAACTGTACTGAGGCCAAGCCAACCACATCCCCAGTGAGATGTACTTCCATACTAGCAACCAGAATAGCAGAGGCACAGGCATCCTCATCAATCCATGTCTTGTAGACAGCATACTGAGCCTGAAAAAGTCGCCATGACATCCTCAAAAACATCATATATCCCTTTATGAATGTCTTCGAAAGCACCCTTCGGGAGCACGAGCTCAACAGGTGGAATAGGGCAAGGCGGACAAGGCAACTCGCCGGTGAGAAAATCGCAAAGACGTTGACCACGCATATGAAGGCGCATGTGCTGAAACCAGTCCCAATAATTGAGACCATCGAAGATCACTGGACAACGAGGAATAGAGACAGTGCCTATTGATAGGCGGCGCTGGACGGCGCGGCGACCAAGACTACAAAGTCTAACAAGTGGCGCTGGACGGCGCGACAGTTAGAACGATGTACTGATTTTTCTTTTATTTTTTTTCTTTCCACTCCTTAATGGGCTGGCTGACTTAAATCAGCCGCCGAAGCCCGTCTGCCTCGACCCGCTCTGCTCGGGAGCCAAACGCACGCACGGGGAACCTAGGGTTCCCCTGGCAACGGCGGCGCAAGTGGCGGCAGCGGCTGGAGCAGCGGCGACAGCCGGAGAGAGCGAAGGAAGCGGCAACCTGGAGCGACAACGACCGATGTAGATGGCGACGGGCAACGAGGAGGCACGGCTCGGAGCGACGACGACAACCGTACGATAAGCAAAGGAGGGCGGCAGATCGAGGCCGTGCCGACGGCCACACGAGCTTCAGAATAGTGTTTGTATTCATTATGAGGTCAATGGATTAATATATATAAAGTACAGATTTGGTATATATACAAATAACTCCTTATACAGTAGAAAAAATACACAATAATAATACATCTAACCGTCACATCATTGTACACACGAGCTTCAGATTGGCTTTTCCCAATGGAACGCCAACACGGGGGCGCGCAACACGTCGCCGGCGCCATTGGTGACTCTGCTATTTATGCATGCATACAACCATGCGTCATCAGCTGTTCTTGCAGCTGTTCGATCTTAATTACGCGCTCTACATTGCGCATATATTTTAGTTATCACTGTCTGATCTAAGTGGCAGTTATCATGTCTGATCAATTGCTCCAAATCAGTCAAGATGGATATTCCCGTTAAAAATCTAGTTCGAAGTCACTCTTGAAAGTTGCATCCTAAAGAGCAACCAAATTAGGAGCCCTAATCTTACATATTCCGAACGATCTGCACCGAAACATGAAACGTACATCATGGAAATGGACGAGCACTAGGCTCTGAAATCTGTCTACTGAAGATGAATGCAAGCGTGAAGCATCTATCTTCTACTAGCATGATTTCGCTTCTCAATATATCCTGCCGACTCTTTCAGACGGCAGAATAACAGCTCGTGCAACTTTCAGGTAAAAAAACTCTTCAAAATTTCTACCACGACATCACCAAACGGCAGAGTGCAACACCAGTGTGCGCTTTCCAAGTCCCAGTCATGAATTCGACTACGATTAATTCGCAGGAAAAGAGAAAGAATTCGACTACGATTCCATAATGCCATCTATACTAGGATCCGTCTTTCAAGGTTACAAATCTGATCCGTCTTTGCGAAACATTTTCAGACTAGTCATTGGAAGATACTACTACAGAGAGAGTCATCACAGACAATTTTAAACTATCATCACATATAATTTTTGAATTATCTGAATCTATATTTCTGTGATAACATGTGGTTATCACGGACGGTTTGTGGGCCGTCTGTGAATTAAAAGTCACCACACAGACAGTTTTTTTTTAATCGTCTATGAAGACCTACTAAACCACATATGATAGTTCCTTCCATATCTAAAAAATATTCTATTCTTCGGCTGCTATCATCATAGTATCATTAAAAACCCGCTAATTTTACAAGTAGTTCAACACATGTGCAAAGAATTTGGCGTAATCATGCTTAATCCTACAGTCGTTGTTGCAGAAGACAACGTAGTCGTCCCACCCTTTCGTCACGCCGCAGTCGGTGCTCGTGCACCAGTGGCCGTCCTCCGACAGCGCCTACACCCGACCCGGCGGCCCGGCCATCTTCCACATCGCCACCTGGACTGCGTCCGCAGCGAGCTTTAGGCACCGCTTGCACTTCCGGTTGGTCCTCTTGGCTGTCTCGCACCCGCCGGCCGGCTGGCCTTCGACCTGGCTGATGTATTACTTTCAAACGTCATGTGCCTCGCCGGCCGTGCAGAGGAAGAAGCCGAGCACGTAGGCCGCGGCCTTCTGGCCAGCGACGGTCCCCCCGTTCGAGGAACGCGAGGCCGCGCTGCATGACCTGGTGCGTGAAGACGAGCATGAGGTCGATGATGAAGCAGGCCTTCGGGTTGCCAGCGTCGGCCAGGCGGTTGACGACGGCGAGGTAGCAGTCGTTGTCCAACCACTTCATCTCCTCCTCCCGCTCCAGCGCCACGCGTCTCCCCACAGCGCGCTCCTTGGACGTCTTGTACATGGCCTTGCAACTCCAATATATGTACACAATTCAAGGCGTCAGAATTACTCTGTAAGAGAAAATTAAAATTAAGCCTAAATTAAGGGTGTTATTGTTAGTGACATGTTTCTCTAGTCAAATTAAAATGCTAACATGTATGCATGCATGGATTGGTTGCCATAATAAACAGTAGTGTGTTGTTCGTAGGTTGCAGAGGTCAGCCATGGGCTGAGGAGAGCTCACGGCCACGAGGCCGACGATGTTGACGACGACATCGTGGGGAAGAGCAACGGCGATCGCCGACCTCCTCGCCTTGGTCCTCGCCGTCATGCTTTATGTGCTCACCATGGCGCGCGACGTACGGTCTATGAGTTTTCAATATCGTAGTGATAGAGTTTTTTTAACTCTACTGGTTATTGATGGAGGGTGCGAAAGACATTATTATTCTTTTAAAATGTATCACAAACCGAGACGAATCATAATGTCGACGCGCGAGACGAATAGACGCGTCGTAACGTCGGCACGCGAAACGAAGAGACGCTTCGCGCGGGAACCGAAGGGCTTAAACATATCACAGACGGTTCCAACCACAAACCATCTGTGATACAAAATTATCACAAATCGTTCTTATTAAGAACCGTCTGAGAATTATCACATACGGTTATATTTAAAACCCGCCTGTAATATTAAACCAATAAATATCATAGACTATTATTGTTAAGAACCGTATGTGATATTTCACGTACGGTTTTCAACATGAACTGTCTGTGATATTATATCTTCATAGACAGTTTTACTGCAGTCAGTAGCACAGACGTGCACTAAACCAAAATCTTCTGTAATTGTATTTTATACTGACAGTTAACAATCCAATCAAGATTGGGACAAAATGCAGCGACCAGTGAGGTATCGGTCATTCATACGTCTAAAAACCGTGGGAAAGCATTGCGTTTGAAACAAACAACTGAAGCCTAAAAGGCATTTTCTCATCCGGCTAAGACAACATGTCAACGTACACAAAATCCTAGAGACCGTGACCAATATTATCTTAGGGATTTTTAGCCTATTTTGGCTTTTAGTGTAGATTACAGAGAGTATACTTGCTAAAAATTGTGCCGACTTTTAATTATTTTCTAAAATATTATTTTCTTTATTTTTAAAAGGACGCCGTGACATCGACTACAATTTACATTTTGTTTTGTTTTGAGAGGACTCATCATCGATTACAGTCGACAAGTGCTGGTCATATTGCGGAGGCCCAAAGAAGTAATGCTCGGCCAGAGCAAGGAAATGGACTATCATTTTAATTTAGAAGCAACCGCAACCACACGGTTTATTTCAGCCCAGAGAATTATAATCAGTTTTGTTGTGTTAGGATTAGTCAGCTAGGCTGTGTAGCGTATAACATCTCAGGCCCATATATAAACGGCCTTTTAGGCGGCTTAGCACAGCCAACTCTATATTGTTCCATCTTTTTTCTGGGAATAGCAGAGTGCCTAGACTTTCCACGAGATGGTGGAGGAGATGAGGGCGGGAGAGTGGGTGGAGTGGTGACGTCGAATGCGTGCGAATCAAGGGCGGCGGAGCTAATGTGGGTGTGAGGCGGGGCGAACTGGGGGTATAGCGCGAAGTCGGAGGAAGAAGAGAGGGGCGGCAATGGTGCATATGCGAGGAGCGGTCACGTTAGGGACGCGTCGTGATTGACACGGTGGTCTTAGTACACGCGGGGGTCTTGTTGGATTTTTTACATATATAGGGTGGGATGATCCTCCTGTTGCACGAAGGTAAACTGTTTCTTTTATTAGTTAAGAAAAAAAAAAGATAGAAAGGGAAACAGACTAGTTCGTCTTTTATCGATCGTTGCTCAAAATTGGAAATTATATTTACAACAATAAACTCCGTGAAACGTTTTGTTTTGGTGTTTCAATTTGCTCGCGAGCTTGACAGCTTGCTAACCCTGCCAAGTTGGGCACGATAGAATTTTGCTCTTCCATTTGGAGTCAGGTATTAGATATATTACACGTCATGGTCACACATCCATTTAGACCACAGCAATTGTTTGCAACGACTTTTTTTAAAGATTATTTGCAACGACTTTGATCTTGATTTGAAATATCGTGCCTGGCTTCATTTGAAATTGTTTGCAACAACTTTGATCTTCATTTGAAATACCATGCCACAGGCGTATTTTCTAGGGGGCGACTAGCGCTCGGACGTACGGTTCGAACGCTAGATTCGTAAACATTTTCAGATACAGTTACAACATCCCTAAATAAGGGTTGCAACATCATCGGACAACGGTTGTAACATCTCCGGACAATGGTTGTAACATCCCAAATCAAAGCAAAGCATCCGGAAAAAACATGTTGGAAAAAAATACAACATCGTTGTGAACCGTATGCAACATTTTTTTCCCATATATGCAACATTTCATCAAAATCCGAAAACCAATAAAATGGGAGAGGGGAACCGAGCCATAGGCGAGCCCGAGCGGCCGAAGGCCGAGCGAGCCGATCTGGGGCGACACCGGCAGGGGAAGGAGGCCAGAGGGAGCGGGCCAGTGAGGCGGCACTAGGAGGGAGGAGGCGTCGGAGAGGGTGGCGACGACGCCGGTCCAGGCGACGGGCCAGGCGTAGGCGACGCCGAGGGTGTCGAGCTCGGCGTGCACGAGCGCACTGGTGCGGTGCTCCTGGAAGGTGAGCTCCGGGTCTTGGTGGATGCGGCGCCGCAGGCCGCGCAGCCACCCCGCGAACTCAGACGCGCGCACCGCGTCTAGCATCGGGCGCAGAGGCGGCGGAGCCCAATCGCTGTGGCATCGGCGCAGTTGGCGTAGCCCTGCGCGTGTGTGCTGGAGGTAGTGCGCTTGTGTGTTGTGACTGAAGAGATATTGTGCTGGGCAGCGTAGGTGGAGAATGGCATTTGGTTGGAGGTAGCGTAGGTGGGGAGGGTAGATGGGAATTAACTGTTTGTCTGGTTGGATGTCTATCTGCTTCAAAGTGTTTATATTTTTGCTATTGAGAAAGGAGAGTGGGGTGAGATATTTTTGCTAGGATGGTTACATGTGGACGGTGGATATGACCGTTCGAAGAGCCGTACGTTCTCGTCCTATCGATTCGCTATTTTCAACGCCGATCAGACGAACCAGTATCGCGCCCTAAAAAATAAGATTTCTGCTCGGCAAGTCAAACCCGGCCGGCGCGTACCGAATCCATATCACCACACACATGCGCGTATCGACAAATCCAACGGGCCGAGATCGAAAGGTGTCCTAATAATCTCAGGGGCGAGCTTTCCGTCGGAACAAGAGCGCACCACAGGAGAGCACGGGAGGTCGGCAGTGCGCGCCATGCACGGCTAACGTGTAAGCCCATTTCTCCGGCTATTTGCCGGCCGGCCAGCCAGCTCAAGTTAATGCAAGACCACGTACGCTTTATCATTCAGTACTACTAGCTAGTTCCCAATATAATGCATGTGCAGATCGATATCTTTACTTGATTTTTCAGCACCGCCGGCTGGGCGACCTATCGGGCGCCACTTTGGTGTGCGAGTTGCCGGCCGTCTTATCGCAGATCGGCACCGGTGGGATGGGTGGAATCCATGGATGTACATTGCAACAATGCAGAAGCTAGCGTACGCATATACCAACCGATTCGAGCGCATGCGAGCTAGCTAGCTAGCTAGCTACGCGCGCCTATATAAACCACCTGCGGAGTTTCTGAGTTGCATTACGACGTTGCAGGTACAGGAGGAACTCACTGATATATAATACTATTTGTAAACCTCACTGAGAGAGTGAGAGTGGCTAGGGTGTACGTACATGGCGAAGGCTAGCGTCCTGGTCGGTGTAGTGACACTGGTGTGCGTCCTCTTTCTTCTCTCGCCCGCCGTGACGGCCGAGGCCGGCCAGGAATGGGATGGGAAAGCTCGTCAGGCGACGGTGGCGACGGCGATCAGGGGGCGCCTCAGGAAGGCAATGAAAGAGGAGATGATGGTCCAGATGGACGGCGACATTGGCGAGTCTAAGAGGCGGAGCCCTGGCGGCCCAGATCCTCAGCACCACTGAGACGTATAACCAAGGAAAATCTCATATCTGTATTGAATTTGGTATAGGCAGACATCGTCGGATGACGTACGGCTAGCTGTACCAATTTCGTGGCTGTTTCTTCGTACACAATATATATCAGTCAACTCAGGCATCATATATATACAGGGGACTTGAAGTCGAGGAGCTTGCTGTATGCTTGTCTATTAAGTTTAGAGTATCGTGTTTGCCATGTGTATGCGTACTAGTATACTACCATGTGGTCTGAGTCCACACCAAGTACCACGGGTTCCTCAAAATAAATAAAATTTAACTTCAGTCCGTTATTTTGCTACATCCTGCTGAAGTTTCAGTTTTACTTTGAGCCAAGCGTTATTCATGAAACGCTCGAGCTGATGTAGCTCCAAGTGCATTACAAGGTTAAATAACAATGCTTTGTAGATATCCTAGCTAAGTGATATCGATTTCAAGCCCTGCATCTATAACCCGGAATCGCATCCTCTGCTATAGAGCTTGTTTGGTTGGCATGTCATGGAGAAAAGAAGGCTGGCCTAACCCCTCCCAGAAATCTGTCTGGATGGTGTTTGGTTGGAGTCCTGAAGATTCCTGGGGTTGCATAGCCTGGATCAGCTCCGGCGCGTCGTTAGCCTGAACCAGGCGTCCAGACGCTAGCAATCAACCCCTAATCCTCGTGCTTATACGACACCGTCACGCGGGTAATAGTACGCATAGCAATGGCACCAACGACACACCTTTGGAGGCTGTTGGATCAAAATCCAACGCTAGAGAAACCAACTCTTCACATGATACAGACCCATAGCACATGAACACTAACTCTTTTTTAGAAACAGATGTGGATCGATTTCCCATATAATATCCACCATAGTTTCATTTTGCAGACTACATGTCTTTGGAAGCAAGGTTTTGCTTGTTGTTTGTTCACGTGAACATAATATTCCTGGCATGCATGCTCAATGTGTGGGATTATTTGGGAGAGTTTAATGTGTATTACACCTCTCCTGCCGCCTTACTGCAACGCAATTACAATAATATTTTGTTCTATACTTTATTTTCCGCGTTTCCACATGCAATATGACGCATAACACTGTTTAATCCAAACTCAAGACCCAGGCAAGCGCTTAATTAGGACTCCCCACTCCCAAATATGTCACCACCACTGCGGATACATCCTATTATGTTGTAGCACCTCTTAAATTTCCACTTAACGCTCAAAAATTTGTTAGAAGAGACAAAACAACTAGAGATGCTTTTTGTGAATGGTAGTTTTTTGTCTTTTGTTTTTTTCCCCTTTTGCTTTAGTTTATCGTTTATCAGAATTTTCTTTTTTTTTATTACTCTCAACACATGTTGAAATTGAACATTAAATTTTACAAGAAGCATATCTACATTTTTTTTTAAAAAAAAAAAGAGTTAATTTGATGCCTAAGCTAGAACAATTTCCATATATAATTCCACCCTAAGCCTAAGGTGTGGTTTTCACTTACAAAATTTGAACTTTTGTACAGTCTAATTTGAACGCGATTAGTTTCACAACACTGGGGATTTAAATTAAGCCGCATGAAATCCATGGCTTTGCCACCGCATTTCGACAAAAAAAAAAAAAAAAACAATTCATCCATTAGCTTACGTCTGTGGCTCACCTCACTGTAACGAATGCAATTAGCTAGACGGGCTCAACTGATGGCTACCTCACCACTAGCATTTGTTTGGCCTTAATTTCGACATGAGTAGACGTGAACCAGCTCTCGAGTTATGCGCTTTCTCGCTAGCTAATGCCCAAGGTCAAGTTCCATGAGTACGCATCGAAGGTTTACTTCTTCAAATAAAGAAGGACAAAAGGCGCTTATTATTGGTTATTGTTTGAAGCGATCCCACTAGCTAATGACATATACTATCAGCCGAGCTTTTCCTTCTGCCGACAAAGCAGAGAAGGCTGTGCATTACACCGGCCACGGGCCCACGAACCGCTGTTAAAAAGAACAAAACGACGTTGCCTTCGTTTTTTTTTTTTTTGACCGCACACGAGTGAGACGTGCGACGACCAAAGAGTGTAGAAATGTCAGTAGCGCACACGAAAATTTGTCTGCCATCAGCCATTTCCACCTACTTGTTGAGTAACCGTCATTTGGCGAGTCCAAATTCAACGGCACTCGTGATATAATATCGTAAGAACGATGAAGAACACAAGAACACAACAGAGAATGAACACGTAGATATGCGGGACTTCGTGGTCCGCTTTATTGCTTCGGATCAATTAGGGTTACAATGAGAGGGGGTGACCTCTATTTATAGACTACGGATGAGGAGTTCAATCGGCCAGACTCTCCGGTCCTGGGGCGTCAGATCGGGCCAGACTCTCCGAGTCCCGGCCCGGTTTCTAACACTCCCCTTGAACACTCATCCAACATGTTCATGTCTCGTCAAAACTCCATAAAAACCCAGTGGGAAAAATATGGAGAAAGAGTACATGTCATGCGTTCTGCTGTGTTGCATGAATTGCCTCATCAAAAACCTTAGCCGAGAAACTTCAGGAAAACTCGTAAGGGAAAAAGAGTACAATCCACCCAATTTCATTTAATCTCCGGGATTTATTCTTTGGGTACTCGATCTTCGTGTTCAAGATTCAATAATGAGTTCTTGAAGATTCTCCCCCTGAATTCTGCACTTCTTTAAGTCTTATCATTCCAATTCTACGTGTGCACCTTTCAAAGTTAGATGCTGGAAGTGACTTTAGTGAATAAATCTGCAAGATTCTCACATGACTTATTATGCAGTACTTTAATTTCGTCCATCTTTTGCAATTCATGAGCATAGAATAACTTGGGGTTGATATACTCTATGAGGGGACTCTTCACATAACTCATTTGCACTTTCGCAATACAAGCTGCATTATCTTCATAGATAATTGTGGGGGTTTGCGCGGTATTCAATCCAAATGATCACTGGATGTGGTGAATCTTCCATTGAAGCCAAGCACATTCCTGTGAGGCCTCGTACAGTGCTATAATTTGCGAGTGGTTCGTCAAAGTCGATACAAGACTTTGCTTAGACGATTCTTATGGAATTGCAGTTCCACCACATAGGAATACATAGTATGTTTGCGACTTGGCTGTATGCGGGTTCGATAGGAACCCGACATCTGCATAGTCATTCATACACAAGTCTTGGTTCTTTCGAGAATAGACCAAGTTCTTTGCTTTCTTGGAGGTAACTAAGATGTCCATTATTTCCGCCAATGCCTTTGGTAGGTTCTCAGATATACCTTGCTAATAGATTTACTGTAAATGCAATGCCCGATCTAGTACAGTTTGCTAAATACATGAGTGCTCCTATCGCACTCGTGCACGGGAATTCTGGTCCCAGGATTTCCTCCCCTTCTTCTTTAGGTCTGTACGGGTCCTTGTCTTGCTGCAAGGATCTCCCGATCATCGGCACTTTCGAAGGATATGCCTTTTCAAAACCGAACATTTCCAACACTTTCTGAGTGTAGATTGGCTGATGTACTAGAATCTCTTCCGGGATATGCTCAAGCTGCAAGCCTAGGCAGTATTTGGTTTGATCCAAATCTTTTATTTCAACTCGACTCGTGTAAGAGCTTGCTTTCTTAATACCTTCTAAGGTTCCAATGATATTGAGATCATCTTCATACACCGAAATTTATACAAAATCCATCCCGGATCGTCGATAAATACACAGGGATAATTCTCATTGTTCGTGTAGCCTTTCTTGCATAGAGAGTCGCTTCAAGCGATTATACCACATTCTGCCTGATTGCTTCAGTCCATACAGTGACTTTCTGAGTTGCACACTCATAGATTTCTATTTGCTCTATCTTGGTTTGGGACAGGGATACATTCAGGTATCTTCATATAAATGTCCGAAGCCAAATTTCCATAAAGGTATGCAGTTACCACATCCATCAATTTCACTTCTAACTTCAAGTTCACTGCCATTGAGATAAATATCTAAAGGTAATTCCGCCCATGACCGGGGAATAGGTTTCTTCATAACAATCTCTCGGACGTTGAGTGAAACCTTGTGCAACGAGCCTTGCTTCTTTTCATTTCTCTTTCGAACAAATACCCACTTATGCCCTACAGGGTGCACATGGGGAGGTGTGCGGCTTACAGGCCCAAACACCTCTCTTTTATTCAGAGAGAACGATTCAGTTTCTATTGCCTTCTTCCAATCTTCTCAATCTGACATTTTCTTATATTCAACGAGCGATGCAGGCTCTGGATCAAGATTGATGATTGTGACAATTTTCTTTGCAACATTGGCTGTTGGCTTATTCATAGATTCTCCCAAGATCATAAAGTTTATAGCTATGTCTTCAAGGGGCGATATTTTTAATGCTTCTATTTGCTTACCGCTACTTTCAATTTGAAGGGCAAGTCCCTTTAGTTTTTCAGTTCCGATGTGTGCGCACACATCCATGCTGATGTATCCCTTCATGAGGATGTTCAATTATAGTATGTCTTTTCTGAAGGTTCCATACCGTGCAGTCTCAACTGCTCCCTTCCGATCTCGGGGTACTTTGGTGATCGGCTGTGTCAAGTCCTTCTCATCCTTTTTCACCAGGCGTCCCCGGTTACTTCGGATTCGAGGGGCCGGAGTTCTCGTCCTTTCAGAGGCCTTAGGACGGGATTAGGGATACCTTCATCGGTATTTCAACCTCTCCTGCATTACGCAGTGCATATGCGACTTGGTCACGCTCTTCAAATCACTAAAGTGGTTAGGCGCTTGATTCGCTAATGCTTGCAAATCAATTATCTTCGGACTACAATTATTTTCTAGACTTCAATTGTCTTCTAGACTTGATTATCTTCGGACTTCTATTTGCTTCACTAGTGCGCGGGTCATATGCATGGATTTCAATTATCTTCTAGACTTCAATTATCTTCGGACTTGATTATCTTACGACTTCTCTTTCTCGACATTTTACATCAAGGGTTGATTTCTCCCCTAATGACGAGAAATAATTCTCATCTAATATGCTATCAACGGCTTAGCTGCATGCAAATCTCCATCGTGGGGTCCAAATAATCGATTATGGATCTTGCCTCATAACCAACGATATCCTGCACTTTTGGAGAGTGCCCATTTCAGTTTCTTTGTGGTGGTGGTATAGGTACATAAACCTTGCAACCAAACCTTCAAAGATGAGAAATTTTCAGTGTTGACCCTTGCGCTAGTTGCATAGGTGAATGGATGTTATATGTCGGTGGTCGAAAATTGAGGAGAGTTGCTGCATGCAGGACTGTGTGTCCCCAACATGTAGTTGGTAAATAACAATTCTGCTAGTCCATTCTGGGTGTGGACATGCGATGCACGGGATGCTCAATTTTAATTCTCATTTTCACACAATAATCATCATATGCCCTTGAAGTAAATTCTCCGGCGTTGTCCATTCTGGTGGACTTCACATGATGATAAGGGAAAATATTCTTAGTGTTAATTATCTACGAGATTAGCTTTGCAGAAGCGGGGTTTCTCGTAGACATTAAACAAACGCGTGCACCGCTTTCGAGGAAGCATCGATAAGCACCATAAAATACCTAAATGACCCTTACAGGCTGTTTAGGACCGCAAATGACTCTCGGATACGGTCCAGAATGCAGGATTTCGTCCTTTACTTTTGAGTAGAGGGTCTAGTAGTCGGTTTCCGATGGTACATGCAGGCACACAAAATCTTCCAGATTCGGAAGTTCTTTAAATTGACACTATGTCCCGTGAATTGTTAATTATATTTCTCATCATCCTAAGACCTAAGTGACATAATCTATCATGCCGTAGATAGAAGAGGTTTAGAGCTTCTAAATATAGTTTTCGTGTAAGATAGTCCGCAGATGCCTTAATATTAGTGTAGTATAGCCCATTTTCAAATGAAGAAAGTCGTTCTAATACCATTATTCTACTGTTGTCGTAAGGCTACGAGCATTCTTACTGATCGACTGAAAAATTCCATCTCTCTCGAGGTGGTATTCATTGTGCCGCTACCTGCTAAGCACACTTCCTCCATAGGGCGCTACATGCATTCTAATATAATGTACTTTATTAATATGAAGCAGAAATCCAGCAACACATAAAATAAAATACTTCAGATATCAGAACATAACTTGCTATCATAAATACGGGAAATATAAGTCTTGCAGGACTCATCATAAGAATTTAATGCTTTGCTCTTCTAGAGTCTACAACCATTATTCAAAGTTTCATCATAATCACAAAATGCAAGTGACTGTAAAAGGATCTAAGTGCAATGCGTGCACTAGATCGAATCAGCGAAGTATTCAGAAACTTCTGCCTTAATCTGCTACATGGCGATCTTCTCCTCTTGGGCAATTACGGCTGTGACCGCTGCTATGTCCAAAGGAGGCATGATGGGGTGCTATTAGGTCATCCACATCCATAAGTGCAACTAATGGGTGTGGATCTTCCGTGCTTGCAATGGTGAGGTGTGCTTCATGCTATCCTTTGCCCCTTTTCTTAGACTGTAAAAACACCAATTACGTGTGACTCACGACTTTACCCTTCTTGTCCCTCTCCTTCGTGAGAGGCTTCATTACCTTGTAGCTACTAGTATTAGCTTCATGGCCAACATTGCTACTAGGTGGCTGTGAGATGTAGTTCTTCCTTAGAACATCATCTTGTGCTTTCGCAATCTTCACGGTGTCAATTAATGTGGCATACTTCTTGTAGCCATTTTGACAATAATTGCGTGCGGATTGCACCGCATTCGGGTGAAGGAAGAGAGAGTCCTGTCAATCTTCTGCTCATCCGTGATTACCTTATCACAGAGTTGAAGACTGTACAAATTCTGACCATGCTGGGCCAACTCTTTCGAACTTCTGGTTCGTGATGCGACCATTTTCATATTCATGCAAAAGTTCATAGGATTACTTCGTAATTTACATAAAATGGTTGCAAAGTCTTATAATACTCTTGAACTCCTAGTTCGTGTTTCAGATTTTTCCATGCATTTTCATGATTTATCGCTATTTTCATGATTAAAAGCAATATTAATAATCACAAATAATCAAAACAGAAATACAAGAAATAAATTGCATAGAAATAATAATAACAAGGTAAAATATGCTTCAAATGCAAAACCGATTCAAAATTTGAATTCTCGAGGCCCTTTTCATGGAATATGAATTTTCATGACTCGCAATTTCGAGGGCTAAAACGTGAAAATTTCTATTCGAGAAATTTTTCGCGTAATTTACTAAATACCGAGGGCCTTTTACAAAATAGTCATTTTTTCATTTTTTTCATTTTTTCCTTTCGGTTATACGGCCACCTTTTGGTTGGTTGTCCACAAGATAAAGTCGGCGGAGGGAGACTCTGGTAGGGTTCCTCACCCCGAGTCCTCAGTCAGCGGCGGCTCCTACCGAGGGAGCGCTGTCTGGATGGGCGGGGTAGGGTTTCCTACCGCGCCCCGGTGGCGGCTCCCTCCATGGGAGCAGCGCGCCGGGCGGCGATGACCAGCGCCGAGCTTCCTTTGGGCAACGGTCTCCGCGGCGGCGCAGAACTCGAGTCCATGGGTGACGGCGGCGGCGCACCGAGCCGTGTGGGGCTCATGAGTGGCGCGACCGGCTCGGCCGGCGGCCGTCAGGCGGCCTTGTTCGGCGAAGCGTGCTACCGCTCAGCCGAGCTTGCGATGCGACTTCGGTGGCGCCGCAGCTGTGGAGGCTTCACCTCCGACAATGCTTCTTGCGGGCCGACAGCGGCGTCTTCGGCGGCGCGGCCCGGCGGCGTTACGCGGTGCCGCCGGCGGCTCCGCGGCGGCTTCATGCGAAGGCGCCTGGGCGGCTCGGCTCGCTCCGGCGGCGCCAGTCGCTCTCCTTTTTTTTTTCTTTCGTGATGTGTTGGCGGCGGGCGCTTCAGTTGGCCGTCAGGGCCTCGTGCGTGCTACTGGTACCGCAAGCCGGCCGGGTGGTGGGGATGCGGCTGCTGGCCGCGGTAGTGTGGCGGCTAGTCGGCGGCGCACGACTTCTAGTCGTGCGCGCCCTTTTTTTTGTCGTATGTACTGTTCATACGAAAAAGAGAAAAATTACTGTTCAAGAAATTTTACTGTTTATACGATAATCTGCGATGCAATCAACATCCGATCTTTCGTACAATCCACCGATCGGCATTGTGCCGGCGACTTCAAGTCTGCTCGCGGTAGATTAGAACAGATTTGCACCGCAGAAACCAATCTAGAATGCCAAATTTGCAGAATTGAAAAGCAATCTAGAAAAACGATTCAATCTACGAGTGTCGTTCTTCGACGGTTACCTTTCGATGCGAGGAGAGTCGATCGTGCTGATAACGTGTTGAGTAACCGTCGCTGGCGAGTCCAGTCCGAACGGGTACCTCGTATACAATGATCAGAATCGTAAGAACGATGAAGAACACAAGAACACAACAGTAGAATGAACACAGAGATATGCGGGACTTCAGGGTCTGCTTTATTGCTTCGGATCAATTAGGGTTACAATGAGAGGGGTGACCTCTATTTATAGACTACGGGATGAGGAGTTCAACTGGGCCAGGACTCTCCGGTCCCGGGCTCAGATCGGGCCGTGACTCTCCAGAGTCCTGGGCCTGGTTTCTTAACACTACTAATGTGCGACGCCACGACTAGAAACCGTATGCCGACAGAGCATTCGTGTCTGATAAGCGCATCAGATCGCGGTGGCCATTAGCCAAGTGGCCAGTTTTGGTAGATGGGGTAGGGTGCTCCGTATTTGGCACTGTTAATATGTGAATTAATAAAAATAGTATATTCTTTGAATTAATTGTAAAAATAATATCACGGATGAGCAAAAACACGACACAAGACTTTGTATATTTAGGGTTCAAACATGACTCCACCTTGCCTTTGGGGCACGAACGCAGTGAAATCCGGCCCCAAAGGCACGGTCAAAAGTGTCATGCCTCTGGGCACAGGTGAAGGAGCCAAATTGTTTAAAAACCTATTAAAAATTATTTTTATACTATTTAGTGCTATTTGATACTATTTAAACACTATTTTATATTATCTGAAAACTATTTAAACACTATGTACAATACTATTTAACACTTAAAGTATTTTTTCCTTTGATTTTTTTCTTCCTGTTTTTAACGAAAATTTTAAAATAATATTAATTTAAAACATAATTTCCAAAATAATTATTCAATTTTGTTTTACAAAATTAGGCTACTATCACCATTTAAAATTACAAAATTATCTTGCCATCATTCCTGTTGGCAACAGTATCCCTATAGCCAAGTTTGCACCGAAACCTTATCTCTCCTTCTCCTTCGTCCATGCATGTGGCAAAGATAGATTCACATAATCTACCACACACAACAATGGTCATATCCCTTCATTTGGACCCACGTGTCATGCAGTCGTACTTAACCCCTGTAAAACTTTGTGTGCGTGCATGCAACACACCTTTATTTCTTTTTCACGCATGTGTTGCCTTCTTTTGGCGTCCCCATCCTCCCGCACCTTCTGCTGGACACGTACTCCTAGACAACATATAATCTTCTCGGGTCCTAAAATCTCCTCACATACAAACCGAGAACAATTAAAATACTAGCATTAGGTAGTAACCAGTTCTTATGTAAATTAAAACCAAATTCAACTATGAGCAAGTTCACCTATTGATTGATCTTTTTAGCTTGTGCTCGTGTAATCGGTCCAATCGAGATGTCCTCATCAAAAACTATATGAAACACGATGAAACTTGGAATGAAACTTCATAAAACTTAATAAAACTTCATGAGACTTATGGTGAAACTATATGAAACTTGGTATAAAACTTAATAAAACTTCATGAGACTTGGGATGAAACTTAATGAAACTATATAAAACTTGATGAAACACGATGAAACTTAATAAAACTTCATAAGACTTGGGATGAAACTTCATGAAACTTAATAAAACTTTCATATAGCAAGTTTCACGATGTTTCAATAAGTTTCATATAAAAAATTAAAAGTTTGATTTTGGAACTAGAGTTCCAGCAAGTTTCAACCAGAGAATTTCAACGAGGTTCAACGAGGTTTCAACAAGTTTCACACACAAAAAGCAAACAAAGAGCAAAAATTCTGACATGCTCACTGTGGCGGTGTGACTATCGCCCACCCTTGATCCCCTGCTCTCCAAGGGTTGAAGCCAGAGCCAGAAATCATCTCATGAAGTTTCATTTTTTTGTATAAGAAAATTTTGCAATGGGACAACATGAAAAAATAACAAATCAGATTCATTCCAATATGAGCAAAGGATCAAGCAGCAATAATACTTCAAAAGAAGTAGCAAGCTTTTCAATCACCAAACCCAATTAAACAAACAAAAGCATAAAATAAAGTTTTCACACCACCACCACCAACCATGGCGCCATCCCCACCTGAGCAAGAAGCAAGGATGTCGTAGTACAACGGCGGCGCCCAATCAACAGTGGCGGCGGTGGCAACGACAGCTGTGTTGGGGCATGAGGACGCCGCCGACGAGAAGCTGAGCATCTGTTCCCCGCCGTGGCCGGGGCTGCAGGACTCGAGAAAGAACAACGCCGCCACCTTGACGGCCTCGGACATCGCTACGTCCCCCACCCTGACCTGCTTGGCCACTAGCCTCCACCCGTGATCCTCCTCCGCATTGCCCCTCCCGTGCTTGAGCAGCCTAGATCCGAGCAGGCCGAGCTCAAGCCCCCGCCCACAACCCCGCGTCCACAGTGGCCATCACCAACCCGCCCATGCCCATGGTGTTACTACTGCCACTCCCGCTCCCGCCACGCTACCGAAGCTGCTGCTAGCTCTTGCGGTCATGGGTCGGGGGAGGGGGGAGGGAGGGGGACCAGGCATCTCCCTCTGTGTGGTTTTACGGGGTTGTTGCGGCAATGTGGCTTGCACTCAGGAAACCAGACCACCAACATATTGGTATCCCGTTGAATCGGCTTCCAATGCTATCGCGTTTTTTAGTTTTTCCCCTTTTTTTTCTTTTGCATGCACTGTGAATTCGTGATTTCTTTTGCATGCACTGTGAATTCGTGATGTGTGATCAACTCACTCTCTCTATATATAAGCCGATCGAGCGGTACGTGATCGATCACCAAGAACAATCTGATCGCATCATCGCAACATATAGCCGGTAACAGCAGCACACTCAACTAGCTAGTAAGTACATCCTGAAATAGGGAAACGAGAGGATGAGGCCTCGCGTTCGGGTATCATGCCTCCCTGTGCTCGTGATGATCGTTGGCAACGCCATTGGCGCGCGCGGTTCGCGACGGCAGCCACCAACCGCAGGGGCTTCATGCTCCGGCGGCGCGCGTCGCTCGGGCGAACGGGTGGAACAGGGGAAGGGCGACGGCAAGAGGGAGGTGCGGGGCGGCCCTGATCCGCAGCACCACTACTGAGATGATCTCGCGAGAATGCAAGCAGATGATACGTGCGAAGGACGCCCATCGGCTATAGTCAGAATGCATGAATAATTGACATTTGTTTTGGTGATCTTATTATAATCCCTTCCATGTGCGCGGTTTTGCTATATGTTGTGCTCGTTTCGTTCCCTGGAAGTATCAGAGATCTGAATTCTTGGACCATTAGAGCGACTTTTGACGGTTTGAGGTTTAAGCCGGAAGAAATATTGCTAGCAGTGATACATCACATTATGCATAAGAACATGGTGCTAGTATTTTCTATAGAATCTGTGAAATATAGAATTGCATGGAGAATGTTATATCTGAAAAATAGTCAGGGTTGAATCCTGGGTGCTGACTAATGCAAGAACAACACACATGGCTGCACCCTGTTTCCTTGACCGATCTAACAAGAAAAAGAAATGAGATGATATGCAGAACGACCAAACCATAATTCAAGCAACAGGTCCTGATTTACAAACTCGAACTATCCTCAGAATACCATAACTCCAACTAAACAAGTACCAACATAACGTGCAAAACTGAGCCTTTTCATCGCATTTACTACTGAATGATCCTTGCACGCATCAATGCTTCTATTTTCTCAACATCTTCAGGTGCATCCACACCATGGGCATCATGGTCTACTTTGATTACCTGCAATGAAGGAATGAAAATGCAAGTCAATTAAGCAGTACTAGGCATAAGCTAACACTGCTACAGAATGTGACAGTGTATACACCATAGAAAAGGTATCTGCAATTGAACACATATTGAACAAATATCGGTATACAACTACTTAGTAAACTGCCATTAAACCATACAAGTTCATAATGTGAACCATTCAACTGAACATAGGCAGTCGACGTCGTGGCATGCTTTCTAAATGGCAGGTAGTAGTTTCAAACCAGGCATTTGCAACAGTATACAAACCAATAACCTAGAGTTCCAGGAGCTATAGTAAATGTGCAGAGGAGCAATAATGGACGGCCACTTTCTTTCTGTACATATCCTAAAGCTACATGCCTACATGCCAAATTACCTTCATCCTGTAGCCATTTTCAAGAACTTTAAGTTGCTCCAGGTCCTCTTCTAATTGTAACGGGGTTGGTGGAAGCTGTGGATAGATCCTCAAAAACTTCGAATCAAAGCCCTATATGAAAGAAGGAACCAGTATTAAGTGTGGGGCACTTCAGCCCAAAGGTGTATTTACAAAAAGAAGAATAAGCAAGCTTGAGCAATGATCAAAAGTAATGGTTGGATGACATACCGCAATTCCCAGATGAAGAAGATATGGAAACTGAGGATTGACTTTCCCTGATCTGAAATGTTCAAAATTGTACATGAAAATGTGGTCAATGGAAGAGCTAAAGCAAATGCCAGTATCTCACTTGTTAAATGGGACCAGCCCTCTTGAGAAATATATTGCATAACCCTGGTTGTCTACAACACATTTCACTCGATTTGTGTCGAATGCATCTTCAGGTTTTAGTGCAGTAACAGCTGTGCTGAAGACTGCATCAGGAGCTCGCTGGAAGCCAAATTGAAGCACATGATAAATGCAAAAAAAAAAAAGGTTGGTTAAAAAGAGATGAAAAAAAAAGACAAAGAGAAGTACAAGGTCAAGGCAAAGCGGAATCTCCAATAGTCCAACATAATTAGTTCGAGAAAGGTAGAATTTTCAGATTATCAAAATCCACTTAGAAGATTTCTTCTCAATTACTTTAGCTAAAACCATTTTGTTAGTAGAAAACCAAGAAATAACGAGATAAGAGTTGCATACGTAACCACCTGAAGTGCCATAACCACACCATCTATTATCTCTGGTTCAATAAGCGGTTCATCTCCTTGAATATTGACAACAATGTCATAATGTTTCTCAAGTTTTTGAAGTGCCTCACAGCAACGCTCAGATCCTAAATTTTGAAGCACATGCCAATAAGAACATATAGAGGTTTACCAAGTAATCATGAAAGTACAACACAATTACAAAACAATGAAAGCATTACCATTTTGGCATGATACTGATGTCATTATAACATCAGCTCCAAATCCTCTACAACACTCAGCAATTCTTTCATCATCCGTTGCCACAACTAAGGGGGGAAACAAGAGAAATACCAACAATGTTAAAACTACAAGCATGTAACCGCAGATTTAAAGCATCTCAAAAAATATCACATAAAAGTGAGTATAATAACATGACAAGTGTGAAGCCAATCAAGTAAACAAACCTTAAGATAACAAACCAAGAACTATACTGCACAAAAATTATTAGAAAAGGTAAAATAAAAAACAGCAGGCTTGTACTTACCAACATGGTCCAAAGAAGAAGCTAGCATAACTCTTTCCCATGTTCTCTGTAAAAGTAAAATTGTTGATAAAATCACAAAAAAGACAGAATAAATACAGAATGAAGTATTCTAAAGGCCCAAGAAGCTAGTGGTGAGTCTCAGGACGATCTAGTTAAGTATGGTGTAAAACAAGTGTAAGGTAATTTAGGAAATTATATTGATTCTCAACTAACCAAGTGTCAAATTTTAGCATTGATTAATACTGCCCTCTAACTAACATTTCGTTATAGACCCATGGGTACGATAAAAGCTAATTTGGAGTCCCCCTCTCTCACTCTCAATTCAAGCTTCATTGATCTGCTACAAATAATCTCAATGCTCAAACAGATATTGATGGTCAGTAGATTCACTACCATGTAAAGTCAAGTACATCCAGATAAAAGGCCACCCACTTAAGAAAATTCTCAGAACAAACCAGAATGAATTCTTCGGAGAACTCATAGTTCTGAACAGCAGAATAAGCAACCATAAACTCATGGTTTTGGTTAACTTAATAGCCACGCAACAACCATATCTCACATGACTAAACAAGTTGTGCATTAGAGTGTCCAAACTCGTATTAAAATCTAAATTACATCTTACAACTACTTGTACTTTTTTTGTGATAGACATCACAACCCAAGTCCAGAACTATGAGCACGCATAATTCGACGACGTCTCACAATTCCAACGCAACATGCCATTACTATTTCCCATTTGAAGTTTCAGACGTAAGCTCCCACTCGCTCTCTCAGATCCGGTGTTAGTACGCGAAGCAGCTGCACGGGATAAGCATTCGGGGCGTAGGTACGACGGACCTGGATCATGGGCTTGCCGAGGATGGTGGCGAGCGGCTTGCCCTCGAAGCGGGAGGAGGCGAAGCGCGCTGGTATGATGCCCACCGCCCGGCAGCGGAACCCGCCCGGCCGCCGGTAGAGGTAGGCCCCCGCGGCCGCGGCCGCCGCCGCGGCGCCGAGGGCCAGCCCGTGGAAGATCCACGCGCGGCTCCCCGAGCCCGGGGACGAGCAGTCCGACGACGGCGGGCAGATCGGCATCGCGTCGGGCGTCGGCGCAACGGTGGCGTCGATCCCCGCGGCGAACTGTACGAGTGTACGGCCACACAAATGCCCGGCGTGGTGGTATATGTCGTGGAATCAGACTGGCTAGCACAGCCCGGCCCGGTTCACCTATTGGGCCAGCTAGGCCCAAATGGCTCAGATGCAACGAGGATTTTGCGCACCGGTACGGGTCGTACGCATGAAAGCATAAGGATGCAGGCCTATTAATAGTACTAGTACTACCTTATGGCCTACGCTACCTTCACATCTGTTGAAGCCAAATAAATATGATTCACGTGTACACTTAAGACACATTTTCTTTTATCTGAATCTTGTATTCAAAGAAATTAGGTGATGTACAATGGGTTTACATCAGCTATTTATAGTCTTTATCATGAAGAATTTAATCTGATGTAGATGAAAGAGAATAAAGAGAGAGAAATGTGTTGTCTACGATCCTGTAACCGACTGTATCACTAGAACCAATAAGAAAATGTCTTAGGTCTATGAAAACATTAAAAGATTGTGATATCTATAAAGACAAATGAAAAAACAACCCAATGTATGAGCTGTCTATAGATGACATAGAGAGTTGTTATAGACAACAGCAGTCTGTACCATTGTATATACTCTTATGAACGAAAACTAACCCACACGCTTGAAGCACGGAATACCACTGGTCTAAATAATTGAGTTTGTAATAGTTTGGAGTCCAATGATGGTTTGGATGTTGTGAACTGTCACGTTGTTTCGTTAATAAAATGAGCCTCTGTTCAGTGACGGACCTTGAACCAAAACTTAGAGATGGTCGATCATAAATCAATGAAAAAGATTAGGAATTGTAATGGTACTATACACCAAAGGAAGAAATCATTAGTGTCTATAATTGAAATGCTACCACGACTAAATATGGTTAGGACCAACGAAAATTAAAACACACCAGAAAACTACATGTTGCGACCATCACACCAGAAACATAGTCCAATAAAAGATTGACAACATGTATTTTCCATACATAAAATTTTCAAGTCAGGAATGAAGAGTTTTAACCCACCGTATTTTCACAAAATAATATAACAACATTGTTTCTTTGGGGTATCGAAATGCAACTAGCAGTCAGAAACAAGAGAAAAAAATCAATGTTAAGCAACTAGTTAACTACCAAATAAAAAACAAGATTAGTCATACTAATCTATACCAAAAAATAAACTACACCAAACGAATTTGTCCTATACAATTTAAATAAACGTCCACATTGCAATAACACTAAAATCTAAGACGCCATCTTCCAGCCTATCCTCAAACCCGCGAAGCCACTGCAGAACACACATGACATGACTACGCGTATTTCTTAACACAAAGTTGGGTTCCGATCCTGTCAAATCTGGTACGCACGTGATTCCAGATGGACGGTGACGGGATGCGATACTGTGGACGAAAGGGATCAACGGGCCATTGCCAGCCACCTAGCTTCGTTTAACGGCCACGAAAATTTTCAAGCCGCTCCAAAAAAATGGCACCGGATTTCATGTGGCAGAGATGAACGGTGGCCCGTCACCATTCACCAACCCCGTTTTTGTAATTCTCAGAATCCAAGTCAGCGTGACATCTCGTTCCTAGATTCCTCCTTTCCTTTCCTGATGTCTATCCACAAGGCCACCGTGGCACTGGCGTCCACTAGAAACCTAGAATGCAACTTCAATATTTTTGTGGTGGTGCTTGTAGATGCAACTTTCCACCTGGAAATCAACGTTTAAGATTAAAAAGGCAAAACAAATCTTAGATGCAGGTACAGTATCTTAATCCAATAATAAACACGAGTACACAACCTGAAATTGGGTAGACAACAAGATGGATTTGACTTGTCAACAGGGCTTTCTTTTAACTCCAAGTTGCCTAATTGGATTTCTTAAGTCTGTTCATTTTGAATTCGTATACGTTTCTTACGATGTGTACCAAGAGCATGTCAGCCGTCTATAAGTCTTGACATGTAGGATACGAGATGATGTGAAGGATAGAGAGAGCACAGAGAATTGAGCTGTCTCTAATGCAGTAATCGACTATAACACGAGAAATAAGATATATTATATATGGAAGAGTTGTCTATAGGAACATGTAAAAAGAAAATCTACTATAGAAGTTGTTTTTAGTACTATCTATAAATGATATAGAATGATACTATAGATAACAGTTGTTTATACCATTATAAATACTCTAATATGCGGTGGTTGGACTTCTCAAAAAAAAAAGTTCGGGCAGCTGTGGATCCACTCTATAGCTATGAGATCAAATGACCAAACTTCACCTACCAATGCATGCGTAACCGAGACACCTACTATAGGAGAAGCTTACGGATGTGCCAATCAGCTGGCCCAGATGTAGGTTCGATGGACTCGCATTAACGTTAACTCATCGCAAGCATTCATATCGACGTCAACTTTTCATACTAGCTGATCCGCGAAAACCTGTCATGATGTCACCCGTATCGGTGTGCCATGCCAATGTGCCATTCATTTCCCCCACCATGGAAACGCCGGCGAATAGTGGAGGCGGGCGAGCGCCACGCCCACGCCTCACTCGCGGTGCAATAAAATCGGGCGGCCCCGCGCCATTTGACCCGGCACGGATCACGAAACCGTGAAACCCACGCGGCCGCACGAACCAGACCAGTCAAAACCAACCAAAAGACGAGGGGAATCTGACCCGGCGGACGGGGGAAAGCACGCCGCCTCCGCGACCACGAGGGATTTTTTTCTTCTCCTTTTCTTTCCCCACTCCTCCGTATTTATTCCGCGCTCCATCTTGGAACGAACTCGCCTCCCTCACCGCCTCCTTCGCTTTGCTTTACTCCGCTTTTCAAGTCCTCCTTTAGCTTTTACTGCTCTTTTTCTTCGCTTCCACTCCTCCCCACCCACGCCTCCTCCTCCCCCCCCTCTTTCCTCGTCCCTTCCGAGCCCCGGAGCGCAGCCCACCCGGAGGAAACCCTAGCGCAGCCGCCGATCGCCGCCCTCTCGCATGGCGTCCCCGGCACGGCCCGCCGCCACCTCCGTCTCCGGCGCCTTCGGCCTCGCCCCCGACCCCGCCCGGTGCTCCTTCGACCAGACGATCCGCCGAGAGGTAGGTCCCCGCCTCGATCTGCGTGAGATCTCTCTGCCTGCATGGTTGGTCTGAAGTCTGAACCGTGGGTCGTCAGGGGTGCAGTTTGCTGTCTCGTTGTGATTTGTGCGAACGGCGGGGAACGATTGGAACTTATCGTTTGTTGTTCGTGCGTGATGGTGGATTCGAGATTTCGTTGTACCATTTCTAGGTTTAGGATTTTAGATGTGCAAGGTTGTTTGTACTGTTTCTGTTATTATTCTGACCGATTTGAGCAAAGGCCGTGTACGAAACAACCTGCTTTCAGTTTTATGTGGAGATTTCAGGTTAGTTTTGGGTGACTATTGGGATTTGCGGATATTTTGATCTGGTTAGGGCTTCATGGTTCCAGGGCACAAACTGCTAGCAGCAAAAGTTGGGAGATTTGTCCCAGGTGCCTGATGCGGTGGTGCTAGTTTTGGTTAGGTTCTCCCCATATTTGTAATCAAAATATTAAATAAAATGATATTCTAACACATCTCGTTTGTGTCGTGGTACTGTTACATTTACTTCTCTTGCTATTTTTCTAGAGAAAATGGCCAGCATTTTATTTAATTGGTCAAATCATTAGAGAGAATTTACCTGTCTTGTTATTTAGATTCAAAACACATCGCAAAAATAAGCTGCTTTTCAGGGTTGCTTACACTATTAACATGAAATTTCTTGTACAGATCCTCTTGAGCTGAAACCTTGTAGTCATCTATGTTACCCCCTGTTGTGGTCACCTTGTCATGACATATAGATATAGTGGGTCTAAATTCAGAAAGTGTGTATTTCTCAGCTGTGCAACTACGCAAGTATAGCTCGAATGATGCTTACTTTGGCTGTAGATTTGTCAAATCTTTTCTGCTTTTACCTTATCCTGTACCTCTATGGCTATATGCTCGTTGCCTGTGGTCCTCACTATTTTTTCATTCTTCAATGAAGCAGGATTTTCAGGACAACCGTCTGCTCAGGTCATTTGTTAATATCCATGAACAAGAAAATTATTCCAGAGAAATTATAACAGAGGCTATAGAGAACTGCATGAAGAAACAAGCAGATAACTTGGTGCATTCACTGGAGGTCATCAGTGGAAGGCTATCACAATTAGAGTTATATTGCTATAAGCTTGAAAGGTCCATTGGAGAATTACGAAGTGATGTGATGGATTACCACGGCGAAGCAAATCTTAACTTCCGTTGCCTTGAAAAGCATGTGAAAGAGGTATGTCTTTTTTACATTGACATGGATAAGCAGTCACTGAGCATTGAGTATTGAGTACTAACGTAGCTACAAACTAGACAAACTAGACAGTAGAGAAAGGGGGACCCTGTGTTCTCTGTAGATGCGAAGGGGGTAACCCCGGAGATCCTCAAAGGTGGGAAACATTGCTGATATATAGAAAGGTGTCTTTATTGTCTTGAAAAAAGCCTCCCTCTATTACATGGGGAATGGGTTTATTTATAGTGCTACATCTAAGGTACAAGAGATTACAATTGTACCCCTAAAAAGGTCATATAATTGTAGGGCCTGCAGGGTCCTTTCACCCCCTAGGCGTAGCCTTCGATGCATGGCAGACCCTCTTGGGCTTGGTCCACCACTCTTGTACTCTTGGTCCACGAGTAGCCTTTACTCTCTTCGCTCCATGCGGGGGCGGCCCCGTGGCGAAGACCCTCGAGAGCCCCTCGCCTCCTGCAAGATGGTCTAGGGTGGGGGCCCCTTCGCTTCAGGTATGCGGTATCCTTCCGGTGGGGCTGCCTTTGGCAGCCATCGTGCACCCTTTGCCCTGTGCGAGGGGGGTACCTGGTACCCCTCGTCTAGATTGAGGTGCACTCCTGGCTCAGCGCCTTAGGCGGCCTTCGTGTACCCTTCTCGCCTTGCACGAGGGGGTATGTGGTACTCCTTGTCTAGGCCGAGGTACACCCCTGGCTTGGTGCCTTCGGCGGCCTTCTTGATGCCTTTGCCAGATCGTTGGAGCCGGTTGGTTGCCCCTACAACAACTTTTTCTTCTAGGTTTGTTGTCTAAAATAATATGATGCATTAACTAGGTAAAGGTTTATCACCATGAGCTGTGAACATTTAATTTCTAGTTTCTGAATTTGTTGTAAATAGATTTTATTTCTTGTTTCTGATAGGCTAATGTTTGGATCATGGATAAAAACCGGTCTGGTTTTCCCGGTTTAGCAAATTCAAATTCCAGTTTTCGAATTTCGCATGGTTTTTAAGCAAATTTCATCCGAATTTTTTCGGTAATTCCGGTAACCGATCGGTTACCGTTTTCGGCCAGCGACCGGGAAATTGCCCGGTTCCGGGTTTTTTTATCCTGGTTTGGACAATAGTTTTCCATATTATGGTAAAAGACAAATGATGTTGGTTTGAGGTTGAACAAGATAAAGTGCATCTAATGAAAAAATGAGGTATTTTCCTAATTGGATTATGTATATCGAAATGTGATGGGATGTTTTTAGTTTAAACATTTGATATCTGCAAACTAGAATAGTTCTATAAACATAAGCTTCATTTGTAAGTAGGGATTTCTCAGGCATATAATAGCCTGCGGTTTTTAAAGAGCTTATGTTAATAAGGGTACTCCCTCTAGTTGTAGGTGTCGCTGCTCCTGCTCAGTTGTGCATCCAAATCACTGTGGGCTGAATTTTTGTGCCCTAATAGCAGTACACCATTGGCCAGTCATACATTCATTAGCTAAATTAAGATGTTGCACTTATATATTGTATTTGGACACTGCTCTTATATATTGTATTTGGACACCTAAGGTGTTTGGCCAATAATTATTCTATAGATTGTAAGTATATATGAATATAAAGTACATGGGATATTGGGTTCAGGTGCTAAGTAAAACAACAAGTCATCCTAGAGAACAAACACAAACATATAATAGTAACACAAGAAGTTAAGATGTGGTAAGGTTCACAATGTCTCAGACACCGCAACATTTACTTGGCTTGACTTCATGGCTCGACTTTATTGGTCTATGGGCTGTGGAATTTGCTATCTTGCTTTTGTGATGGTTATGGGCCTTATGGCAGGGCTTTTTCAAGAAAAAGCTTGTTTTCCGTTTATATTTTAGTATTGACTGGCAGTCAAGATAAATCTCATAGCTGACATTTAGTGTGCATTTTTTAAAACATTTTTCCCTGAAACTAATGTCTAACTACTGTTCTCATTAACTCTTGTGATCATATTATTAAAAACTAACCAAAGCACTGAGCATCACCCATAACTCGACCTACTTTTGTGGCCAGGTTGAGAAATCTGTACAGCTTCTGCAGGATAAGCAAGAGCTTGCTGAAACCCAGAAGGAACTAACCAAACTTCAAATAGTACACGAGGACTCTGCACAAAAGAGCGAAGATACTGCTTCATCCATTCTCATGACAAAGGAAAATGATGGCAGCTTGCCAGTTGCAAAACACGAGCTTGCTCTTGTGCCGCTGCATCAAGTAAATGCTGTTCAGTCTCCTGCTATGCAATTCCAAAGTTGCAATGGGCTTTTCCTACAGCAACTGGTGCCAGTATCTTTGAGCACCCAACAAGAGCAGCAGCACTTGAACCAAGCCACCATGTACTGTATGCAAAACCAAAGTCATCTTGATCACAGGCAGGCCCAACCATTTCAACCTGCACCTCAATCTGTGCAGCCACATACCCAGAACCCTCAGCCACAGACTGTAGTTGAGGTGCCTCGGATAACTAGTCAGGCACCAGAGTTCTACCTTCAACCTCAGCAGCAATGGCCACATCATAGTGGCCAGCAGGTTCACTCACAACCACAAGCAAGGCAACCACAACCACAGGTGGTTCAACAGCAGCAGTACAACAGTATTCAGCAAGTTCCAGCACAGATGGTTCAACTGCAAACATCTTCTCCACAGGCTCAAAGTGCACCTCAGGTCACACTGTTTTATCCTCCCTACGGATCTCAACCACCTGCTTGTGCTAACACTGAGCCACGCCCTAGAAGCATGGTTGTGCAGCCCTCTTACTCTACAATTTCGTCATCCCAGCGGAAGCATCATGAAGTTGCTCCTATTTATGTGCAAAGTGGCGCAATTTCAGTTCCACTGGCAGAGCATAACCACCAGCATCAGCAGCCGCAGCAACTTCAATCGCTTGGCAATGGCTTATTTGCACCTCAGCTTAGCAAGGTTGGTCTACGTGGTGTTGCATCATACACAGTACAAGGGAGTGCTCAGACCTACAGCAATACTTATGGAAACCCTTCCAACAATGCTTCTAGTGTTGTTGCTGTCTTCCCTCAACAAGCACAGGCCAGTGCTCCGATGGTGCTTCAGCATTTAGGACCGCAGGCTGTGCATAATCATCCGGTAGACATGGTTGAAAAGGCTGCTCGAATGGGTTACTGAAAGAATCAAGTTGAGAGCTTGACACTCCGGATGGTGACGCCAGGCCAGCCTGTAGAGTTCAGCACCTTGCATGACAGGCTGAGCTCTGGTGGCCATGCGGTGACTCCACAGGCATGGTCTGGGTAGTGGAGATGGTCAAGTCAGTATGGAATCACTCCACGCGCTCGTGACTTATTCTTGTGATATATTGTGTGATATTTTATTATCATCGGAAGCTTTTCAGCGTCTCTATGCTATTCCCTCTGGCATCTTTTTATCAGCCAGCAGATTGGTACATATCCTCCAGCTTATTTTTTCCAGCTGGATGATTGAGATGATATAAGACTGCTAGGTTAGTTAAATGATGATTGTTGGCATCTGTCCTAATTTTACTGGACATATATGCTTGTGTAACCTGTTGTGGACTTGCATATGCATGTTTGCAATATAAAGATATGAGAAATTTGTTGTTTTTTCACTTTCTTGTTGAATGCAAGACTATCGGTTTATCTGCTCTTAGCAATGGCATTGCTGGATTAAACAGTCTACTGCCTTGTGTTGACCATTTGTTTGCCATTTACTGTCCATACTTACTGTGAGAAATTTGAAAGGGTTGTCCGAATCTCTAGTTGTAGGAAAGAAGGTTTTTGAATATTAGATTTGATTTCTAACCGTCAAAAAATCTTTCTTGATCACATCAAACGAAACCTGTATGGCCGTATAACAAAAACAAGTTTTTCCTTGTTTTCACAATACAACAAAAATGGTAAACTGGCAACTTGTTTTTGCCAAACAAGATATTCGTTCATGGTCTTAACAACCGGGCATAGTTATAAAATCCGGACCGTACCGACAGTTGAACCAGAAAAATTCGGATCTATAAAATCCGGACTGTACCGACAGTTGAACCAGAAAAATTCGGATCCAGAGGTTTGCCGGATCAAACACACAAAACCGGAGATGCAATTGATCTGGTAAAACCCGGCCAACCCGCCGGTTTTGCTTGACTAAGCCGAGTTTTGCTCGTGAGGACGAAAGACAAAAAATCCAATGAAAGTTTTCAAGACAAAACTAAATGACATATTTATACTCTGGGTGTTATTAGATTTTAGTAAAAAGCCTGTTGTGAAATTGGCGGCTGCACAAATAATTTTCATCTTCTCACTCTCTCGTTCCGATCGGTAGCTCTCTGTTTTCTGCTCAGCTTCGCCTTCGTTAGCAAGATACTATGTATTTTCGTGCTTGCTTGCTTGCTTTGATTCTTAACTCTCTGGTTAAGATGTAAGGGTTAGATTTTTACTATTTTATTTTTAAATTAAAGTAATATATAGTTAAATTTTAAACATATACCATGCGGATTTTATAACTACGCAACCATGTAAAATCTTGTAACATTTTGTAGTAGCTATTATTTTAGCCCATTAGTCGAGCAAGGGTTGGCACTGGCGGAGCTAATCAGGGCCAAAGAGGGTTACTTGTTGATTTTTTTCTTTTCGAAGAATGTAGCAATTGAATTGAAATTTGAACCTGTCTTCTTACGACCAGATCTTTTTTCTAGCGGCATAAAGATGGCCCTCTAATTCTTTATTGACGCTCCGCCACTGAGGTTTGGAAGCCTGTCAGTATCTGACACAGTCACACAAACATGATTCTGACAATGCGACCTCTTCTAGCCTGCTGTCGACTATCGAATCATCGATCATATAGAATAAAAAAAAGAAAAATAATAATAAATTCTTAAAAGAGGAAGAGAATAAAACTGCTATTTATTGCAATGAACTGACTGTTACAGAGTGGTGGACTAGCTCTAATTACACATAGTGTATTGCTTGCTACTACTCTAATTATCTTCATATCGCGGAGTCTTGTCTGGATTCAAAGGCAGATGTTGAATGCTTGATTGCCCCGATTGGGCTTGGATACCTTCCTACCGTTTGTATTCTCCTTTAAATAACTAACGAAGTGGTGACAATTACTCCTGAAAGAAGCTCCCTTTAGAAGTGTCGTGTCTGGTCGGAGAACTAGTGACAGTTAGAGAAATACCAACAGCGGTTGGTATTAGTGGAGACAATAACTACATGGTGGTTATTGCCAGTGACTTAGAGCCGGAAACGTCGTGTGGTTTAGAGCAATTGAGACATGTTCCATTTGTCACACATAAGGGATGTACTTGGAACCAGGTCCAAGTGCCAGTTTAAAGCTTTTACAAGCAGCTATCTAGTTGAGTAATGGGTATAGGGTCCCCTCCGACCAGGTTATTCGTAGAACAGTCTCTGGATTTCTAACGACCACGGGGTCGTTAGCTTCGAGGTTCACGACCACATAAGGTATGTGGTTATTAATTAATATTTAAGAATTTAATCCTCGTCAGCTAGCCCCTGAACTTTAAGTGAATTTGTAATGTGAACCTTTTTTCGATGAAATCTGTATCGGAACAACCCTCATTTAATGGTGTAAATAATGAGGTGGTCTACAATCACTTTAAAGTTGAGAAACCGTCTAGGAAACTAAAGAAGTTTCTGCCCTTTTGGCTTCGGGCAATTCCCACTTGCAGTTAAGGAAGTGCGGCTATAAAATCCCTTAGTGCGCCGACTTAGGGTTTTTAAGCTCTCAGTTTTCCTTGTCTTTTCATCTTTTCGTGCATATCCAATAATGTTGGATTCAATCACCAACTGGCCCGTCTCCGATCTGAGCATGAAGAAGCTCAGGAGCTTGGAGAGGGCTTTTGTAAGTTATTTGTTGAGCTCTTCAAAGGTGTCGTTTTTCTCCTTAGTTCATTCGAAACTTTCGTATTTTTGAAGAAATTTAAAGAAATATAACCCTTTTTCTCTTAACCGTCCTATGAAACGACTTAGTGCTGCCGTACAGTTGGTTAGTTTTTGGACTTCTTTCTTTGTGGTCGGAGGGCGCATCTGGTCGATGATCGATATTTTTACTGGATTTGCTTCAATGCCTCTAGCCAAAACTAGGAATCCAAGAAGCCTTCCAAATAAAACTCCGAACACACACTTCTCCAGATTTAACTTAAGGTTGTGTCTTCTTAAGTTAATGAAGGTTTTGTCGAGATCAGAGATGTGATCACTACCATTGATGCTCTTTACAACAAAGTCATCAACATAAGCTTTCAAATTTTGACCTATCTAAGGACTAAAGGTTTTTTTTTTGCATTAACCTCTGAAAAGTCGCACCAGTATTTTTGAGACCGAATGACATCTTGACATAACAGTAAGTGTCTTATGTCGTGATAAAGGAAGTTTTATCTTCATCATTTTTACTCATATTAATCTGGTGGTATCCTGAGTTCGCATCTAAAAAACATAACAATTCACACCCGGAGGTAAAATCTACAAGTTAATCAATGCGTGGAAGGGAAAAGTCATCCTTCGGACAAGCTTTTTCAAGATATGTGAAGTCAATACACATTTGTCATTTTCTATTACTATTTCTAACCATTACAGGATTGGCGAGCCACTCTGGGTGGTCGACTTCACGAATAAACCCAGCCTTGATAAGCTTGTCGATCTCCGACTGGATTGCCTTCTTTCTATCTGATGCGAAGCGTCTTAGTTTCTGCTTGACCGGTTTCTTGTCAGGCCGGAGAGCTGGTCTGTGCTCGATCACCTCCTTGGGGACTCTGGGTATGTGGATGTCTGCCAGGCGAATACATCCAAATTGGCTCGAAGGAAGGAGACGTGTGACTCTTCCTATTTAGGATCGAGTCCTGCTCCAACTAGTACCTTTTGGGCGGTTGTGTTAGCATTTTCGGGTCCAGACGACGTTTTGATGCTTCCGGAGAAGCGCCCTTGTCGAGTAGAAACTCTTTGGTCTGGTCGGAGGGTTTTGGGGCCATCTTTGGTGTTGCGTGCTTGACCTGCATGGAAGGTGCATTAGTATCCCTGGTCGAAAGTTCATCGACTAGTTCTAGGGATTTTCGATCGCATGTGTATGCCATTGTTCTATCCTCTCTAACTGTAATGACCCCTTTTGGTCTTGACATTTTTAAATTTTGATAACCATAATGCGTGGTTATCAGGAATTTTGCTAATGCTGGACGACTAAGAATTTCATTGTACGCGGTTTCAAAAATTAACTACATCAAATGGGATCTTTTCTGTTCAGAAGTTATCTGGTCTTCAAAACGTAACCGGTGGGGAAAGCTGCCCTATCGGTTTGGCGGTAGATCCAAGAACTATGCCATGAAAGGCATATTTCACAGGCTTTACTTTGACCTTGGAATTTGTGTTTCTTCTAATGCTCTTGTAAACAAGATATTCAAAGAACTACCACAATCTGTCAAAACTCGATTAACTTTACAATTATTAATAGTAGGTTCAACAACAATAGGGAACCTACCTGATTGAGTTGAAGGGATGTGGCAGTCTTCTTTGCTGAAGGAGATTACTGTATGCGAACACTTGGATAGCTTGGCGGTGATCGGAGACTCGGCGAGGTTCACTTCCCGCTCCACGGCCTTCAGATTGCGCCTTGATTCGTACGAGGAGGATCCGCCGAAGATCATGTCAACAGTGTGTTGTGATTCCTAGTACTCCATGTCTTCATCATCATCCTTGTCCTTTTTGGAGCTTTGTTCTCCAAGCTCCTGTATAGAATCGAAAGGTCTTTTACCTGTATAATAATCCTCCAGCTTCTTTTACCAGGCTCGACAGTTGCACAGATTATGCCCTACCGCCTGATGAAGTGAACATTACTTCTTATTCTTTTTATATTTATTGGTCAGAGCTTTCACTTTGTTCCTACCGGAGTAATCTTTCTTGCCCTTGGTAAATTTTTCTGGAATCGTAAAGACCTCCTTGTTACTAGGCTTGTGATTCTTCTTACTCTTGAGAGATTTCTTGTGCTTTTTCTCTGGTTTATCCATGCCATATTGAGGGATCTTTTTCTCTTCGATCGATGGTATTGTTCAATTCGACAGCTTCACTAGCGGTTGCATACATGTTGGCTATGTCGAAAAGCTCGACGGTCGTTCGTGGAGGATTCATTGCAATGTCCTTCGTAAACCGCCGGTTCCTCAATCCTGTTTTAAAAGCTTGGATTACAGAAGAATCTGCAACCTCTAGAATAGAGTTACGGACATAACTAAACCTCTTGATATACTGACGAAGAGTTTCGTTAGGTTCATGCCGGATCCGATGAAGGTCATCCTTTTTTTCACAGTGATCGTACGTCCCCTAGAAGTTTGTGATTAAGAGATCGTAGAGTTGCTCCCGAGTGTATATTGATCTGACCGGTAGGTTAAGCAATCAGCTACGGGCGAATCTTTTAAGGACCGTGGGCAAGTAGTTTGCCATCACGTTGTCATCACCACCACCAGCTCTGATGGCGATGATATAAATCTGGAGATATTCTAATGGTTTTTGAATCTCATTGAACTTCTCCATGTTTGCTGATCAGAATTTATCCAGCTAACAAACTGTTTGGAGTCCTGCTAAGAATGCTTGACAGTCCGTAATCAATAACACCTTCTTTGAAAAGAAACCAAATTATATTCGTTTCGACTATTGGGCCAGTGACCGAGACCTCGACCACATCAATGACCATCCCGTCCTGATTTTATAGCCAGGCAACCAGGTAAAATCTAGTAACATTTTCGCCTCATGTCTAGGCAATTGCATAGTATCTATTATTTTAGCCTATTAGTCGAGCAAGGGTTGGCTTGGCACTGGCGGAGCTACTCAGGGCCAAAGAGGGTTACTTGTTAATTCTGTCTTCTTGAAGAATGTAGCAATTAACTTGAAATTTGATCCTCTCCTCTTATGACCAGATCTTTTTTATAGCGGCATAAAGATGCCCCCTCTAATTTTTTTTCGACGCTCCGCCCCTGAGGCTTGGAAGCCTGTCAGTATTTGACACAGTCACACATATATGATTCTGACAATACGACTGCTTGTAGGCGTTTGAGTTCTGATCTTACAAAATAAAATAAAAAATAATAAAAAGTTCTTAAGAGAGAATATAACTACTCTTTATTGCAATGAATTGGCTATTATAGAGGTGCTTTTGATAGGGCTATGCACCAGCTCTAATTACACTTTGTGTACTACTTGCTACTATTCTAATTGTCTTCAGATCGCAGGGTCTTGTTTGGATTCAGAGGCAGATGTCGAATACTTGTTTGCCCCGATTGGGATTGGATGTCTTCCAGCCGTTTGTATTTTTCTTTAAATATCTGATGAAGTAGTGACAGTTACTCCTGAAAGAAACGCCCTTTAGAAGTGTCGTGTCTGGTCGGAGAAACAGTGACAGTTAGGGAAATACCAACTGATTAGCGGTTGGTATCAGTGAAAACAATAACTACATTGTGGTTATTACTGGTAACTTAGAGCCGAAAACGTCGTGTGGTTTGGAGTAATTGAGACACATGCTCATTCGTCACACGGAAGGGATGTACTTGGAACCAAACCAAGTGTCAGTTCAAAGTTTTTACGCGCAATTATCTAGTCGAGTAATGGGTATAGGACCCTTTCCAACTAGGTTATTTATAGAATAGTCTTTGGAATCTTAACGATCACGGGAGTCGTTAGTTTTGAGGTTCACGATCATATGAATTATATAACTATTAATTAATATTTAAAAATTTAACCCTCGTCAGCTGCTAATGCGCTAATGCCTCGTAGGTGGTAAGGATCCTGCAGCGTTTTCAGATGGGAACTGATGAGCCGCCGTGTCATGTAGACGGAAGCAGCAAACTTGCTCAGCAACCACGCAAACGCTTAGCACATGCCAATCCTCGTCTTGAGCAGTCGTGGTTTGTCTAAAAACTTGAAATTACAGTTATCTTCGGCAACGCCACCGGGCAATATTATCAAAACGGAGACAGATGCTAATCTAAAAAAAGGGAGACAATTAGACAGACGCTCGTACCGTTATCAACAGCGCGGAAACCTCAATTTGTTCATGATACAGAATTTGTCACGAAAAAGAGGCGGGAGCCTTGGTCCAAGCACAATGTAGACTTAATCTTACAATGTGCTGGCGTGCAAGGACTTCACCTCCAAATCCAAACAGTTCTGCACTTTGTTTATTGCTCCCCACACAAGTGACAAAATGCATAGCCTTCTGCTGTTGCATAACATAATTATTATGTTGGTACAACAAACAAACCAATGCTTCTAAACATAGAAGCGGTACAAACACAACAACGATCTACATAGATATCGTAGGCTGATCGCGGATTGTGATGTAACTGAAGATACAGACCGGCTACAATAGCTTGAGATACCGCATGCCCACATCAACTCTGCACCTTACTGGAGGAAACCAAGGCTAGTATAATATTTGCAAATCTGCACCAGGAAGCACCCATCTAACGATAGCTTAGGCACATCTTGATTTATTAGTCCCCAAATACAGTAGAGAGCAGCAGGTCTTGCACAAATGTTGCTCTGACGCTGGCTTGTTTCCGTTTTTGCTCCCTTTCTTCACTTGTGAGGGATGAGTCAATACTGCCAAGGAAAAAAGGAGCAGATGACTGAAATGTAAAGTTTCACTAAATGATTCGAAGTGGTCGCCCTGAAAAACCATTGCTTCAGTGATACACTTCCTAAATGGTCCTAAAGATGCAAGAAGTGAAGAAAAAGTTTGTTGCTACATGCTGCTTATCAGTCAAACCAACTTGCTTCTGCTGGACCTACTTGTTCAGTGCAAGGCTGTCATCAATAGAAAACATTGGACTATCTAGAAGAGTTCAAATTCTCATGGCCAAACCAGATTTCCTGCTTCTGAATGAACTCTGCTAAAAATGTACTCAAACAAAGCATTGCCACAAGGCATAAGAAGAACAGTGGCCACAATGACAGTTCTCTAAAAATCTATGATAACTAGACAAAAGGATCTAGAGAAGTAAGGTTTTGGTGTTTTGCAAAAGAGCACAGTGGAAGAAGATGATGACTACAACCTTGACTATATCCACAAGAACCACAGCAGTGTTTCTATCTAGCATGAGTTAATATATACCTTAACTCCCATAGCTGAGCAGGCGTCTCTTTTACCACGGATGTATCATCTGGGATGGAACTACGTGGTTTTGATGTTTCCTCGGGATCTGATGTTGGGAAGCTAAGGCCAAATGATGACAGAAGAGGATCAGCTGAAATATTTGTAGTGTTATGGTTGCTTGACCTATGTCCACCACCCCCTAGAAGCGCCTGCAACTGGGCTTGATCTCGGCTCAGCAAAGAAAGGGCCTGGCTGCCAGGAATAATAAATCTGCGTAGCCTGCGACGATTCTGTAGGTGGTCCAAAGTTAAAGAAGGTTACACAAAAAACTTTTCTAAACCGAACACGAGATATTTTTATGCATCAGTTTGAGAAGCCATGGAATAAATGTACCCATAGGGGGGGAGTACCTTCAACAAGTACCCATGTTGCACAGTGACATGATTAAGCATGTCTTTTGTAATCTTATCAGAGCAAATAGGGCAAGGCTGAAATGAGGGAGGGAAACCATCAGAACAAGAAAGCAACACGTGATATAGATTACTATACTATAAGTATACAACATAGGTAAAAACATCATAAAGTTTCGAAATTTCATCTATATGTCAGATATATAGAAAGTTTGCAGTAAACAGATAAACACCAGGCCAATTTACTCCAGGTAAAGAAGAGAATCCTCAGTCTACATGCAGCAGACAACAATTTGATTTCTCTTCAATCATTTTGTGTTACCAATAAATAAGAATGTTCCCATTCGCCTCTCCTAATGGATAGAATGGTCTCTACACTCTGCATCACAAGGTTTTTTTTTTTGAAACAACGCAAGGAGAGTTGCAGACATGAAAAGTGATTGCACAGGAAGAGCTAGACTCCCCTTCACTTCATGTTCCATAATAGCCTCTCGAGTTTTAACTAAAATGAGCTGTTAAACATATGAAATTCAACTTTCTTGCGAAGCTCATTACAGATACTTTCGTAGAGGTAGAGAGGCAGAGACTCGCAACTGGAGACTATTCTTCGGATCAAACTAAAATCTTTATCCTCCTAATTCCTATTTCCCAACCTTCTTCTAGGCACAGTTTGCCAACCCAAGCACTCAAGACATAAGAGTTTCCACCTTTTTTTCCATCTCCAAATTTTATGGTCAGTTTTCTGCTCCAAGAACACTAACCAAGGCCAAAAATCCTACCGTTTTTGCATATCCCAAATTTGAAGTTTCAATTAGAGAGACCGGAGCTTTTTTGCATACCCCTTCTAATGCCCAAGATACTAGAGATTAAAAAAAAGACTCGTTCTTCAGGTCAACATCCTCACCAGCTACGAGCTCATTCTCCAGGTACAAAGTTCATATTCTCTAATAATCCAAGCAACAGATTTAAGGTACTCACCGCCGCGTGGGGCTCGAAGGGGTGCTCCTCCTCGAGGTGCGCGCAGAGGGAGGCGACGTCGTGGTCCTCGTAGCAGTAGGGGCACGCGAACTCCGGCCTCACCTCCTCATCCATGTCCAGCTCCTCCATCCCCGCCCGATCTGAACCCACCAAACCAAGCCCAAATCAAGAAATCACAAACCCCCAGGAAACAAATCCACAGAACAAAAGGACAAAGAATCCCAGGGGAGTGGTCGCCGCACCGCCGTGGCCGAGCTGCGCCTCGTAGAACCGCTTCGCGGCGGCCAGGCGCGAGATCCAGTGCTCCGAGTCCATCGATTCCGCGCGGCTAGATAAGGCTTCTCGCTTCCGCTCCCCTCCTATTCTCCTCCTGCGGTGGTCTTTGCCTCTCCTCTCCTCGACTGCACACGATCAGCTCGTGGCTTCTGCGACGGGGCGATTCGAATTGGAGCTCGGCAGATTTCTTCCTTGTCGAGGAGAGGAGCTGAAGTGGAGGGGGAGGAGGAAGCTTTTCTCCCTCTTATCGGGACGTGAGATGTGAGGGGAGAGGGAGGACCGGAGGAGTGAGGACTGAGGAACGGAGGTGCCGCGGTTTTTTTTTTTTTTCTTTTTCGCCACCCGGTCGGCGTCGACCAGCCGGTTGCTCGTGTCGTCGTTCACCCCTCACCGGCTGTGAAATTATGCCGCGAATGCCGAGTGTGGCAAGGGAACAGCCCCACCAACGTGCCAAAACCGCGTAGGCGTTACCGTACGGGGTGGGGTGGATTCGGGGGTAAATTCGCTGGGGCCGTGCGCATGCAGCATCCGTGAGTGACACCGGTGTCCCAGCAGCGAGCGGTCAGGTTTTACATTATTACCCCTCGTGGCGCGGCCGCAAAGAGGTGGGAGGTTGGCGCGTGGGAGAGTACGGGATGCGCGGGCCGTGCAGGTTACGGTGGTAAACCGGGGCCCCGGGGTGGCTAGCGGTCGGCACACCGCGCACGGTCGGCGCGTGGCCGCGACCTTCGGGGTAGAAGAGACGTGTGCCGGCAACAGCGGGGAGGTTGGGCGTGGCGGCGTCCGATGCTTGCGTGTGCGTGTTGGGTTTTGGTGCCTCGTGCTCAGTAGCAGGCAGTCTTAGTAGTAGCATCAGGCAGTCGACAGAATGCTGTCGGTAACTCAAAACTAGACAGTGAAATCTTCGTCTAGAAGATAGATCTTCCGGGATAAAAACGCAATGGACAATATTTCTCTAAGTCAACTGTTAAGTACGAGTAATTTATATCCTGATCAATTAAGATTTAAAGAAATGCGCTACAAGAATTCTTATACGAATTCTAATAGTATTATGATTTCTAATTCCTGTTGGAGGGGAACTAGGTGGCACTATATAAAACCATAGTTATGGAGAATACAAAGTCACAACTCATCCAAAACAAGAGGTGCACAAGATGATAGATTATTCTTTAACATTAGATTCTTGTATAAGGTAAGAATCCAAGACTCCTAAAAGGTTCGAGAGAGTTGTGAGAGATCGATAATCCCCGATACACTTTTGAGATTGTGCTTAAAGAATTTGTGATTGTCTTCACCAAATCTTTCTCTCTCGTCGTGATTATTTTGTTGTTGTTATTTGGTTCTTTATATGGGATTCATCTATTTCATTATTAATACTTGACGAACATTAAAATCTTTATGTATTATTTTATATATACAATACATGATCATATATCTTCGTGGTCGTAACCCCTAAAGCTAACGACCCATATGGTCGTAAGGATTCTAGAGGTTACATAATGGGTACTCTAGTCATATAAGGTCCTGCACCCAATCCCCGACCAGATGACTGCTCATGAAAACTATGAACTGAATCCAAGTGTATTCCTTATCGTGTGATAAATGAAACACATGGTATATTTACTCCATACCACGCGATGTTTCATGGTCCTAAGACGCTGACAATAGCCTCTATACAGTTAGGTATCTCACATACACTAACCGACGATCAGTTACTATTTCGTTAATTGTAACCGACCCTCCGACCGGACGCTCCACTTCCAACAGGAGTCTTCTCCAAGAGTAATTGTCACATCTTCGATGTTTATTTAAAGACGAAGCACGGAGAAACAAAAACATCGGATTGAAGCATCACAATCAACATTAGATTCATATTTCAAGTCTGATTCAATAGCATAACAAGCACTACTTATAGACTTTCCCCTTACACGCATTGATCAACTTATAGACTCTACTTCCGGATGCGAGTTGTTAAGTTTTTAGATGCGTACTCAGGGTACCACCAGATTAATATGAGTAAAGATGATGAAGAAAAAATATCTTTCATCACGCCATATGGCACTTACTGCTATGTTAAGATGTCATTAGGTCTCAAGAATACTGGTGTGACTTTTTAGAGATTAATGCAAAAAAAAACTTTTAATCCTCAGATACGTCAAAATCTAGAAACCTATGTTGATGACTTGGTTGTAAAAAGCATCAACGCTGGCAATCACATTTCCGACCTACACGAGACTTTCAACAACTTAAGAAGATATAACCTTAAGTTAAATCCAAACAAGTGTGTATTCGGAGTTTCTTCTGAAAAGCTTATTGGTTTCCTAGTTTTGGTTAGAAGATTGAAGCGAATCCAGCAAAAATATTGGTCATCGACCAGATGCGCCCTCTGACCACAAAGAAAGAAGTTCAAAAATTAACCGGCTGTATGGCAGCGTTAAGTCGATTTGTAGCACGGTTATATGAAAAAGGGTTACCTTTCTTTAAGCTTCTTCGAAAACACGGAAGTTTCGAGTGGACTAAAGAAGCAAACGATCACATTGAGGAACTCAAGAGGTACCTTACGAATGCTCCGATCTTAGTATCTCCAAGATCGGGAGAAATATTGCTGATTTACGTGGCTGCAACGCCACAAGCAGTCAGTGGAGTACTGGTTGTAGAGCGTAACAACATCCAATGACTGGTATATTATGTAAGCGAAGTCTTACATGGACATAAAGAAATGTACCTATAAGTACAAAAGTTGCTATATGGTCTCCTTATGTCTTTAAGGAAACTAAGACATTACTTTCATGCCCACAAAAGTGATCGTACCTACCGGATATCCCCTTGGTCAAGTTCTCGAAAAACATGGAATCTTCAGGACGAATAGCAAAATGGGAGGTCGAGCTTGGGGCGTTCAACCCCCGCTTCATCTCACGAACAACAATTAAGTATCAGACAATAGCATAATTCATTGCTGAATGGACAAACCCTAAACCCACCCAAGGGCCTGAGTATGAATGCCACGACGAGTGGACAATGTACTTTGACAGCTCCTTAGTGTTGAAAGGCTCGGAGGTTGCAGTTGTCTTGATATCCTCTACTGGAGAACACATCAGATATGCTATTCAGTTAAACTTTTCTGCCACAAACAATGTGGCATAATACGAGATTTACTAGTAGGACTCCGAGCAGCCAGAGCGCTTGGGGTTTGCATATTACTAATGAAAGGCGATTCTTAGCTAGTAGTTAATCAAGTCAGGAAAAAGTATCAATGATCAAGTACCAATATGTCATCTTATTTGGCGGAAGTACGAAAACTCAAAAAGGACTTCTTCGATTTTCAGATCCAACATATTCCTAGAAAAGAAAACTTTCTGGCATACCAGTTGGCACGGATGGCTTCCACAAGGTCACATGTCCCACTCGGACTTTTTCTCGAGTAACTCGAGTAACATATTCCTAGAAAAGAAAAAGTCATATGAAGAATAAGGGAAAGAGCAAAGGCCCGTGTGTATGCTATCTTTGTGACGAGAAATGACATATGATAAAGAACTGTCTAAATTTGAAGCAAATGAGGGGAGCAAGTTCAGTGACGATAATGAAAGTTGATTTGGATGTACTGGTCATCAGTCAGTCAGGCACTTCTCATGAATGTGTATTAGATTCAGGTTGTTGCTTCCATATATGTTCGGCGAGGGAGATATTTGACGAACGATCTTTACGCCGGACACATGGAATTGTTCACTTAGCGGATTGCAAGGAGCATGCAATTACTTAGGTAGAAGTTACATTAGAGATGTATAATTGAGCACATCGCACATATGCGGGAGTTCGGTATGTTCTTGACTTAAAGAATAATCTCATATATGTGAGGTCGCTTGAACTCGAAGGTTGTGAGTTACCACTTCGGGGTGGGGTCACGCGAGTTACTTGAAAAGGGCAGGTAATCATGAAAACTATCTAGAACAATGGAAGATATCGATTGATGGGTAATCATAAGGGAAGAACAACCAATGAGAGGTTTGATATTTAAAAAATCTTGATCAAGAGAAGAAAATTATGCCGTCAACGATAGGTACCCATATCTCATCTTCAACTATGTGCGGAATTGCAAAAACGGTTGCAAAATCTAGATTGCACAAATGTTCGAGTTGTTGGAAGAAGGAAGACGTAATGGGACCAACCACGTAGTACCGACAAGCAGGTGGAGCTCGAAGACAGTAAAAACCTATGCCAAGGAGGGTTGTAGGAACAGAAGGTGTAGTTAGCCAAACTACACAACAAAGGAGCTCCCATGTGGAGTTTTCGAGCGGGCTAGCTCGGATACCGACATGCACATTGTCGTGATGTGCGTGAGCCCTGTAGTAGGAACACCCCCAAATATGGAAGAAAAAAAACAAAAAAGGTGGATCTGACTTGGAGCGGGTTTTTGAAGGAGCACGGTGCCTTCAACGTATAAGAGTCAAGGTGGAGATTGTTAAGTATAGGTGACTCATATCCTAATCAACTACTACTTTGAGAAGTGTGCTACAAGAATTCCTATATGAATCCTAATAGAGTTATGATTCGTACTTCCTTTTGGATGAGAACTAGCACTATATAAAGCCATTCATGGTGCAAATGGAGAACATAAGCCACAAAACAACTCATCCAAGTAAGAGGTGCACAAGAGGATTAGAGACTAGGTTATTTTTTTAACATTAGATTTTGCACAGGGCAAGAATCCAAGAGTCCTAAAAGGTTTGTAAGTGTTGTAAAAGCAACAACCCCTTTTACTTTTTTTGAAGTTTTTCTTAAGGAATTTGTGGTCGGTTTTGTCAAATCTTTCTCGCGTTGTTGCTATCTGGTTCTCTCTACCGAATTCATCAACTTTGTTCTTAGTATCATATACGCTCGTGTCGTATATCATAATTCAGATTCGAGCTGAGAGCTGCGACGCATAAGAAAATCTATAGATTAAAGACATGATAACAACCCAGTGGAACCGATTCCTTTTAGATCCTTGATGCAGACCAGAGCTATTAAAATTGCCCTATTGGAATTTAAATTATCTCCTCGTGAAAGTTAACTCGAAAGTTTAATGGATCACAACTTTCTCGCTTGTACTTGTGTGAGAGCAGGTGTCGCTAACGTGTTGAGAAATGATTGAGAGAAAAAGTCTTCTTTATTATGATCTTGTACATGTATATATACATGAAGAAAGGGTGGCAATAAAGTAAGGTGGCAATAAAGTAAGGTGTCATGAAAGGGTGGCAATAAAGTAAGGGATGTAAGTTACAAACAATGTTTTGCACATTGGGTATTGTTTCACAACAAGCTTTATCGATAGGACACGGTCGACATCACAAGATATCGTATACATGAGAATGAAATATATAAAGGATGGTTGTATTATCGCTTTCTTCCTAGCACGAGGTCGGAGTCTTTCTCCGCCTCGCGTGTTCATCAAGAGTGCGCTTTAGTGTCTCTTTGTTTCGATCGTGTTTCTCGAGAAGCGCTGATTGTGCTCAGTGATTTTTCAACTCGTAGATTGAACTGCTAGATTTTTCTCGCTTTGATGTTTAACCGCTTGGCTTTTAGGTAGGTCATTGTAGTTTTTTATACGAGAAATGCTCTGAAATATCTATGAGGATAATAATAGCTTGTTTGATACCGCTTAAAATAATTAACAACATTTAACGATATCTAATAACATTTAACAACTATTAACAACTATTAACGATACTAGCATAATTGATGAGAACTACCACAATAAACGATAACTACCGATATTGACCGCGATTAACGATAATATACCGTAAACAACACAATAAACTACGATTAGTGTATTTAACTACAATTATTACAATAGATATTTATTATAACAAATAATTATTACATAAATAATTATTACACACAATTATTACAGTTAATAATGATTACAACAATTATTTCATTTACAAAATAATGAATACACACAATTTTTTCATGAGTCATTATTTCATGGAAAGAAGAAGAAAAATACAAATAATTATTACAATAACCATTTATTACAAGAATAATTGTTAGATAAATAATTCATACCCCCTCCACTTTTTCCTTGAGTTGGGACCGGCATCGGCAGTTTTAGGCACTCCTACCCTCCACGTACCCCCAAAAAATAAAACTAAATTTTGCTCATGTACATTGAACTGCCCCTCCATGTAAATTTATTGGATAAAACTAAAATTTGCTCATGTACACTGCCAACATTTCCATGGACAAACAGACAAGTAATAGCAAGTACAAACACAAGCAGAGGATAACTGAGTCACTGAACTGCACAACCTAGGAGAACCGCAAATGAAATGAAGTGAAGTGAAAATATCTCAAGTCAACTATTCCTAGTTCATAAAACAATCAGTGAAGGCAATTGTGGACAATTTTTACATAGACACAAACATTGAACATTGCATTAACAATCATGAAGGCAATTATGGACAATTTGTATCAATTTAGTCAGATATGTAACAGAACATGCATTAATAGATATAATTACAATAAGAGTAACCGAACAAATTTCTATAGATATTGAGGCATCTAGAGTTACATCATAGCCATTGTAAACAGCTTCATAGTCACAAAGCATAGGTTGCTATCTAATTACTGACTTAGAACCATAATATCAACATATATATGCGCTTAATAAAATTTCTACAAGCACATGTACTACAATTAGGGCAATAAGGATTTAGACGATTTCACTATGAAAGTTAGGCTCTTAATTATGAACCACCTGATCTAAATCTAACCCATTAACCCATTATCATATAGAATTACACACGACATCTTGTATCTCGATGCATTACTAATGTCAAGAACTTGTATACTTAATGTAATCTTTCTAGATAATGCCACTCATATCAACAAAAAATATAAACTCTCCTATGTTGACATGTTTCCTGATTCAATCTAATAGAAACTTCATGTATCACGTAGAAAACATGAAAAATAAATTCAATTGACAAATAGGCCATCTTCTTTAAGTAGCAATGGCAGTGGCATATATCAATCTACGAAAATATTTCAGTTAAACTATATCAACTTGTGGTGAACTACTTTGATAGTACAAACATCCTAAGGGGGATTTACAAACATCTAAGCACGGAATCATCTGTATAGTACAAGAACCACAGGAAGAAGGGGTAAATCCTAATTCCAACTTGTAATTTATTTCAATTCAGTACCAAATTCCACTGCAAAACTCATGTAACCTGTTGGGATTCTGCACTAAATGACAATTCAAAAATTCTACCACGTAAACTAGTATGCCATGCAAGCAAGATATCATAGAACGTTATCACCAAATGCGCAGCAAATGAAAGAAGAGTTGGAGCAACCGATCCAACGAAGAGCGCGCGATGTAGTAGTCGTAGTCGATCGTCCAACGCCATCGATCGCTCGTAGTCGATCGTCCTCGTAGTCGATCATCTCCTCGAGCAACCAATCGAGTTCCTCGCCAAGGTCAGATCATCCTTAAGCGCAAAGAACAACCGCAGAATGGAAGGCAATTATGGACAATTTGTATCAATTTAGTTGTATATGTAACGGGAACATGCATTAATAGATATAATTACAATAAGAGTGGGTGAATAGGCGGTTTTAAAAACTTCTTTAGCTAAAACCAATTTCTAATGTGGAAGCTGATAACATACTATTTTGCACAATTAAGGCCTAAATCAACTAGTCTTTACTAAGTACACCAACAACATAATACTATAGATAATGATAGAAATCATACAAAGACATATAAGCAAATTGATACAAGGAATGTAAATTGCAATATATGAAAGCACAAGAAGAACAAACCACAAGGACACAATGATGTTTTACTGTGGTGTTCGAAGACTTACGGTCTCCCTAATCCACGCTGAGGTAAGCCCGAACTAATTATCACCCACAAATTAAGCCAACACCTCAAAGGTAAGCCCAACCACTTAGACCGACTCCAACACGAACCAACACATCGATCCACTCGTGGTTACTCTTTCTCCACTCCGAGATGGCGAGCATCAAAGCACTCACAACCGCCGGGTCTTCTCACAACCTTCTTTGAGAAGATCACCGACACAACTCCTCCAAACCATCTAGGTGTCGACAAACACCAAGAGTAAAGAGTTGAAGACGCCACTTGAACAAATCAAGTGTCTAAGCTCAAGTGGATACACAATCCACTACCTAATGCAAGACATACACTTAGTGTTTGCTTCTAAGCTCACTAAGTGCAACACATGCACATAAGAGTGTAGAGGGTTTGCACTTTGCTCAAGGAATGGGTAATGGCACCGTAAATTTTTTCACAACCTGACAAGGTGGGTATTTATAGCCCACATACAAAAACTAGCCGTTGGAGAATAGATTCTAAAAATGCAATGAGCTGGTAGTACCCGCCCATCTACGGCGATTACCGCACTTCCTCCGACGCACAAGAATGCCTATAAAACGCCTCGAAATAGTTGTTGAAATGCGGCATGGTACTACCGCCATTGCACATGCGTAGTTCCGCCGCTAGTAGTTCAAACACAAGGGTGTTATTACGCTTCTTAGAGGTCCAAACCACCTCTCTAGAAATAATGTACCGCTTCATAAATTGGTTATATCGGGTTCAGTATTACGCTGATAAGCATCAGGTCATACCGCGACACTCAGAGTTCCGCTAATGAATCTCTGGATTACCGCTTCAGAGAGCAAAACACACTCTAAGGTGTCTCTCCGAAAACACGCATCGCCAACTAAACTTCGGTCCGACCAAAGTTAGCGTAGTATCGCACCACTTTCCCGCATATCACAGGCAGAATACCGCCAATACAACGCTTAGATCATCGATTATCCTAAGAAAAACTTAGTCGGTTTTCAAAATAAACTCAATTGCAAAACACATTTGCCAATTGATGAGCAGTGCAAACAAGGGTTAAAGGCAAGATTCTCAACAAGTTGCAAAACACATTTGCCAACTTTTAGAATTAACGACATAAGGAATAAGGTACATTGACTTAAACCATTTTTAAAATACATTCGCAAGCTAAAGTCACATGCTACAAGGATTACGCATGAGCCTCGACTATTTGCAAAACACATTCGCAAATATCGACAACATGCCACAAGGAGCAGTTACATGGATTTCAATCATTTATAAAACACATTTACAAATTATAGTCTCATACTATAAAGAGTTAATGATGCACGAGCTTCAACCATTTGTAAAACACATTTGCAAACAATAGCACCATGCATAGATGAGCTAGAGCAAACACAATGAGCTATCAACACATGACTAACTCAAGCTACTAGTCAAGACCTCTCTTAATAGTACATCAACCTATACTGGCAATCTGGTCTCCAAGCAAACTCCAAGACCGGTAAAAGACTATGAACACATCTTTAGCCCTAGCTAGTCATACCTTTGCCTTGCATATACACTTGAAGCTAGATGACACACATCTTCTTCAAGTCTGGGTTCTTGACTTTGATAATCATCAACACATGATGATCTCCTTTACTTCAAGTTCTTGACTTGAATATGCATCAACCCATGATGCATTCTTTCACTTGACCTTCATCAACACATGATGGGTCTTCTCTTGACTTGATGATCAACTCATTAACATCCCCTCTTCTAGATCTTGACACGCATCAACACATGATGCGTCCTTTACTCCAAGCTCTTGACTTCAATATCATCAACACATGATGATCTTCTTCACTTCAGGATCTTAACTTAAACATCATCAACTCATGATGATTCCCTTCATCCTGAGTCTTGACTTGATGACGATCAACTCATGACGCATCCAAAGTCTATATTATTATGAAACATAACCTATTCATCCAACTCATAGAAACTGTTAGTTCCACAATATGATTATTCTTAATTACCATAACATACCATTAACTCATAATGGTAGGACAAGATACTTCAATCTTTCCCTCTTTGGAAATTGATGATAACCACTTCAATTGAAAATAATTGAATGTAGAGAAATATGAGTATATATAAACTACACAAGTTTTATATACTCAAGTATATGTGTCAAAGTAGAGATCCTCAATATATATGGATACAAAAATATAGATCAATACTAATGAAACCACAAAACATAGAGTGAACTCCCCTTGAATGTATGCATACACAAATAAGTAATAAAAAGATATGCACATATTCAAGTTAGACTTTTAGTTGAGTTCAACCTATATTTTGGATCCGATGAATACAACAATATATAAGAATATGATGTCGAGTGCATGCCACCATGATTTTCATATTTTTAATCCAAATAAGACTACACAATAGGTATATCAATAGAAGTGTTAGTCTCACATATAGATTTGTCATTAATCACCAAAATACTCCATTAACTTATAATGGTGGGTCTAGATTCTTCAATCGCCTACCGCTCTCCGCCGTCCGTCACGGATCCTTCGATCGCTCACTCCGTGATACGGTTTGGGTTCTAAACCGCTTGTGATATGATTCTCTGCTTTTGTAAGAAACCAAAGAAGAGCATTCAACCTTTTTCCACAATCAATAAAAAGAAAAAGATAAATGTCATCCTCTTCGAGCACCATTTATGTTTCCACGCCGTGATCTTTGATGGTCTCAATTATCGGATCGATTTCAAGACATACGCCTCATACATGCGTTGTCAACGCCTTTGGGATTTTGTCACCGACGAGATGCCTTGCCCGCCTCACCTGCTCCACCGCTGAGCCCTGACTCGAAAGATGCTTCAAGACACTTGTAAAGAGGCATCTCGATACTTTTGAGGATGCATGAAGACTTTTCGACTCAATATGTCGCCCACAATATATGGATTGATGAGGATGCCCGTGCCTCTACTATTCTCGGTTATTAGCATGAAAGTGCATCTCGCTGGGGATGTCGTTGGCATGGCTTTAGCACAATTGATGTGGACACATCCGCGCAACCGCCACGAGCCATCCGTGATTCCTTGTATCTTCTCACAGCGCCAGAGGCCGCAGAGGGAGATGTCACCGGGACGAGTTCTATGCCTAATTGTCCGCGACTAGCGTTAGATTGACTCTTTAGGACCGGATATTTGCCACACTTGTCGCTGTTGTCACCGCAGAGTTTCACCAAGTTTCATCGCATCTATGACTTTTTGACCCGCCTCGTATCGAGTATGAGCAGACTCGTGCTCGCTTGTTGGCACACCACCCTTGTGTGACTTTGTTGGAGGCCCTTGTAGCTGTTCGGCCGAGGAGATTCGCCGTGGTTGCGGGTTCATCGCCGTCCCGGCCAGCTTCTTTGATTTTAGCAGCCTCTAGCTTCTACACTGCCATACCTACTCCATCACCGCTGGGTCTCACCAAGGATATGTTGTTGGTAGGGGACTCCACCGCACCTATTGCAACAAGAATGGACATGTGGAGTAGTGTCGCTACAAGAAGAAGAATGATTTACGCTACCATCCTCTCAAGGGCACTCGGCGTTCCTTCTCTCGAGGAGCTCGTGCTTCGATTCTCGTGAATTTCTAATACTCACTACTACACAAAACCACATCAT